>JAAGOF010000071.1:431105-652627 GCA_010645155.1 Tigriopus japonicus | reverse complement strand
GAGTAGTTTTATTGTTGTTTTGAGTGTTGATAGGAAATCTTAGCTTGCAGAAAGAGTAGGGACTGGGGTGGGCAAATGGCACGAAGCCACTGAAACCGCAATGCCAGAATACATTAGAGTTGTGAAAATGAAAATGTCGCAAGTCCTCGGGTTTCGTATTACGAGTCGGGCCATGTTGTTGATTGGAGAAAAAAATGAGTTAAAATAAGAAGAAAAGCTGCTTGTGTAACATCATCACTTGACGGGAAAAAACTAAGATAATCGAAAACTTAACCATTCGAAAACATGATCTATTCGGAAAAAAGTATAATAGGAAAGTGGGCAAAATGTAGCTTAGACATTCATGTCTTACACGGAAAAGTGGTACCGTGGAAAACAGAATCGCAGAAAAAGTTTTCTTACCGTTTTAACTTACTCTTTCTAGCTGAAATTGTATTTGGGGGATACTTGTCTTACCTAAGGCCGCGAACGAATTGTCCGTTCCAAAAATAAACGAAGGTTGAACCACCAGAACTTCGCCCACAAACATGGCCACAATGCAAATTCCTTTAATACATGATAAGGGCTGCTTGATAAGAATTCTTTCGAAGATTGCTACAAATCCAACCGTGGAATGACTCAAAATCACTGCGGGTCCCAAGGGCAACAGCAGAACGGTAGCAATGTAACTAGCATTGGCAGTGCAAGCTAACACTCCAATCAGGATTGATCCCCAAGAAAATTGACAAGGTGCCTTTCTTGCTAAAAGAACTAGGGAAAATACAAGAGCTTGCACTAGAGCTCTTCCTAAGATGAGATCAATTGGGAAGAAACCAAAATATTGGCTTAAGATTCCAAATATCGTGTAAGAAATCACTGATCCACAAGCGAGAAGGATGCCGAAGAGCATTTTGGAACATTGAAGCGTCTCGAGCATGTAAGTACTCTTCTTAATCCAAGATGAACAGGTGTAGTCAAATAAATGCAACGGCAAAATGTTTCTTGCGGGACACTGAATAGGTCACCGAGAAAGGTCAAATTAAATAGGGCTCAGAATCGATCAATTTGTAACCGTAAAAAGTCACAAGCAAATACATTTCAGTGAAAGAAATATTATTAGATATATTTCATTGAGTAAAATCATTGATTAAGCACAGAAAATTAACTTGACTGAAGTGCAGAAAGCAAAGTTTAAGATTCACACTCGCTTGAGTGAAATTTTCAGGTCAACGGAGAAACAGGCGCATTTTGATTCCAGCATTTGATTCTTTTGTCACGTGGCATTTATCGATGGTCTGAAATTAGATTGACTCAAAACAAACAGAAATCAATTTTAAGAATGAAGTTGCAATTTTTGGTAACAGGATTAGGATAGCCTAAAAATCAAGAGACCGCTATTGTTTTGCTTCCATCTAGCGATGGGTTTTAAAGCTTTAATTGAATTTGCTTGAAGATTTAGTTTTTGTCGCTTGTTGATGACTCAAGCCATGATGTTGGTTCCCAAAAAAAAACATAAAAATCTTTGATGCAAGAAAATATTCTGCCACCCTAATTTCCTGACATTTTAATAGTTTTTGAACATTTGGAGTCAAAAAAAGAGTTTGCTTTTTTATTCTTCTATTCAATTTAAACAATTTAAGAGGTTCTGTAAGACTCTATCAGTTCAAGACGTGGAGTGCATGCTAGTACTAAGTGACCCTCTGTTTGTAGGAGGCTCTTTTGACTTCTATGAAAAGCGATTTTTGCCACTTGAGGTCGCTTTTTGCGACAGTCTATAACGAGGAAAGAATTATTTCACAAAAATTTATATGATTGTTGCCACTCTTTGCACTCAGTTCTTAAGTTAACATATTCAGTTACAGATCCTCAAACGTTATTGTGCAGAGTTAAAAAGATTTTTTTCGAGTGGTTTGTTTCAGGCTATGAAGATTATTAGAGAAAACAAGCATTTTTGTTCTCTAGATGGCACCTCTATTGTTTTGAAACGAACGTCTACGCAGTGCTAGTAACGTCATCTATTGATTTTACATGAAACTTTCACCCAAAATAAATATCTCTGAATTGCTCAAGGTTACCAAAATATTTTGAAAGACATGGAGGATTGTTATTTCCGTGTTTAATTACAAAGGATTGTAAATTACCTAGTGCCCACATTGAAAAAGATGAGAATATGCCATGCTTCCAACTATTGCATTCGTGAATATTCTTCATGTCTAAATAGATCACTTTTCTCCACAATTGAAATCAATAGTAACTCATACAACCAAATTGATGTTCTGTCTTACTTTCTTAAGTCATTTACACTCGTGGTTTTCGTTCCTCATGCAACGGAGAGACCCTCTAGTACACTGAAGTGCTCGTGATGCCAGCCCTGCACAAACGATTATGTGCAGAGAAACTGAAAATTTAACTCGAATTTTCCTCTTAAACAAGTCTGCCACCATGGAGAGTATTTCTTTTATTTATATACTTAATAAATAATTTTGAGCTTTATTTACTTAGAAACCCTTCGAAAAACTATCAATTTGTTTTCAAGTAGCTTTACAAAGAAAGAAAATTTGGCTTTCCATGGAAAAATATTGAGACCTGTCCAGAGGAAGCCGAACACCTGGAACAGCAATTCCACGTACCAATGAAATGACATTCAATGACATCTAGCGACAGAAACTAGTCTTTCACATTTTGATGCAATCTTTGGCCTTAATTTAGGATCAAACAGTATGACTTGGCGATATTCTTTCTTATAGAAATTGTTCTTAAGGTCGAGTAGGATGAAAATATGATGAAAAATGACATTTTAGTCTCAACCACTAAGGTTCACATCAAGTAAAAAAATATCTACGCTCTATTCTTCCATGACTTTGCCCCTGTTTTGGTGCCATCTAATGGTAAATTTTGAAGCTTGCGCTAAAATCCACAATAAGGGCATCGACATTACAAAATAAGTGGACCGTCGAAGAGTTACCTACCCGTGCCCGCGAAATCGAAATCTCAACTGCATCAGTAGGGGGAGGTCGGAAGATCCCAACATTGAAAGTCGACTTAGACGAGGAAACGTCCCAGAGGCCGACAGATGTATGCAAGATCGGAGGGCCGTATTCAAAGTCGGTTCGTCAATTTCGACGACGTCACGTCACCGAACGAGTATTCGGACAAGTCATGCGCATGGTGTGGGAGGGGCCAAGATCACGAACGCTCGCGCTGCCCTGCCTCGCGGGCTCCATGCAACAAGTGCGGTAAATTGGGACATTTTGCGGTTGTGTGCCGATCCACAAAGCATCAGGAAAGTGGAGCACAACACGTCAGATCAGCACACGCTGTTCATCAAGCCCAACAAGACCCATCACATGGAGAAGATGCTTATTACAATGTGTTCCAGATGGATCAAGAGAAGACCAACCTACACCCAATGGCCGCATCGATCATTGTTGGCTCGTCCTCACTGACCGCTATAGTCGACACTGGGGCTCAAGTCAACGTGTGCCCACTATGAGCCATCAACAGTCACAACAAGAAGGCCATGAGGTCGTGCAACCTAAGCATTCGACCCTTTGGAAGTGCCCTTTTCCGACCAATTGGCATCGCAACCCTTCGAACTTCGTGGCACGGAAAGGAAATAATCGCTGACTGGCTTATTGTTGACGACTCCCACTTCGACAGGCCTGTGGACCCCATCGCTTCAAAATCCATCGCAGTAGCCCTGGGGATGATAACGCTTGACCCCAGATTAATTCCCTATGACAGTAAAATTATGGAAAGACGCAGAAATAAACCGGACAATGTTTTGTATGCCTCGGATTTGCCCCAAGTGGGGAGTCACTCAGAATCACGGGAAAGGGAACAGACCCAAAAATGGATTAACCACGGGCGTTTTAAGGGCCTGGGTCCATTGAGGGGATACGTCATTCAACTGTATCTGAAACCCAACGCAAAGCCATTTATATCCCCACCAAGACCCCATCCATACTACCTCCAACCACAGATCGAGGAAGCAGTAGCACAAATGCTCAGGGATGATGTCATTGAACACCATAATGGGCCCGCCGAATGGATTGCCAGTCGTGTTCAAAGACGACGGAGCAATCCGGATCACAGTTGACCTAAGGGGTCTAAACTCGGAATTAAGAGACACTCACATCGTTCCACCAATTGGAACTAGCCACGGAGTCCCGCCCACTGACAGTGTTTCGGTGTGGAGCACGCCTATATAGGTACAAGAGGCTCTCCATGTGGCTGAAGCCAGCCTCAGGGGAATTGTCGGCCGCCTGCACCGAAGTGTTTGGGGACCTTCCAAACGTGCATGTCATACATGACGACGTGATAGTAGCGGCCCCAACGAGAAGAGAGCATGATGAGGCGCTGGCTACATTTCTGGAGCGGGTGGCGAGTCGGGAAATGACCCTCAACCCCGACAAATGTTGCTTCGGGGCCAGATCAATCACGTTCTGGGGAGTCCGTATTGGTGAACACGGCATCTCACCGGACCCAGAAAAGGTTGAAGCCCTTGCATGTGCCAGAACCCCTACCTCCAAGAAGGAGCTCGTTTCGTTCTTGTGTATGGCAAGGGCAAACCAAGAATTCATCCCAGCCATGGCCAGCATTAAGAGCCCTCACACACAAATCGGCTCACTTCAAATGGGAGCAACGCCACGAGCAGGAATTCGAATCACTTCGAAGAGCCCTAGTGGGGTCCACAAGTCTCGCATACTTTGACCAAAACCTTGCCACCCATGTCATTGTGGACGCACACATCGACGGGCTTTGCGCAATCTTGGCCCAAGGTGAAGGACCGACTACGGGCCGTGCCGTGGCGGTAGCATCCAGGGCCACATCATCCACCGAAAAGCGCTACCCGCAGTTAGACTTGGAAGCAATTGCGATATACTTTGGTCTCAGGAGATTTCGGCATTACCTCATTGGCAATCCGAAGGTGAAAGTTCACACAGATCACAAGCCCCTCATCTCAATCTTCCAGAACTCAAGGGAGGGATCTGTCAGGGTGGAGCGCATTACACTAAGGCATCAGGACATTGTCTACACCACCCACCATCTCAAAGGATCCATGAACCCCGCTGATTTCTGTTCAAGGAGTCCAATACCATGGGAAAAACTTCCCCCCAATATCAGAAACGAGGCTGATGAACCAGAGCGTTTATTGTACCACTTCAAAGAGGGTGGAATTGCCTTGAGTCTGGGACATGGAAACATCGCTAACGCTGCTAAATCCTGCCCAGAGATGTCTGCGTTGGCCGAACACATCTGAAACGAGAAGAGAGGCAGACTACCACTAATCGTTGCTAGGTATCGTCATGTCGTGGATGAGCTGTCTCTAGCTCCAAAAGGAACGGTCTTCCGGGGCACTAGACTGGTCTTGCCCCTGGATCTGCGAAGGAAGGCCATGGAGCTGGCCCATGGGGCGGCCCAACTGGGTATCTCCGCCACAAAGCGGTGGATGCGGGCGGTTGTTTGGTTCCTTGAAATGGATACTCAGATCGAGAATTTCGTCAAATCGTGAATGAAGTGCCAACTCTACGTACCAGGGGTCCCAGGCAACACCGCCCTTGAAACACAATTTGTCACGCTGATTCTAGCAGGATTCAGCGCTATTTGGTTCACTCCTCAAGAGACTTCAAAGTTATAAAAATTGTGTTTCCAGTTTTTTTACTTATGTAGTAATCTCTTTCAATGCCATCTTTTTTCAATGGTGCCTGCTGCTTCAGCTAAAGAACCAAAAGTAGCTTCTATATCAGAGAAGAGAGTGTTGGATTGTTGAAAATAATCAATTAGTAAGGATGGAGATTTTGAGCGAACAAAAGATGCTTTTGAAGCTAAAAAAATGAACAAAATGTGCTGAAGTGATAAATAAAATGGGCTGGCACGGTAAATAACAAATAACATGTTCTGGGATGGAAAATAAAATTTGCTGAAGTGACAAATCCAAATGGCACGGCAAATTGAAAAAGAGTAAATAATTGCAAAACAAGTTGATTTGCGTGTCTCTGAGAAAATCTTTTGATTGACTTTATCAGTCTTTATAAGTTTGAAGAAATATTTTTCTTTTTTCTTCATGAAACATTGTTTTTTTGATAAAGCATATAATAGGCAATGGCACAAATAGAGGAGTAGAATAGGAAACTGAAGAAATGGCAAAGAAAACAAAACTTTGCTAAAAGGTTAAAAAATAGAAAATTGGCAAATATTTTGTTACTTACAAAAGTATTCTTTTAGGGCATCTGAAATCTTACTTGCTTGAAAGCTGCACACTCCTCATCAGTTGTTTTGAATATGGTGGTGGCTTACTTATTTTTCTGTATTCTTATTTGGTCGTACTGATAGCTGTTTGAGTCAAATTTCTTATCAGTTAGTTCAAAATTAGTTCATTCTTACGCGAGAGAAAACGTGTTGAAAAGGGTGTTGTTTTCAAATTTATCAACCCAAAACAAGAATCCAACCCAATGATTTCAACTTCGACAAAGTTCAATTAAGCTAAGTTCATCGATGAAAGGTTGATACATGAAATATCTGGTCTGGAATGAATGCATAAAAAAACTGGAATCTGGCGTTTTTCTGGCGTTTTTGACTGGTTCATTTGGCGTTTTTTGTCTCGGATTACCTGGCAGCCCTGATCACAAGAATAAGAGAGCTCTCGTATTGGGAGAGGCTTCAGAAATTAGGGCTGCACAGTACACAGAGAAGGTATGAAAGGTATCTGATACTGTATGTTTTAAAGAGCATTCATGGGCTCTGTCCTAATCCAGGCTTTGATGAGAGTAGTAACGATCGTAGAGGTGTTACGTGCGTTCTGAGAGCACCTCCAAATCCAAGGGAATCGAGGCTAGTTCGAACCACATTATATGATCTGTGATTCGAACAATGAAGTCCTCCTTTCTTCCCTATCGGGCTCCGTCATTGTTCAATTTGTTGCCCATTAGTTTCCGTCGGGAATATGTAGGAGCTGATCCTCTAACAGCATTTAAGGCAGGATTGGACAAATTTTTGAATACTGTTCCTGACCAACCCACTATTCAAGGGTTGTACAGATCTGCCAACAGTAACTCATTGGTAGATCAAATTTCGTGTAAGCGTTAATTATATAAGCTATATTAATGATTAACTCTCTTTACAGGGAATCCCATTCTATGTAACGGTAATAAAAAATCCCCCCCCCCCTGAAAAAAAATCGCTTCTTTAGACTAAATTTCCTTGAGCTCATTCGTTTAATTCATATTTGGGATGCACGGACCTGTGTCAATTACTTTCAAAATGTAATTAATTACAATTACAAATAATTTGGTAATAAGTTGGTCTCCAAAGGAATTAAATACAATTACATTTACTTTATTGTCAAATGTAATTAATTACAGTTACTTTCATGAAGTAATTGAAGTACATTTTTTCCAACCAGAATTGAACTCCTTTCTTTTTAAGTGCAAAATGCGTAAAGAAAAGTGTGAACTTTGGGTGGATCAATTTACACACTAAAAAATATTTGAAGGACGGGGGAAACCTGCGAAATGTCTAATCCCCGAACTTCATATGTAAGTGAAAATGTAATTGTACTTAGTAATTGAAAAAGGTCAATAACGTGGGCTCAAATGTAATTAATTACAATTACTTTGATCTTGAATTTAATTAATTACAAATACTTGGAAATGTAATTGCAATTACGTAATCGTAATTTCAATTACAATTACATCACAAATCTGGGGATGAAGTACTTTTTCGTCTCTTGAACACTGAGCTAATAATGCGTGCATGAGCTAGTGCAACATACGGTAGTGTAATTAGAGAAAAAATGGAAATAGTGGCTCTTAGCTTGCCACGTTCTCATTTGTTCCGCTTGCCTCCAGACAGATAAATTGGAGCAAAGATGGTGATCACTTTTGTTCCTAGACCCAAAAAATGTCCAATGAGCTGCCAAATTAAATAGTGAGTGACATTTCACTCTCTGCTTCCATATGTCATCATCACGAACTCGAGTCCTACTTGTCATCATCACCCAATGATCAATGGGGCTTCAACCGAGACCTTTCTTGGCCTCAGTGATCGATCAATTAGAAATTCGTGACGAACTAAATCTAGGTAGTGAGTAATCCATGAGGTTTAGAGACCAGACACCCTTCAAAAAAACACCTCGAAAGGACACACCCCAGAAAATTCAAATTCTTTCTCGAGTGAATTGAAGCTAGTGGAAACGAGTACCTTGTTAGCGTCAGAAGGAACCTTGATTTGTGGAGATGTATTCAATTTCATGGGGCTTTTTTGAACGCAGTGGCAACCTAGTGAGATCCCCATTGGCAAATCTTCCAAGGGCAGTACAAGTTGATGATGATGCCGTTGATAAGTTGCTGGATATCTGGCTGAAATGTGCCCACGGCCTTCTTGAAAGTCAATCAGATCAACACTCTGTTAACGAATTGAATAGGCGATGAATAGCAAACGAGTTTGGCTGAACTAATGGATTTGGTAGCGATTCACTTAATTAAGATAGTCTCGATTGCCAAAGTAGGTGACGCTTCTGTTCGTTTCCTATCTGGTTCATTGGGTGGAGACTTGAGAAAGTGAAGTTATTCAATCTTGATTTCTGTGTCGAAATAAATTTGCTTGTCTCTCTTCACCACGAAAGGACAAAACTTGACAAACACCTAAGGTTTCATTCCAGTTTGTATTCCCCACACGTGAGTTTTATCGATATGAATGCCGATCTTGTTTAAGTGATTGACACTTTCAATACGGTTTTGAATTTGGAATGACGTATTTCGAATTAGACCCACATGTCAAAGTGAGTTGAAATTGACTTTTGGCAACGTTAAACTTATCTGACAGATTGGTCCTACGCGACACAACTTTAAATGAACCCGCATAACAACGCCGAGATCGACTGGTTCTCGAAAAAGTTAAGGAAGGTTAGCTTTACAATCGAAATATATTCTGGAGGCTCTTGACCCAATTCTCACCATTTCCCAACTTTAAATATCGTTTTTTTGTCCCGTTCAAGCTCAGATGGCCTAAAGATGATATGCCTGGTAGGTATTTCAAACACTTGCTCTTCTAGTAAAGTATGCTCTGGAAGGGGCCCTAATATGAGCATGCCCAGCTCATTGCATACCTTGTTTGAAGTGAAATTGCTCAAATTTTTGTCCATAAAGACTAAGAAAACCAGGTACTTGGCACAGCCAGTGAGTGTTCTTACGCACGTACATGTAGCCCACTTTACACTTGGCTGGTCAAGTCAACCAATGGTGGAAGTAGAAGTGGGGTGGCGAATAAGGCCTCGAGCATTCCCGTCGTAACTATGATGTATGAGATGGTGAGAAGTTTTCATAAAACTTGAGCAGAGGACCTACATCCACGACCAAAGACGATCTCAAATGAGGGATCTGCTTCAACACAGCTTGGTCAGTGCCATAGATGAGGTGTTTGCTAATACACAACATCCTCCAAGAATCCAAATATATCATGTCGAACTTTTCAACCCCCTTGTCCAAAACCCATGCAATTTTCGTCGGGCAACTTTCTTCATTGTGGAGATCTATTTCGCTCTGCCACCGTGAAATTGTTTCTTCAAATCAAAACATCCATAAAAAGAGGCCCCCGCCCCTGACCGACATGGGCCATAATAACGTTTGGGTGACCTGGCCTCGGAAGAAGACGTTCTTTTACAGAGGATGCAAAAGCAAAATCTCGCGTGAGCATTCTTCTGACTTTTCTCTCTATTTTAAGGCGTGACAGGTGAAGGGTAATTTGCTTGGACCACACTCGAGCCAAGTCCGACCGACATTCATGCCTTCAAAGCCGATCGACGAGACCATAAAATCATGAATAATTCAAATACATGCAGCTTATGTTCAAGAGAGGCAAATTTGAAACCTTTACAAACGCACATCTGAGGGAGGAGCACATTTAAAAAGCCGTCGAGATGGGCTCTCTCTCATGTCAGAGGCTTAGATTTCAGTAAAAAAAGGGACCATGATGACGTTCTAATATTTGAGTAGGAACAGTTTAACCGTTGAGCCGCTTTTGAAAGAGATTGGCAGACAGACAGACCGACAACCGTGTAGGATGGGAAATATTATCAGTGTCCAAACATGGTTCTGCAATCGCCCGAGAGTCCATATAGTCAAATTCATGCTCAATTGGACCAATCTTTCTAGTGCAGGGGTAGAACACCCGGGCGACAGACCACATGCTGGTTAGCTAATTAAGTCGTTGCATAAAAAGACCTTTTGTTTCCCAAGGCAAGCCCAATTGATGTCTGTCAAAGAATGGATGAGCAAGATGTTTTTGACGTTCGCTTTCAACCTGATCTCTCTCTCTCTCGTCTTTGTCAAATTCTTGTGCAACTCTCTCAATCGAGTTACTCCCTCGATTGCCTTAAGAATGATCTCAAACCCAATGAATCGAATCTGGCGGCCACGAAGGCGTCATTGTTTTTGTGGTTGGGCATAAATTTGTGTCCTGGTGTGAAGGTGAAATTGAATATTCAACACAATGGCCGCTCTCGTTTCATGGGGTTCAAATTTGCTACATCAGTACGGCGAAGAGAGGTTTTTTCCGAGCCAAAATTTGGATGCTAAATTATGAAATTCAGTGCTTCATAAGGAAACGTCAGTGGGAAAGAAGGATTTTCTTTGAACCAGTGCCATTTTAGGAGTGGAATTCTAGCTCATGCAAGATCATGCCCAGGTAGAAAATTGGGGGCACTCATGAAATATGATGCACAAAGGGGGGAAAAATCGCCCGAGGTATTGGACAGGTCATAAACGGGGTAAACGATGGACTCTAATTTTAATTGGTGAGAAGTTTCAATTCCTGTTAGCAAAGAATATAAAATCATTGTTTTGTAGAATGCTGCAATTCAAAAACCAATCTAAAATCATCTTTAGATTGGCGAAAAGTAAGTCCTCCCCAAAACGCGTGAGTTCAAATCCCGTTGTCGGTTAGAAGCTATGTTTCTTTCATTATTTCAAGGTATTTAATTCCTTGTGGCGGCATTAATAATCCGCAAGAAATTTTTCTTGCGGATTTGTTCTTGTTGGTAAAAGCATAATTAAAAGTACGTCCAGAATTGGTTTCGTTTATTTTTTTGATCTCTGAAACTCACTCGTGGGCCTCAGGGCAGAAAACCATTTACCATCATGGCATGAGTTTAAAGAATGCCATGAAATATCGTCATCCTTAACGTGTTAATGTGCACTTTATCATTTCTTTCATTTTTTTCTCATTCAACATTAAACAGGACTTCTCTTATGAAGAATGTGCAGTATCGTTCGTGGTTGAAGTTGGCGTCGAGGGATGAACCTACCAAAAACTGGTGAAATTATTCCACGTTTCCAGTTTGGCTCTGAGGGATCTCGGAAATGCTCCCGAGTAAACTCCAATTTCCGAGCCCCTTCTCCTTCATCCATCTAGGATGGTTTTTGAATGCAATGTTCTATAGAGAACTGGCTAGAATTGGCAGAATTGGCCACGAGAGGCAAAGGTAACCAAATCAGAGATTGTACAAGAGGCTTGAAAATGGCAGGTTGTTAAAACACGTTAGATGTTCAAGATGAAAAAAATATGAAAAGATCCACTATCAAATACGAGAGCACACATCACATTTTTTAAAACATAATAGCATGCTAACTTACTAGTTTCTTCATTTTGGAAGACACAGTTTGAAATGTATTACTGTTATTCGAGAGCCAAAAACATTGCTTCTTGCAAGGCATTTGATGCAAACTTTAACCTTCAACTCCCTGTTCCTTATATGGTTCACTTACCCACTCTTGGCTTTTTGTAATACGTTAGGAAGGCATGAATTTCTTGCCAATTTGACTTTCCAAAGAAATGGGATCGCCATAACATTCCCTGAAACAACCGGTAGTATCTGTATGGCAAGGGAGTTCAAAGTCGGAGGCGTGCTGTCTGTTTTCCATATTGCCGAGATCATTTATCTCTATCAAGTTTCTTTGGCTTTTTCCGCGAGCATTCGGAGAAGTACGATGCTCTGTACGCAGGTACCTTCATAGCTAGAGATAGACCATAAACGTGGAGCTCGTGTTCTTACTAAAGCTTCAAGACAACGAGAACCTGATTTGGTTTGAAACAAATACTTGGGTGTGCTTGCCTACTTAGATGACTGAACAGTTCGTTGGTTCTTGGTTCTGTGGCATTGTTCCAAATGGCCAAGGAGGGAATTCAATTATGAGGTTTTTGTATGCTTGCAATTTTCAGATTGGATTTCCATTCAATTGGAAGCAATCCGAGGCTAAAGAGATGTGCGTCGGTGCGGTTTAGTCTTTCTTTCTGCACTACATACTGCGTACAAACTGCTCTTGTTCTGTTTTTTTTTTCTCATATCCTATTTCATATTTTTCAGGCCTACTTTCGAGCCATTTGAAGATCAGATTTTGCCACGTGTTCTTTTCGCCAAAGGAAACAATTCCGCCCAACTCAAGCTTGGTCATGATCTGAAGCCATATAAATCCTGCCCATAAATCACAAGGAAACGAATACAAACGAGGCCAATCGTGCAAATATTGCAACATTTCATAGGAGCTCAAGTTTCTTGGAATCGGCTGAACTCGTTCTTAAGTCCCCTTAGACTTCTTTTTGCTCAACATATCAGATCTGTCAAAGTCAACAGACCATTTTTAACAGCATTATCTTTCAGCATGTTCCCTTTGATTCTGCTGCAGAATCGGGTGACGAGGTCAAGTTTGTTGCAGACCTGAGACAAGCAAATTTATGTGACCTGAATAACCAAAGGCTCAGCGACTTTGTCTTCCTTTTTGCTTTTCAGGTCTCCAAGGAAACACGCATGGCGGCCTTACTCAGCCTTCCGTTCCCATGTGATATGGCCAATTTGGAGCATCTTTACGTCAATAATGTTCTCTCTTCGTTCCCGTTTGAGCTTGAGCAGGGCAGTATTTATGAACTGACAGATGCTTTCAACAGGGGAATTCCACGATGCCAAGATGCAAAACGACAATTCCAAAAACAAGGATGAAATGTAGGTAAAGCAACCTTCAACCTTTGAAGTTGAACGGGAAAGAGATGCATTCACACTCGTCCTTAGGAACGCAGAGTCAGACTGTTGAACGGAAGGGTGATAGAAGCTGGTTGGTTCAGGGAGCAAAAAGGCCGTTTCAGTCCTTTGGGAGGGATATGTTTCGACAGCCTTGGGAGAGCTCGGAGATAGTCGAACCCGAGCAAGCACTAAGAAGAAGACTACTACCACTGCTATTCCTTGAATGTAGTTGTACGTAAACCCCGTTGGCAAGAGGCTTTGGGAGATGCCCAAGTGCCCCCTCATCTCGGTACTTGGTTGGGTGGGAAGAAACGAGGACCGAGTGAAAAAGGCGGAAAATTGGTGCAATTTTTTGATCTGGGCTTGATTGGATTAGAAAGGTTGCCTCCTCGGTCCTCACAGTATCTTTACTCCCTGGAGAACAATGGGGACGGCACTATCCTGTTGCTTGTAGCGAAGAAAAGCTTTACTACGTATACTACATTGGAAAATGCTGCTTTGAATGGCTCTTGTGCTCCGTTCAAGCCTTTTTGGGAGTTCCTGGAGATTCAGGAGAGTGTTCACCAGGAATCTTTGACGTTGAATTGATGAAAAATTAGTTTGGGCTCCGAGAATCACTATGAGTTGTTTGTTGAGCAATTTTTTTTAAGGAGAAGATTGGAAAAACGCATGTTTAAATGCAGTGTGGGAACGTTTATTACTTCTGGTTTAGGAATGATATGTTCATTCAATTCACAACAAATCTTGTCTGACTAGAATAGGGGAATACAGTTATGAGTAGTAGTGTTCTTGGTGTGAGAGAAATGGGGCACAAAGATGATGAGTTTATAAAAATAAGGCTTTGTGGTTACTTGAAAAGGAAGGGAATGACGGGGTGGAGTACTGTAGACGAGATCTTTATTTGAGGAGGCCTTGGGTGGAGGTGATTGGATGAAATTTAATTGCAAGGTAGTATACGATAAGTATTGGAAAGGGTGGGTGTGTCGGTTTGGTTACGCTTTATTACGGACAACCTTGAACGTGTTGAAGCAAGATCTTCAGGTGCGATATTTTTTTCGGATTTCCACTCTTCCTCTAAAAAGCAGAGGTAGCAGAAAAAGGAAATGCTCTACCATGTTAATTTGAAATCTATTCAAGTAAAAACTAAACAAACTCGAGACGTTTTCAAGAAGGGCACATACATAGGGAGAAGGAGACAAACACTTGCAGAGCCAAAAATTATCGTAGGGCTGACGTATTTGAGGATGAGTTTGAATTCGAAGTGGAGCTATGAAAGGCTCGGAGATTGCCATTCTCAGGGGTCGTTGCTTCAAGCATGGGAGAGCTCATTTCAAAGGACTCTTCATCGTCCAAGTCCTGATCGGGATCCCCTCCCGAGGATGTGATTTGACTTCCCAAGGAATGTGGTCTTAAACTAGGGTTATTATTAGCATTATCACAATTGCCCACGCCCCCTGGGGGCTTGGTTGGGCTGGGCCGTTGCTTGCCCCGCTTGAGACGGGATCGTTTCATGGTCAATGCCTCAGACCAATCCTCGGCACCAGTAAAATCCGTCCAAGCCTCTTGAGGCAAGATGTCGTCTGGATTAGGCATCCTTCCCAAAGTGGACTTATTGGCCATGGGCACCATATTTGGTTGGCCATAATTCACAGTTGCTGTAGTTGCCGTCGATGTACTTGCTGGGGGATTGCCCCTGTCGCCATAACTGCCGTTTTGATGAAGCGTCGACGGTCTGGACGTCACGAGAGGCAACAGAGGTTGTTGTTGTTGGTGATGATGTTCTTGAATGCCATCTAAATGGAGAGTTCCTCCCATGCCAGTTGTTGCTATTAAAGATGATGATCCAACTGGAACGGAGGGCTGAGATGTCATTAACCACGAGGAATCACCCGTAGCGAATTGATTCGGCCACACTTGGTGTGTCGGGGCTGGGGGTGCGATTTCTTCCCCCGTTCCTCGTCGTCGACGTTGCCGTCTGCCTTTTTTGGCTAAGCGATTAGGGAGAAGCGAAGTGAGAAAACCCATGTGATTTCTGACATTGTTTTGAGAGCGATTCATATTTAGATTAGATCCGTTCAAGAGATGCGCCCCACTCTCATTACGCACGATGAAGGGGGTCCTCGGGGCACCAGTCGAGACCAGTGTGGGCTTTAAAGGGTTTAAGAGGTTCAAGTTGGAGGATTGATCTGAATTAGAAGAGGAGATCCCTGTGGAGCTACTCGTTCGATTGGTTTGATGTGGGTGATAGTAGACAGACGAATAATCGAAATTGCTCGGGGTTGAACAACCATTGGAAAACGGCCGATGGGTTTGCTCATCGATGACATTCGAGTAGGGCGATTCCACCATATGACACAACTCCAACGTATTGGAAAGTGAGTATTTCCCGGTCGTTGTCGGGGATTGGGACAAGTCTGTTGGCCTCATGTGTCCAAAGGGTCCTGAGGATTTCGGAGTGGCCATCAAAAGGGTCGATGTATTTGGGGGATATGGATCTGCAACAAAGAAAACAAAAGGAGTTTGTTATCACACAAATCCAAAATTCCAAATATCTGGAAGATGCTGACAAATGATTTTCCCGTCTAATTTTTTTCTTGTTCCCCTTCAAAATTCAAATGATCTGAAGGTGTCAGGCAAGTATGCCAACATGCTTGGTCCATTCCCAAGAGTGGAAATCAATTTATCACCCTCCAGTTACCTCCATATGTACACAAGCAAAGTGGAGAAGATTATAAATGATTAATGCTTTTGTCATGAGGCATCTCAATTAGTCAATGCCCCAACAATTGAATAAGGGGAAGACCAAACTCCGCCTTTGCGCCTCTCATTCTTCTCCTATTCTTCAACGTGCCCAACGATAGATATTCGGTAAGGCATCAAAACCACGCCAAATGCATTTTCGCGTGCTACAACCCATCCCCTCAAGACAATAATAATGAGCCTTAGTTTTCGTTTCTTGACAACTCGATCGACGTCTAACTTACTGTTGGCCACTGAAAACCAAACGGCAGACATTTACTTCTTAATTTCAGATGAGTTTTAGCCTGACACCATTTTAAATCCAGACCTGTGATGTAACTGAAATTCGAAATTACAATTACGTAACTGCAATTACATTTGAAACAATGAAATTGATATTTTTGCTACAAATTACAATCATATTTTTGTATACGTCTGGGATGAAATATTTCGCTGATTTTCCCCCGTCTTAACAAAATTTTTCAGAATGGAAATTGATTTTCCCAAAATTCAAAAGTTTTTAATGTTTTTTGCACTTAAAAAGAACTGATTTCCAATTGGGTTTGAAATATCATGTAATTCAATTACTTTTTGGATGTAATTGCAATTGATTACATTTGAAAATAAAGTAGATGTAATAGCATTTAATTACTTTTGAGACCATATTAATTGCAATTGTAATTAATTGCATTTTAAAAGTGATTAACACAGGCCGGTTTGCATCGTTTGATAGTACCTTGCTACCTTGATATCAATTCGCATCTCGCTTTATCTGAGTATGTTATGGTCTGTGCAGCTATGCGAATGATTCCAACTTGGTTTGAACATGCATTTCAAGTGGCTATTGAACCTTTTTTTTACTTAATACAACGCTGGTTTGGAGAAAACGAAAAGGACATGCCAATTCTTTAACACTAGTTAGTTTTCTTTAGTTTTCTGCCACACTCACGTACATATACACAAAAAAGATTACATCAAGTTACAACCACAGACGGAATCACAAAATTTGATTTTGAAAAAGCCTGTTCCCTTAATCACGACTTGACTTGGTCATTTCGTCGTGTGAAACACATTTGACCAAAAAAAACACTTTCCAACTTGGGTGGTAGCACATACAGACGTGCAGCATTAATGGTAAAAAATGGCAAAAAAGCTGCCTTCGGTGCACCACGTAAGAGTTCCCGGGAGAGAGAACTTTTCTAAATTGGATATGATTTATGAACCATGAGGTCAAATAGCCCGTAAAAGGCCTCACATTATCCCCCCTCCGTCTCGTTCATTTGCCTTGGGATCGGTTTTTTCTACCTCGATTCGGTAACCAAATTCACATTCGTCCTCAATTGGAGAGATGGAGGGGACTTGGGACATTAGCTCATCATCATTATTGCTGTTGTCGAGCGTGATTAGCATAAGAATATTTCGAAATTTATGAGCCTATTTCCAAGGACCACTAGGAAGATATTTCTGACGCCGAGCATGTGGCAGACGTTAACTCGCATTTGAATATTTCAATTAACTTTGTCTAGGATCGACCTCGATTCTCTCACTTTTAGCCAACCAAGCGAGAGACAGAGATACAAATCATTGGAAAACACAGATCAACAGACACACACATCCTGTTAATGTGGTTCACCACGTCCGTTTGTGTACTGTGACTAACACTCTTTCACTTAGTCCGACGATAGTAAGTCTACATATATTGTATCCATAGTGAGGACGTTGGTGTGGACAAGCCGTGTTCATTGGCACCCTGATGATGATCTCGCAATGGTGATGGTTGCGGGAGTGTATCGAGAATAGGCAAATGCATTTATTGTTATCTGATCGTTCTACAACATGATCATTCCCTTCTTGGTACTCTCTCATTACGAGGAGTTAACCCTTTTCCGTCACTTTGGCCCATTCCACAACGTCCCAAAGGCTTTGGCCCTCGGAATTCCTCCAGCTCATATCTTATATCATAGAGGCACTTGGGCAAATTCTGCACATGTGTTGTATCCACCCACTCTGGCTTCAACCAACTTCATACTGAGCTAGTCTTTGAGGTCCCTGGAGAAATCTTGTCAAGTCTCGGGAAGATCTGTGGTGCGTTTTGATCATGGACGACGACGAATGTCTTAAGAGTGCGAGCGAGAACTACTCTGTAACATTTTTACAACCGGGTTCTTTATTTTCTGTCTCATGGCCTCCCAAGAACCATGACACATTCCTCATTCCTTGGCACTGGTCTCGTAGTCCGATTCGGTTTTTGATGAAGCCATAAAAAGTGTTCAATGACTGCTCAAGGCATCGTATGGGGATGGAATTAGATTTAGATGGACTTGAACGGCATAAAAAGAATCTCGCAACTTTCGCTCCGTGGTACCCACAATTGAGGGTCGAAATGAAGACATGGATTGCCTTGTCTTAAAGACACTTTGAAAACTCTCCATGCGCACTTCTTCAAGCAGAAAAAAAGTCTTTAACAAACCAGTCTGTTGCAGTTTCTTTGCATTTAAAATTCATCAAGCTGTCATCGTGTTCATGCTCTTTCATTAGTGCCTTGTGGACGAGCCATTTGCAACCTAAAGAGACTTGCAGCCATTGGGTCGGAAAAACATAGTAGTAAATTGGGTTTTATAACGGCCAGTGGCTCACTGAAGTGCGTGTTTTACGTAGAGCGTTTCCTCTGGTCCAACTAGTGTGCTAATGTGGTGGTCGAGGCTGTGGTTGGGTGTGCATGTGTGTGTGTGTCATTTTCCCTCGGGTGGAAACTTGAAAGTTGCTGGACCTCAAATGAAAAAGGTGATGGTAGGCGGGCCATTGCAGAAAATGTTGCGGATTTTCCCCTTCCTATCCTTGGACTTTGCTTTTAGGTCGGACACTTGCCTTTCCCTTTGCCGAAATATATTTGTCTTTGGTGCAATATGAAACATTTTCCACTAGATTGACTTCTCCGGAACTCTGGAAACTCCTCACTTGACCATTTGATGGTGGCATCATCATGAAAGATGAACATCTCATCTCCCGTGTCCCAATATGGCCCCTGAAACTATGATGTTCATCCCGATTCTAATCGTCATTCTCGGTAGTATGATTATCTTGATCATCAACGTGGCCACGGGAAAACGAAATGTTTATTTTGAGGCCAGGATGGCCAATTCTTGGGTAATGAGTCGAACTGAATGCCCTCAATTCCCTGGTTGTACTGTACTCCAATTGGACTCTGTCTGTAGTAGAGTAGCACTATCCAGAATTGGTTCAAGCCTCCTTTGTCCTTGAGAAAACAAGTATTTTCAACGAGCTGAATGGCTATTGAGGTTCTAATTTGATGGCTAGTTTAACCAAGAAAAGGGAAATAATGCAAAAGTTTTCCCACAACCTCATCTGTTGTTTTGAACATTTTGCCGATATTATTATAGAGGGTCATTTCCAGATTAAACGTTATATAAACTTTCAGGATGGACAAGCTCTGCTTTGCCCACACTTATATGCAAGGTCTCTACTCCTTATCCAACGTCTCTGGTAAATAGAGGCTGGATTCATTTCGATGCAAATTTCCGTCATTTACATATTAAAGCTGTGATCGAAGGCCAAAAAAGGTCCCACATTGAAAAAGGCCAACAATAGTTGGACAATCGCCCAAAACCAACGATGGACGACCTCTTCATAAGCGAGGTTTTTGTCGAAGAAGTAACAGCTCAAACAAATATCCTAGCTCTCCAGGATAAAATATGGTCATGAAACTCAAATAAAGCGCCCTGGTGAGCAATTTAGCGCCACGCAGGCTCAAGGAATGAAGGAAATCTTCAGAGGATTTTCTAGATGCTCTCTTTCTCATCCTCGCCAAGCCTGGGTATTATTTTGGTTCGTTGAATGGTTGCCTGGTTACTTGAGGGCGTGCTGCCAGCCCCAAGGGTGGGTTTGCCTTGGAGTTGCTTTGCTGATGACGACGACGACGATGCTGTTGTTGCAAGTTTTCATTTCATATAGGTGGTTGGATGGTGGCTGTTGCTGTTAACTGCATGAGTTCTTTTCCCTTAGCAAACATAAAAAGGACTACGTTAAGCCTTCCAGAGCAACAAAATAAACTAAGGAGGACGAGGGGAAAATGATTGTTGTGTCGGGATTGCCCGAGCCTTGCCTAGACCACCCAAACCAACCAAGACCCATGAGAAGAAGAGGAATCGTAAATCGCAAATAAAGGGGGAAAGGATGCAAGTGGGACCGTTTTCTTGGGGAGAGGCTGCAGTTTTCCCCTGCATTGGAGTTCATCTTCTAAGGTCAAGGAGTGAGAAAGTGTCCCTCAATCTTGTCCGTGTGATCTTTTTTGTTGAAGTTCAGCCTAACGCCCCTGAATCTAAAATTCCACAAACAACTTATCCAATTTCCAATTGGAAGATTGGCTTCTCCTTCTCTTATGGTTTCTTGAATTGAGAAGAAGTTGGGGGATTATATCTTTTTTTTATCCCTCTCTTCTTTTTCTGTTTTTCAATTTTCCCACGAAAAGCCCGAGGCCATGAACCAAGGTGAGGAAGAAAGTCGTTTGATTGTCTGTCTCTCTCTTTCTCGTCTTCCACACATAAGCCCAATTCTAAAAAAGACATAGAACTCTAAAACAAGAGATAGTATGGCTTACCGTTTTGATTCTGTTGAACTTCTTCGTAAATTCGACTATCCGTGTCGGTCTCCATTTCCGAAGGCACCGGATAAAACCCGCCTCTCACTGATGATTGGAAACTGTCAATAGACATCTGAAACACAAGAAAACCTTTTTTCATTTATCTTATGCACTTTCAACGTTTTAACGAGCTTTTGAGACAACGAATGATCGTCGCCATTCGTACGTACTTTACATTCCCAGACACTTTCAGATGCCCCTTTATCAGCGAACTGCTTCGTCATTGACCTAACTGCATATGTACAATTCTCGTTTCCCACCTTCTTCCCTATTGGGCAATTGCCCAATGGTCAACAATTTTGGGCTTCATCTAGTACTTGTACGTAGTAGATATTTGGTTTCGGGTGAGCTCGCTCTATTATGCATGATGACCTCCAAAGAAAATGAAAGGATCCCAAGGAGGAAGGAGAAGTGGAAGATGGATGTACGAGATATCACAACATGAATAATTGAAGAATGCACCAAAAAGAAATGGTTAACCCACTAATCTTCCCGCTTCTTCTCTCAAGTTTCCATCGAACTCAAACCCTCGAGGTCGTTCCTTCTCGCGCTTTTAGTGTATCTCGGCTACATAACTTTTTCTCTTCGGTTCCTGGCATTGTTCATGAAGAGGCCGAGCAAAAAATGGATTAGTTATAGGTTCGCCCGTTTTCTTCTTACACCTTTTCAGCCTTATGCTTCAGCGATAAAAGCAAATACGTGTTGTCTAAAAATGGTTTTTGAAATGATGGATGAGTTGGAGTAATGGCCGAAGGCCTTTCTTCCTCAACAGACGGAAACAGTAATATACAGAAAAAAGGTTACTCCAACCGTCGTTTGAACGTTACACACTTGAGGTGTTGGTTCCCTTTGACTTATACACTACGTAGGCATGATATTGGAAGAGGTTGAACCAATGGCAAGAACATGCACATCACAAGAAGAGTACAACTAAATATAAATGAACCACTTTCTCATCCCCTGAAGGCCCGTAAGAATAGAAAGATGCTTTTGGCGAATAGCAATGGTGCGAGAGTTTTTAATGGGATGAACACGAGCCCACTTTTCATTCGCCCTAAATTGGATTCAATCATTTTGACGGTGAATTTCAAACCTCGCTTCATCGTGCAATATTGTTTCGAAACATAAATCCAATGACAAATGGCTGGGAAAATAATGGGAAGCACATTTCAAACAAGTGTTTAGGAGCATATTCACGGAGTGAAACAAAAAAGGAATCTTGCTCGTTTTAGGGGTTGGTGGGCGTAGAACTGAAAATAACTGCCGGATATCAAACTGTTACGCTGTTAAAATAAAGGGGCCAATTAACGTCCAATGTCGGAAAAATAATTCATTCTTGACAGGAGAGAAATGACGGATCTGATGGTGACGATAATCGTAATCATAATCGTGGTGAAATGAAGAGGTTGTAATACATGTTGGAAGGCACGTTCACGTATGGTAAAGAATTAGGCAGGCCTCCTTCGTTCTAGCTGTACGGGTAGTTGGCATATGGGGTGGCCTAGTCCCCCCTTAAATAGACACGGTCGATCAAAATTGGATTTCACACCAAAATTCAACCTGAAACTCGTGATGAGGGGTAATTAAACCTGGTGAAGGGCCGCCCATTTCCTTGACCACACAAGCAACGAAACTTTTTCATTATCCCACCGCAAGCCAAACTAAGTGAAAAAGACAAGATGAAAAATGCAACAACGACGCTCTTGATCTTGAAACAAAAACGACCCGTTCCAAAATGAGCTGAATGTCGGCCCAAATAGAGCTTGGTCGATCGGGTTACATAGCGGTACATGACAGACTTCTACTGAGCGATTGATCCCTTTGAAATGTGATTAAGAATCCGTTTTTATCATTGACATCTGCCAATTAATATTCTCCACGTGTTTCCCAAGCAGCTTGCAATGGTCTAGCTTTGTTTCAACCCTCTCGACCTCTTTAGCTCATATAAGAGCATACAACGTGTCTGTGCATGACTGTGGACAATAGAGTGTGGGACTCAGATCCCCACCAAACCACGAAGACCAAGGTGGTTGGCACCAAAGGGGAAAGGCAGAAGAAGAAGAAGATGATGATGATGATGATGATGATGATGATGATGATGATGATGATAGTATTCTTCCGATAGCCATTCTTGGCTGCCAATCTGATTCGAAATGAGTGAGAGAATCGAATTATCATCACCTGCGCGGACTAAGAACCTCACAGCGATAACTCAAGAGCTGAACTAAAAAACCTCACGAGCTGAGTGCTGTAAAACCACCTCACCACCATCATCAACAACAACCACTAGGCTGGAGTTGGTTCGAGATGGTCGTCGTCGGCCGCTTTCCCGTGATCAGAAATAAATTAAAGTCATTTTTCAAGATGTCTCATTCGCTTTTGCCCAACCATATTCGCCAACTTCGATGAGGCGAAAGACGGAAAAAAACTCTCGAACCACCTTTGCTCTCATCCCAAAACCACAAAGAGGACTGCACTGATGGTATAGGAATAGGAATGCAGTCAAGTCGAGGGAAAGAGAGGAGGCGGTGTTGATATTGAAACGAGATATTGGAATTTATGAGCCTTGGTTAAATAGAGCCAAAAAAGGAGGTGATTGTTTGTGGGAAGACGAACCCAGGAGTAGGCAATGCGCTATGAGAGAGCTAACTAGAGGGTAACAGGGAGGGAGGAGGGAGAAGGCTTGCGACGAGGTGGCCTCCAGAGGCGAGATAATCAAATTCAGCAGAGGCAATAATCATTCTATCTCAGGAGAAGCTCCAGGAATTCACTTGACGAATGGCTTCGAACTTACCAACTAGACGAATTTCAACACACGGCCATACTTGTCCACCAACGCTTTGTCTTCGTCTCTTGGTGCAAGATTTTGATGCCTTACTTTGATTAGGAACTGGAGGATCACGGGTGGAACAGAGGATATCATGAGTGAGAAAAGTCTTATTTGGGGAGGATCCACAATCCTCAGAGAATTGGAAATACAATTTAGAAAGCATCATTTGTCTGCATTTACCCCTCGGAAGAAGACTGGAATTGAAAACGAACTTACTCAGTGCTAAGGGATCAATCCCATTGGGACTGAAGAGGGTGAAAGCCTCCAGCTACATTGGAACTTGCCTACAGTTGGACTCGAGCGAATTTGATGACTCTGGTGACAAACTCCAAGTCTCAAAGTTATGGCCCTTTCAGTTCCAGTCTCTATCTGAATGTCGGATTGATCGTCCCTGGATTGCTCACGCGGCATTAGAACCTCCCAATCCAATGAAGCTAGGCATTTTCTCTCCGCCCACACAACAAAAAAACCCGTCGCCCATTAAGATAGATAAACTCGGAATGAGCTTGTAAATCCAATTGCAATTATCTAATGGAGGAACGATTACTACTCGCCCACACGTCCCACATCAAACACCCAGGCATGCCCAATCCTTTTATACACAATGTGCAGACACAATGGAGTCTAAAAATGGTCCAGGCCAATCAATTTGGAGTCACGTTCAGTCCAACGTAGCCTGGATAGCTTATAAAGATGATGATGGTTGTGGATGGACGTATCAACGTGGCATAATAGTTTACTTTACCTGATTTCTAGGCAAA
This sequence comes from Tigriopus japonicus, assembly GCA_010645155.1. Classification (NCBI taxonomy): domain Eukaryota; kingdom Metazoa; phylum Arthropoda; class Copepoda; order Harpacticoida; family Harpacticidae; genus Tigriopus; species Tigriopus japonicus. The sequence continues at coordinate 628,643 of JAAGOF010000071.1, read as the reverse complement.
ACGTGGTATGTGTTTTGAGCATTTCCACCCACGCCCAAATTGGGCGCTCGGTTGACAGGCCCTGAGTTGACGAGATTGTTACTAGATATGAAATTGATAGCTGCATCATCGTAGATGAGCGGCTGCTCCACGCCGCCATGATGGGTGTGTCCTGAATGCATTGGGCTGGGCTTGAAACTCGAGGAAGCGGACACAGAGGCTCTCAAATAATGGAGTCGAGAGTCCTTGTGGTATCTGCAAATAAACAAACAATCACGATAAGCACTTGGGTTGGTTTTCAGGTCAGAGGGGGTTTTATGGTCGAGCTAAGAATCGATCGAGTTAAGGGTATGACAGAAAAATTCTCCACTAAATGTGAACGTGAGGTTGTGATCGCGTCTAGGGATTGAATTCGGACACCATTGAATGAAAGTGCCAGTCATGCAATAAGGTCCTTTCTTTCGATCTCTCCCCTTTTGCCCAATGGTACTGAACAACTACGTTACGGTCTGTAGATAGGCGCATACGGTATACAGAGTACATGTACCACTCGTCTCCGTACGTATGCGCTACTGTCGGCTGCCTTATGTCGGTGTCAATCAAAATATTTGCCTTGTCTGGTTTTATACACATTCTCACTTCTTTAAGCTCACCCAGTGGATGGTTGTCCACCGAAAATCTCCGCTTACGACGGCGGGCGATGATTTTCATTTGTTTTCATTCACATATCAATGCTGCACACGCTTTGCACACGCCGAGTTAGTAAATGTTTCGAACGAACCCAAAGAATCGTGGCCAATTGAGGGTTTGATGTTTCTATGAGATTGGTTGGGATTTTTTTCGTCTTCTTTGGCTTGACCGATAGATCCTTTGGAAGTTTGAAGGTCCAAAGAACTTTTCTTTTGATGGCAAGAGGTGCTTTGAGCTGTCGATCTGAAGTATTACGTACAACGACACTACTTGGAGGTTCATTTTTCTTGTCAAACTCGAGATCAAAGCGTCAATTTTTGAAATATGAAAAGTGTCAAGAGGAGTGTGATGGGTGAGAAATTCAAGAACTCGGTTGGATTCTGCTTCGTTGGCTAGAAAGCTAGTTAGTTCATTTCTTGATGAAGGCACTAAACAACAAATGTTTGAGTGCCAGTTCGAATATCATGGTTTCCCGAGTTATTAAATGTAGTTTCAAGTACAAAAAATAAATTATCCTAAAAATCCAAGCACTTGATATTGGTAATGGATCGATAAAACTTTGAATCGTAACCAAAAGTTGAAGCTAAAATAGTATTGTAATATGATCCCGTATATGTAATATATAGATAGCTATATGTAACAAAGAACTAGGAACAGAAAACCAAGTTTCCTTAAATTCATCACTAAACATTTTTGAAGAACGTCTTCAATTTAACATCGCTCTCCTCTTGGTATAGCCCTCTAACGATCCAAGGAAAACCTGCTTTGGTCCCTCCATTCAGAGGGTGCATATTCAAATGACACAAACTTTTGTCTCCGGTTTCACAAGTCGATAAAAAGGAGACGTGTCTCGAAGTCGATATTCCAATGATTGTTATGAGTACGGTAAAAAGGAATGGCACCCAACTGATCGGAACAAGTTTAAGTCAAAAGACGATGTAAAATGACCTTGCTGCAAGGTTTTTTTTAGCAAAAAGACGTCTTAGACTCCTTAAAAAATGATTGTTTTCGTTTCTCTCAATACTCGGCCCTTACTATAGTACATATATCAGATTGCTCAAAGTCCCCCCTTAGTTCCAGAGCCTCGCCATAAATCCAGCCTACATTGCTTTCATTCTGTTAAATACACTTTGAGTTCCTTGGTCCAGCGGAAGTAATCTCTTTTCTAAGAAGATTACCCTCTGTTCGTTCTCACCCAAAACCAACCAAGCAAGGGGTGGATGAAGGATGAAGAACAGAAAAGAAAGAGAGGGAAAAGAAGGAATCAGAGAGAAATCTTTCGGTTCTTGTCCCCTTGTACGTAGTACGTGTACTTCATTCATACAACCCAACTTCTTCCAAGTCCGTGTGAATCCCGTGGTTGTCAACTTGACAAAGAAGACCAAGATGGAGACCGAAAACAGGCTCAGCTTGACAGATCTTGCTCGAGGAGTCAAAAAACCAAGCTGCTGACTGTCACAGGCCCTCTCGACTACAGGGATGCTTTGGTGGTGAGGGAATGCGTGTTATTTTTGAAAATACTAATCTGTAACTGAGCAAAGTGGGACTACCGAGAAATCCCCTTTCTTCCCCCGCAACCCATCAAATAAAAGAATCAAGTGGAACCAATGAATGAAAAGCGGAGACGTTTCCCGTGATGAAAAACGCTTTGCCGTTTCTTTTCAAACGAATTAAACCAGGAAATATGCCCATTCATTCTGAAATCTCCGGCATACCTTTGGCCATTGAACAAAGAATCCGTCAAAACAATGCCCTCCCAAAAAATATGCAATATAGGTGTTCAGTATTCCACAAAATATGAATAGCTTTTATTTCATTTTTCGGCCTTATCCGCGATTTGGACGGTGATAAAATGCTCGGATGTGATATTAAAAACAGGGGATGGATTGAGGGAAGTGTCTTTCGCATTTTGACTCGCTTCCCATCCATTCAATCTTGGTGTCACACAAAGGGGTCCCAGTTTGGTTGGAACACCTCTTTGACTTGCTAACCTCACACCAGAACTCTTTGTAGTGCCCTTCTCCGAAGGGAACTTCAATCACCCTCCCAAACACTGAACTCCAACCAACCCACATTTGCCCTCATCAAACTGAGTAGCTGAGGAAGAAGACATTTCGGGGAAAAGCACCCCAAATATTCGGGGTTTTATCAAACTGATGAAAGGAGCCATAAAGATGCCAAGTTTCAATAATGGATTGGGTAATATGAAGACTCGATGTTAAACTCAGGGGGAGGTTCAATTTTAAGAGTTTTCTTTTGTCAAATACTCTGCAATTAAAGTTCTTTGCTTCAAATGACTCTTGTGAGATACCTTGAGTCCATCTTTATTATGAATTGACCTTTTTTTAAAGAAGTTGTCAGGTTTAGGCTCCAACTACGATGTGCAAAACAATGAAACAAAGAAGGATAAAAACAGAGAAAGTCAGCCGGAGATACAATGAACGATGTTTTTGCCACAATGAGAAGAATAAACGAAATTCACTTTTTGCCCTTTGATTAAGCAGCGTGGTGCTTGAAAAGGCCAGCCATGTTTCAAATTCAGTGCAAGTTCCTTTTAGGGATAAAAAAAAATCTCGCTTCAAAGTCAAATCCTGCGGGCTTTCTTTCAAAGCCTTAATCAAGGTTGGCTTGGAGCCGAAGTTTTCTGTTCCAGTGGGCTTCACACTCGGCCCAAGGTTCCAAAGTCACAACTAATTCCCCGATTTTTGTGACACAAATCCGCAAAACAATGTCCAACTAACGAATCCACTTCCGAGAAAGATAGTCAACCTCTGTGGCAGTTCTCAGTCACCTTGGACCACTTTGATCCATCTTTCTTCTTTTTAACCCCCTCTCAAGACGAGTTTGGGTTTGTTCCACTTAACGGCCTTGATTTTGGGCCATCTCAGCGAGCAAGTCCTTTATTTGCTTTGATGTAACTTTGACCATTGGCCCAATCTCTTCTCCTTTGGGAAGCGCCCTGGAGCCTGGAACCTGTTCCACTTCGGGATATTTGTCCCCTTCTTTCATGATGATGGAACATGGAAGGAACATCCTTCTTTGGTATCTTGTTTACTAGGATAAAAAAAAGGTTCCTCCATGAGACGACTTTGGCAGTGTATGGATCCAAAAGCAAATGGAAATGCAAAGTCCTCGTCCGGACCTTTTCTTTCATTCCGTGTATCCGGAATTCGATACTAAAAGATGGATGAATGGCAGGAGAAAAGTTTCGCTTTACTCACGACTCACAACATGGCAAACATTTTGGAAAGAACTCCGTTTACAACCTATGCTTGCTACACTAGACTGGGCTCTTCGTGAGGCAACTGAGTGACTGACTGACTTGCCTCCTCCCTGAATGACTTAGAGAAGGAGCGAAAAGTTGAATATATGTTGAAGAAATTGGAAAACTTCCTGCCAAGGAGTTTTTTCCTCCCTCCCTGAAGAATTTGGAAATGCCAAATAAAATTGCCCTCGTGGATCAAGTTTTGGCATCTCTCTTTCTCATTTGCTCCCTTTCTCCCTTGTTTCTTCCCGTAGTAAATAAAAGTCCAAGCTAGCATAATTGGAAAAGAGCGATCAGAAATGTGGAGAAGGGAGAAACTTGGTTCGCAAAAGTAGGCGTATGGTCTCAATCCCTTTCTTATTGATCCATCAAGAGAGGGAAAAAACATGAATTGGCATAAAAAAAAAGAAGTACACACAGACCATATTAGGTACCACGGGGAAGCTCTCAGGGCTCACGCTCTTCGACGAATCATCATGAATAAATGAAATATTGTAACAAAAAACACACGTAGCGAAGAAGCTTGAAAAGGTAGACGAATTGGCAAACCATTGGCAGAACGAACGTACGTATTTTTGTCCATGTTAGCTTTTTCCAAGGCACCCAAGTTTTTGGAACTTTTTCAAAGTTCTCGATCCTAAAAAGCATTATCCCGCTGAACAAAGTTGTTGTTGGTCTCTCAAACTCCATGTGGACTTTTGACTGTGAGCCTTGCTACAACTCTCAGAGACCATGGAAGAAGAAGCCTTTATGAGTGCAGGAAGGGAATCGAGAAAGAGAGAGAGAGAGAGACCCCAAAATGTATATCGACTTATGGCTCTATCGAGTTTGTTCAGTCCCAAGTGAAATTGTTGTTCTTTGCCAGTTTGGGGAGAACCTTTTCAGCATGAGGAACAACAACAATAACACCGTCGTCGTCGTTTCCAACCACCACAACCAATGCCACAACCAAGCAGGAATGCTTTGTTCGTTTGGAGACCATCGAGGTCGTGGCGAGGTTTTTGAGGGATCACTCCGATTATAAATTGAGAGACCAAAGTAGCAATCTGAAAAGTTTCCCTCAGACCGCGCTTTGTCAGTCTCATTTACGGAACAAAAAAAAACCCTACAACGACCGACGGGATTGTTGATTTTTTTTCCTTTCAAACGGATAGAGTAAAGGGAACAGGAAAGAAATTGATGGTTCAGAATCTTTGTGTTGTGCTGCTTTTCCTCTTCAAAGATCTCCAATGTCGGTTGTTGTACGATCTTCCGAACGGAAGAGAAATGGAAGGCATCCTTTCTCGAACTCCTTTCAACCAACATCTTGTCCCATCGAGATTTTTCAAAGCTGAATGATAAATTGTTTTGACGAGAGCAGATTTTGTTCAACAAAACTATAACAATTTACTATGTGTATTCTTCTGTACGTGTAACCGTCAATATCAATTTCAAAATCATAGAGTGCAAACATGAGAACACAGGTTGGAAATTGTAAACATTGAAGTGGCCACTTTTTGTGTCGGAGATCTGGATTTGTTTGAAAACTGATCCCCCCCTTGATATTGGCAAAGATGGGATACGAAATTTGAAGATGATATGATTCCTTAGTTCAAAAGAAGTTTCCTTTCGTCAACAGGATAATTCCTGAAGCCTTCGATAGCATCGTCGTCATCTTTAGATGGGAGATGGCTCAAAGGTTTTAAAGAATTCCTCCCACATGAACACAGAATCAACCAAAGGATAAGCACAAAGACGGGGGAAAAATCTCCAATATTTCAATCATACTTTGCTTGTGCGTTGTCGTTTTAAGTTGAGGTTCTCTTTTTTTCCAAGAGACGCTCACCAGTTCTTTCTTTGGGAAAGAATGTGTTTTCCTTGTTGAGCAGATGGGAACAGCAATTCCGGTTTGAATAAATAAAAACCTCGAGTTGAACCACTTTAAAAAAGCTTGAAAGACTTGCGTGTTCCAATCTCTTTGATTGAGCTGTTTTCCCGTTGGAAGGACGCTGAACTCGGAGCGAAATGAGTTCCCAAAGGAAAATGCATATTTCTGTTCCCGATGTCGAAAATGCATTCATTCGGGGTACAGGGAAAATCTTTTTCCCCTCTCGCAATCTATCCGTCCAACCAACCTAGTGATCCATCCTGGGTCCAGGAAACCTTCTTCACCCCAGCGCACTGGGAACAAATTTTGCACACCTTGACTTGACGATCAAGCCTTTGAAGAAAAATTGGGCTTGATCTTGAAAGCTAAAGCTGAAACTGCAACCAACCACCGAGACAAGTGATCACGTTGGAAAGGGTGAAAGCGTACAGTACTTCTGTACTACATACAAAAGGTTCAAGATAGACTTGAAGGAGAAGGCAGATCCCCTTGGAATGAAAGTTCATGAAACGATTTCATTCAGACCTTGGTTTTGTCAGCCCCAGGCAAGGCTGCCACAACCCAACGGGATGAAGAGATGGCGTCATCAAAAAGTCGTTTTCAATTTTCGTGATTTCCCCAAGGGGGAAAACTCGCCTGACTTGAGGAGAAAAAAGCATGAATTGTTAATGTGATGAGAAAGAAGGGAGAGCCAGAGAAAGAGAGAGGATAGATCGAGTAAAGTGGAATTGTAATGTGTATTCAAGAGTTTACTCGTCAAGGAATGCTCCACTCATCTGGGAATCCAAAATAAACTCAACTGGTTTTTGTACGGAGATCCTTTTCCTTGAACAAGAGCCATATTTGGAGATGGTAATTCTCTGCATTATTCCCCAATGAATAACGTCTAATTCAAAGCTTTGACTAAAAGGTATTTGCGACGCTTCCAACTTGCTTTTTGCACAAACATGCATTGCAGTCGTCAGAAAGGAATAGATAGTCTGTCCTACTAGTCTAAAGTAAAAACACACGTACATGAAGTAATGGCTTGGAGAGAAGCTCAGGAAAGAGAAGGTGGGAGAAAGAGGAACCCCTTTATTTGGTGCAATCCTCTTATTCAAGAGCTCCATGGACACAAATGTTCCCGAGCTTAGCTGGTTGGGTGGAACACAACTCGGAATAGGGGAAACGTCAACATGGAGTCAAGTCTGAAGTTGTCGCTGTCACTAACAAATGTTCATTTGAATTCCAAGTTTGATTACCCCCCATCTTCCCTAGTCAAGTATTTCAGTTTGCCGTGGAAACAAAGAGCACTCTTGCTCCCGACGATGAAATTACCTGTCTGGACAGTCAAGTGCACTTGAATAATTCAACCATTAATTACAAATTCAATGAAATTGTTTGTACCTTACTATGTGCAGGGACTTTTTGTTTGAGCCAGTTTATTTCCACGTTTGTCAGACTTTCCGTTCCCATAATCATTTGGACCAGGTAAAAGGGGGACACAATTTGGGAATGGTTCATTCTTAAAGAGTCGGTATTTGATAGGCTAAATTAAGCCAAGGCCAAAAGACCAAGCCATGAAAATCCACAGACCAATGTCCAATGTACCTGAGTCGTTCTCGGAGCATGTCAACCACAAAATCTAATAGAATAAAAACGATATCCTGCTTGTGCTCTTCTTTGCTCACGTCCAATGTAATTCAATGATGGGAAGTTTGCCAAAATTCGGCAACCCCAAAAAGAGGTTGGATGCTCGTCGCTTAACCTTTGTTCAAGTTCGTCCATGCGTGATGCACTCATCAAGATGAAGCCTTGAAATTTCAAGCAGGCCTTCCTTGAGAAGAGCCAGCCAAACTAACCTCATTTCGGGGAACAACCAAGTTTTGTGGCTCTCACTCTGAAGGTCTTTCCATCCATGAGGTAGAGATGCGTGTTTTCCTAAATGTTGGCCAAGTTCCAAGGTAGAGTAGGAACACTAACCGGGAGGGATTTAACTACCTCCACTTTATCCCAAAGTATACAAAAACGAACTTGCATGAAAGCCTTGAAGTTCGCCTACCAATTGAAGGACCAGAGCAAACCAGAAGGGGTGGGTGCTCAATTTGAAATGCACGAGACCTCGTGCTTCCATTCTTCCATCTATCTACCTACTCACAACCAATGAAACATTAGGGAGCACTAAAACCCGACTGGTCCAAATTGGCAAGGACACTTTGTTGACTCTCAATTTGAATATGAATGGTCAAGTGTTTTCGCAGTTTGTGCTCCAGTTCCTATTTGTGGGCAACTGCCAAATGGAACTCGAATACGCCAACTTGGAAAGGGAACAAGTGCCAAGCAACATTTGCCTAACTTCTGAACGCAAATACTCCGAGGAGAGTGCAGATTCAGCACTCATCTTTGCATCACTATTGGGGACAGATACGGGTAATTTGCACTACTGGAAGCCAAAACGAACATGTCAAGGTTGTTTTTTCAACACTTTGAGGGCTCAAATTTCAATGTGATCTCACCTTTTTGCTTTCCTTTTAGGACTTGGCGACACCATTTTCCTAGTTCTGTCGTTTCTTCCAATGTCAAACTGGGATGCCATTCACCCACCGTGATCCATCCCAGCCGATATGATCAGTGATATTGGACCATTTTTAGACAGACAGACAGACCACGTTGGACATCTCATAAAGAATGAGTATAAAACCCGAGAATACATAAAAGTGAATAGTGATCCTTCCCACGTGCCCAAACGTTCAAGTCATTTCCAGTTCCATATTGGACCTGGGCCATACGGATTATCACCAGAGCCCACATACCATTTCACATGAACTCCGTGTGAAAACGAAAAGGGGCCCCCTCTTTTTTCCTGGCATTGCTCATTCGTGCCAGGGCCTACATGAATTTTCAATGGTTTTTACCATTTCAACTGCCAAACCACCCCCAAAAAGCAAGCATTTCCAAGTTCCAGACTCCCGAAATGGACGGGGGGAAAAGTTTAAATTACTTCCTCTCTAGCTCTCCTTTTCTCCTTATATGTGAGGAAGTGTACTATGAGTGTATGGGTGCCCACGTGGTGCTCTCTGGTTGTTCGTTCGTTCGTTCATTTGAGCACACTCAGTTCAGGTTGGCGGCCCCTTTTGCTGTTTCGTGTGTCCGTTCACGAGCAGAGCTCACACGCTCTACGTACCGACAGGAATTTTGCCCACTAAAAAGTTCTGGCACTAAGCTACTTTTGGTCGCTGAGGAGCCAAAATGGTTTTGTTGTTTCCATTTCTTTCTTTCTTCGAACTCCGCCAGGGCAAGGAAAAAAGGATGTGCCCCCCTCGAGTTGTTGCTTCAATATAATACGGACAAAATCCGAGGTCAGACTGACATCATCATGCTTCATCAATGTCCTGATCTCGTTGGTTTCCCTCTGGCTTTGACAGAGAGATGAGATGCTTTTCTGGCATCTTGACAATAGGATCCGTGACGCATACTGCCTGCCTTTTCTTCATCTTTGTGCATGGCGTCTGTGGTATTTATGGACGAAGACTCCCTTTTCACCGATTCTCCTTGGAAGCGTGAAAATTGTCCCTTTTTTGGGTTCCACAGAAATGTTGAACGGGCAAAGCTCCTGGGAGACTTTTTGGAGGCACCCCAAAGTCCGAGTGTTAATCAACACCTCAGTACTGAACCTCATCTTCGTCATGAGTGCAATGATATTGAGGAGTCTAACAGTAGTGCCCAATGGCGTGCTTTGAAGAAAATGAAGTGGTCACGTAGGACATGAAAGAAGCGTTCTCCAAGTTCCATAATGCCATGACTCAGATGGTGAAAGCTGTTGACCCTTCCCATTCTTCCCACAGATTCTCTTTGTCTGGACAAGCTAAATTTTGTCTGGAAGGGGTGGATGGATATTCCTGGTCATCGAGCGAAAGCTTTTGTCTTGTTTGGAGATAAACGAGTGAGGTCAACTCAATGTGGGACGAGAAAGTTTTAAAGCCTCACTATACGAACTTCGGAGAAACCATTTCCGAAACTTAAAAGACTAGCTCATTACAATGTGGCACATTGTTGAAGATTTTTGCTCGAACCAAATGAGGATTCCTTCGTCCCCAACTCTATGTGAGTGAGAGCAAGTGTTCTTTAATGTCCATAAATTACCGGTTCACTCAAACTGCCATCAAATTAAAACGTTTGGTGCCCTACATGGAGTAACAAAGTGACTTGGTCCAACCAAGGGAACACTTTCTTCTCGAGAACAAGGGTGGTTTTAGGTCTTCAACAATGATCCACCCCCTACCAGCCATCTGGCTTTAGTGCTCGTTGTGTTCCTCGTTTGAAGAGGGTTAAGTTACTTGAAAGGGGTCCAACCCAAATTGACATCATTAGCTCGCTATCAAAAGCCTAACAAGGGGGTACGAACCACGACCAATAGGTACGCCGTGTCTCCCTCTACGTATGCCATTTTTTGCTTTTTTTGTTTTCAATACAAATGACAGTAGTTTGTCACTGTTATAAAAAACACTGCACGAGGAGGAACCCGCTAAAAACGAGGCCAACCATCCGTCTGACATTCACCTTAGGGGGCTTTCCGCCAAGAAGCATTCAATATGGCCCATAATCTTCGAGATTTTTGTCATGTTCAAAGCGAAACCCCCTTTGACACGAGCTCTGAATATCTGAAGCCCATCTCGAGGTTTATGGATTGGGTTTGAGGAATGCTTTGTCGCTATCTCCGTTTCCAAAAGGAACAACATACCCTTTCAAATATCTCAAGCATCCCAATCCCCACCCAAAAAATGGTTGCACTTGAATGGCGTTGGTTCGTACATGTCCCCACGAATATTGCCAACCCTTTTGGGATTTGGTTGAATATGATGCTTCGCTACCCTCCTTTCTAGATCTGACTAGGTTTCCAGAGTTAGAGAGTAGGTAAAGATGGAGAGATGTAAACCATAGACAGACAGACTGTCATGCCTAATTTAGATTTTAACTCCACCTTTTGAGGGAAGGGGGTAACATTTGGTAGTATCGAACACGCACTGTTTGGCCCCTAGACTCTAAATTCAATCCAAAATAAAGACTCTGGAAAGAAGCATGATTTTGTTTAGTCATTGGACAGTCTGTAAGTTGGTTGTGTATCGAATGTACGTCTAAGTTTAGTAGTGGTCTCTTACGCCTCATTGGTACCCAAGTAACGATGTTGAATGTGAGACTCCCGGACAATTTCAAGTTGACAGGGAGTAAATTCAGGGGAAAAGGATCCGATCCCGATTGCTGAGCTGTTGCTAAAGCCATTAGAATTGGTTGGAAGGAGTTCATCTTCTTACCTTCGCCAGAGCACAAATACGGCGATGCACGCACTCAACGTGAACACGCCAAAGAGAGCCACGAGGAATAATGAGATGGAATGGATCGAATTGAGACCGAGACCATCGCTGGAGAGTCCAAAATTGGAGATCTAGAGTAGAGAGAAAGAGAAAAACAAAGGTTCAAGTCAAGTGAGTGTTCATAAATAAGATGTTAACGACGGATTTCCGAAGGATTTCATCCCCTTCCAGTTGCGTAGTTCTTTATCTTCATCACCCGCTTCAGTGCTCTTCTGCCACTGATCCCATTTCCGTTTTCTTTTGTGCGTGTGAAAAAAAATCCAATACAGATTGTGACTTTCGATAAGGCCAGTCGTCTGAGGAAAGGAAAAAGCCCTTGCAACTCGAGCACACAGACTGACTCTGAATTTCCCCTTCATCTACTAAGTGTACACTACAGTAGGTCCAGAATGTAGTTAGTGCACTGCACTGATTCAGCCAGGGCAGCGAACTTGCACTTTGGACCACTAACCGCCTTCCTCATAAAGCACAAACAAACAATAACAAAAGGGCATCTGATCTTTGGGTCTTATCGCCCTCCTGTCTACTGTTTCGTCCTGGTTTTCCCTCTCCTTTCCCCCTTGATCCCTTCCAAAACCACCCCCTTGAAAAAAGCGGAGAGGTTCCCTTCCTTTTAGAATTCCGGTTCTCGTTTTTCTCGTCCGCCTCAGATCTTCAATGGGATCACGCTTGGGAGAGGGAAATTCCCCCTGGCTTATGTGCGGTAGTGCTTATCCACCTTGGGTGAGTTTTAGGGCCCCATGAACATCGCTCAACCATCCACCCATCTATCCACCCCCATCCTTGCTACTCTCTTGGACTGATATGTAGCCACTTCCTCCGAATGAGATATGTGAAGAGTTCAAAGCATGGAAAACTACCCCCAAGTGATTTGGCTCGAGTTTGGAGTTTGCTCACAATCTTTCGATTGCTCGACTAACAATTTCTAAGTCTTGTCGTGCGGCAACGAAGGTAGCACCAAGAGGACCATTCAAGCTTGAAGATGTTGGCCGAAATCCCGAGGAACAACCGTTCGTGATCGGCACTTTCGAATTCGGATTAGCGACATTGGTATTCATTTACACACTTTAAGAGAGAAATCTGGCGGATCTCCCCTTCATTCCCCTCAGGGCCATTGTACCGTCCGACAACCATCATTGACGATTAGAATGTGGGGATGACAATAATCAGAGGCTCAGGCTGTGTTTATTTGTCCAAAACGCGTGCAAGATTGTTGTGAAGAGGGCTCTTGGAAGCTGGATTTCCTCTTTCCTACAAACTACACCAGTCAATGAGTCCCCACCCCGTTGGTTGATATTTTGCAACCTACTACTTCGTCTCGATTGCATACCCGGTCATTGACGTGTTGAAGCGGTAGATACAAAACCAGGGGTAAATACTAGCGAATACCAATAAAGGGTTGAACAACATCTGTGATTGGAAACTCCTTAAGCACGGGTTTGTGACAGGAGAAAACGCAATGAGCCGTGACATCTAATAAACAAGAGCCAGGAGGACCGGAAGGCAACCACGTACCACCCAACCAACTTACAGACAACACGGACTCAAAGAGCAAACGTGGGCTTCACGAACCAGCAAGATGCACGTTTGCACAGTACTTGAATCAAGACGAAGGGTTACATTTGCCAGTCACCCCAGCCACCCACAGACCAATGCAGCATCTCAACCACTGGCAATCATGTCCGGGTAAATAGGATTACGATTCATTCGTCTTCTTTTTTCTTGCTAGTAAGTTCTGGCTTGTCTTGATGGAGGCAACCATCTACTATTCCTAAGGCCACAGATCGATGAAGAACCAAGAAGGGAGCTGAGGTGCCCAGGTTTTTTTCTCCTTCAATTCACGGACTGCGACGGAAGTGACGTCAAAATATGTAAACATTGCGCTAAAACAGACTCCCAGGCACCACAAACGGATCTTTCTCATCAACTACCGCGTCAGGGTTCATAAATGCCAGAGTAGCATCTACCGTTGGTTTGGAATGACTTTTCTGGGAGATATTGATTGGAGGGAGATGAAAATAATGCTACGTTTGAGTCCGACCAGCTTTACACATTAGTTTACGTATCCGCAGGCAAAATTGACGTTGTTTGCCAGAAATTGCCTTGAGCCAAAAAGTATGATTGGGTGACAAAAGTTGTTTTTGACGAATATCTGTCATTGGATTTGCTCGAAGCAACCAAACCGTGTACATATGATTTGGTACACTACTGATGCTTTGCATAATTCGTTTCATGGAAAGCCTTGAACCAACTTCATTACCATAAACCAAGGCGTGACAAGATCTCCGACAGGAAGTTTGGCCATATATTGGTGAAAAGTAATTTCGTTTGTTAGGCACAAGCCTTTGAGTTGATTCACAAATTAATTGCCTGGGAACTTGAGCTTTGTTCCCAGGGCATAAACCTCTTCATTTCTTGCAATTAAATCCACACAACAAAGTAATTCTCCAACCGTGGTCATCCTAGACTAGACCTCTCTCAAATTTGGCTTCTTTCCCGCATCATTTCATCATTGTCGTTGATTCTCACGAAAGGTCGGCGTATGTGCCTAAATAAGATGCTTTTTCTTGAATTTGTTATACCAGGGCGTGTCTCCATCACATCCAACATGACAAGCCAGCATGTTCATCATCTTGACATGTCAATTAGCCATCTTGACATTAGTGCCGTACAACATGAACCCGCTCTTTCTTGCCTATGTTGTTGTATGTATACTAAGATCTGTCTCTCTTCCAGTCAGTCTGAATATGAGTTGGTTGTTTGGTTGGTTAGTGGCGGCGTGGGTTGGAGCTCAAAATGGTTCATTCTCATTCATACGATTATGGAACATGTGTGCGTGTCCGAAAATATGCATACTTCGAATCTCACTCCATCGTGCTCTCTTGATTGAAAAATCCCTGCCTGTATCCATCAAAACGACTTCACCACAAATTCTGTTTTGATACCTTCGCTCTAGTAGTAATCTCATCCACCGATCAGACTACGAGACCCCCGGGGGGTTTGATTGGTTCGAGGAGTGCTGAGCCTCATCTTGGATGGGTGTCATAATGGCACTCATTCTCTGTACTGTTGTTGTTATTTGGCCCTGGTCTCGAATGTCTCCATCATCCCTGGAGTGGATGGATGGAAGGATGGAGAAGTAATAATGAACAAAGGCCGAACACGTGATTGCACTTCTCCTCACGCTGAGCTACTGACTGACTGATCAACGAGCTTGATCTTTTGAATGTCACTGCGAACAACAAGGAGCATGCTTGGTTGGTGAGCCAAGAAGACCAGTCTTCTTGTTGCTCTTCTCATCCATTTGGCAGGGCTCTTTCGAATGAATGAGAGCCCGGTGAAATCTTTGGAATTCATTATCATGATAGAAATACCTTTGAGCACAAAAAGTCTGGCTTATCTGTGGCGTTGGAAAATGTATCCCCATTTGTTTTTGCACAGCTTGACAATTGACAATGAATGGATTGGAAGGGGCGAATGCCAATTGGAATTTGATAGGGTATAATGAATTATCATTTCGATCACAGCAACTGGAATAGCACGAAGAACCGAGACACATGACGGATGGGTCTCACAGATCGTACGTAGGGGCTGAATGAAGAGGGATACTTATCAAGTTCGACGAGCTCCTAAATATTACATTCAGAACCGACGTCCAGATCCAGCAAGAAATTATTCGTGTAGGATGGTTGTCATACTCGTACGAATGAGAAGAGCTCATCAACCAAACAAGTGGAGTATTCCATTTCGCCTCAAGAGCTGAGCCAACAGCAAAAGTGGATATTCAAAATTGAAAACCCAATGTTTCGGTGCTGCTGTTCTCACATCTCTGGTTGGAGATTGGGGACATGTCACATGGTGGTTGGTTGCTTCTACTACAGCTTAGTCGTGGTTCCAGAGAGTCTAACAACAGCTGGTTCGCTCCAGTCCACATATGTTCACTAACGAACACGAGGATTCAATTCAATGCGAGGACACTTCAAAAAAAAATAAAAATACAAACCAGGGCCAAAATGGATGAAGCTCTCTTTCTGTGTGTCTGTCCCTGGTAGCCAAGCACAAAGATCATCATCGTTCTCAAGCACTCGGCCGGAAAATATCGTGCATGTGCCTTATGGACGTGGTGAGCAGCGCTAATAACGGGGGAGGAAGTTTAGAATGGGATTTATGGTAGAAAATTGTCCGCAAAATTGAATGACTTCCGAGTGGAATGTCTGGTGGGTTTGCCGTATTTGTCTTCTGCGATTATGATTATGACATTTTAATTGGGTTTGTTGACTCTTTCGGGTGTGATAGAGGAAGTCCTAAATCTTGCACATGCTCTGAACTCTGAATTCTCTCTCTACCAAAGCTGAAAACCATTCTTCGGAATGGTTGCTGGTGTATCTTTGCCATCCCAACTGGAATACAGGCCAAGCCAGAGGGGATATGAGCATTTAGAGATAAGCCAAACAATAACATCATCATCATCGAAGGGAAACCAATCCTCGAGTCTCACGTGCCAGTTCCTGTTATCATTATAAATTCATCAATAATATTGGCTTCTCACTGCTTCTGCCTCTCTTTCTCGTCTTGATGCTTCTGAATGGTTCCGTTCCTGGCCCAAAAGTGGGGGTGCTAGAAAGTGAGATCCACCATTGGAACCGCCCATGAGACCAGACCATATACGTAGACAGGAAGGGAGGGAACAGCTCGGAACATGGTAGCCCTCTCTCTCATTCTCTCTCATTGTTAATTCAATTTCGGATCTCTGGACATTGGGATTCAGATCACTGGTTTCGAGTGGAGGGTTACATATGTGACTTGATAGTTTCGCTTCGAGCTTCGAGTTTCCATATGGTAGAGTATGACCTCTTCGCTGTGGGTTTTACTTGGAAATGCATCGGCAACTTATCTTTTGTTCTACTCGAGCGATTCAATCCTCTAATCTGGTTGAGTCCGAACCGTCACCGCTACCACATTGTAAAAGCAAACACGCCATCGAGTAGTTTGGGTGGCTAATCGACCTCATAATCAGTCGAGAAATGGAATTATCTCGGTCAAAAGTGGCTCTTGAGTCCATTGTGTGTGCGTTTCTTTCTTCCATCTAGTGGATGGATATTGGCGGTTTCCAAGCTTCAACTGGGTTGAACAAGATCCATGACAACCTCCTGGCACAATTCATATTTTAATCACGCGAAATTACCGCACGCTACCTAAAAGCTCACAACAAGAGCGAGTGAACCCTAGCTAAATGTGCTCCTTGAGAAATAATTATGGATCCCAACAAAAAGAGACGGACTTGATGATGATCATCTGCTATGAAGTCATCTCAGAGGAGCTTGATTTTTTTTTGCACTGAGTCCGTAATTTGACTACCAAGACGGATCACACAATGAGTGATGAGACAAAGAGGCAGTACCCGAGCCATGCCCAAGATGGCCACAAAAAATGGAATCTGTTATTTCAATGCACCAACTCTTTTCAATTCCTATTTTTCATTTCGCTTTTCACGAACTAGTTTGTTGATCAGACGCTTTCAAGATGAAACCTCGGATCGGCCAGAATGATGGGGGGAAAAGGTGATGTGCATGTGATAAAGGAGTTCTTTTTGTATTCAAATGATCCATCTTGTGAATGAAGCCGTGTTTCAACTCCCAGATTCTAGCGACCGTCAACCAACCAACCAAGTAGGAAGGCACAGAGGACTTGATTGAACGAGCACTTCTCTTACTACTGAATGTTCAAGTACTTGCATGCACCTAGGACGACTCCATTCCAGGATCGATCGCAATTAACTGCAAGGCATTGAAAATTGCTGTAGCGTGGCGTCTCGCCATGACAATCGTTATACAAACTTGAGTCCGGTGTTCATCGAGTGTTTTCGAACAAATCTTATGCGATTCAAGGAATCGAGTTGTCCCATTTGTAATGCGCTCTTTTTTCGCGCATGGTTTACTTCAAAGGTGGGACTCAACCCATTGACGAGGATCCTCCGCCGCCCACGAATCCTGGTGCATCTCCAAAGACTACGAGTAATTTGGCCATTTGTAATATTAATGGCACCATTCTTTCAATGTCGAAAGACCCCGCCGATCATTCCATTGCCTTTTGCAGCTTTTAGTTCAGACTCACAAGCATTCATTTCCGGGCTCTGGGTTCATTTTTGACTCTGGTGCCTAAGACAGACCCACAGATGACCAGAATTTGTGATCAAACGCGAATGTGCAAAGATCGAGTTGAGTGGTTTGAACGCTCGAATTCACCAGAGACACTTCATCAAAAGGTGACGATGGATCGGGCTCAATCAAGGCTCAGCCAGCCATTCGAGAAGACGCGTTTCGAATCAAATGAGAAAGAAGCGTCACCACGTCGTTGCTCAGTACACACAAAGACTCACTTTTCATTTCTTCCGAGTCCTTATGAGAGTCCAATGGGCTTCCCTCGCGTTTGTTTTTGAAACTCATTTCACGATGGGATTCGTGGCTAATTCCTCTGAAACCCTTTTAAGCATGCTTGCATGCATTCATGCATGCATACTTGTGAGCACTAGTGATTCCAAAAAAGAACTTAGCTTTTTTGTAAAGTTGTAGTTTTTAACCTTTTGTCAAAGGACAAACTCCCATTTGAAGTTGATTGCAGGCGATTTCCGCCAATTCAATTATACAAGTTGGATAAACCCGCTCAATGTTGTTAAGCAGAAATTGACAACTTTTTCTGTGTATCATTCCTTTGGCTCTTTGCTACTTACTTGTTGTTCAACCAGTTTTTTTATTAATGGTTTTGGTCTTTCTTTTTTAAAAGTATTTTTGTTTTGCCTGGAATCACTAGTGAGTACTAACGAGTTGAGATAGAAGAGAAACAAGATGAAGAAGGGGAGCAGAGGTTAGATGTAGTGCAAGTGGTGTTCGTAGCATATATGGAAAGTTAAACTAGAGGGGGAACGGGGATATAATGACGAAGAGATACAATGAGGGCATCAGTTCATCATTGAGCCATCACGTCTGTTGTCGTGGTAGTTGGCGGAATGGCAAAATATGCAAAGTAGGTTCGGAAATTTTGGCAATGAAGATCGTCATGATTATAAAAACATATATCCCATGAAGTGAACATGAAACTGAGCGGACGAAAAAACCTTCGCCGAAATCCATATTTGCGATCAATCTAATGACTAAGCCGCCTGACAGTTCTACTTAGCCCAAATGCCTGTCAATCCCTTGTTCCATTTTTCCAGACGAGACAAGTCCGGATTTTTGCATTTGACGGATGTTTCCTTCTCAACATGTCGTTGTTGCACACTCACCTAAAACACAAAAGACGATTGAACATGAATTTATGATGATGCGGAATCTCGTCCAAAGCGAACACAAAAGCGAGACACAGGGTGGGTGCACTTTGATCGTAATCTCTTTTTGTTCATGACTCAAAGAATTAGCTCGTTTCGATCCCTTTTAGCCATGCAGCCCAAGTTTGATTTTCCCATTCCTTTGAGCTTGCCCTGAAGAGCTCAATTAGTAGAAGGAGGAGTTTCATAGATAGAGCTCCTGCTTAGTGACGCTTCTCTTGCTCTGGATCACTTTCTTCGAGTAAAGCACAACGAATGGTACAACAAATCTTTTGATCTGGGAGGAAGATAGTATTGTGGCATTGTTAATTTCAGTTTAACACATGAGATCCTCTTTCATCTCTTCACTCGGATGAGATATTTTTCCGTTAGACTTAGGAAGGCAACCTTTTGGGAAAGTTTTGGAAGAGATTGGGCCGACTTTGGAGAAAAAACCTGCAAAAACGGTAAATGTAGCGGAAAGACAGCTTGCATACTAAACAAGAACCGGGTCCTTCAACCATCAAAGAGGGAACAAAAAACAACAACTCCCATGAAATTTGTCAACCTCTCTGGACGGCTGTATGATTTGCTCTCGAGGGCTCATCTTTTCAGTTGGCCGACTTTTAAACGAAATATACGCATACCCGTTATCCCTACAGTTGTAATGATCTTTTCGGGCTCGCAAATTCACGTTTTGCTTGCCTTTTTCCTTCACTCGCTCCGGGAGAATTTACACCAGTCCATAAATTTGTGTGCAGATCTGCCAGGGTGTTCCACGGCTAGGAATCTGAGACTTTTGTTCTACTACCTACGCTTGTTCCATCTTGCTCCATCTCTCCTCCCCTTTTTACTCGAACGCGCAGAATTGGCATACAGGGAGGGCTAAAAAAATCTACGTACATCAAAGACTTTCTTTTAATCCTTGAAAAATCATTGATCCAGTCAGATGAACGTTTCTTTTTCATAGAAGTTTTATAGCTATTCAAATTTCGGCAAACTCTCACCCCAATCCTCTTTGATGAGCATTATACAGAGGACATGAAATTCGGAATGTAAATTTTTATGACTCTCCCTGTTAACTACACACCGATGAAAATCCTGGCAGGAAGTGAGGCTGTCGTTAAGATTTTTACTGCATTACGTGAACACTTATGCCCGACTCATACCTTTGGAACTCGGTTGCTGTTCCTTATTCCGAGGACGATGCGATTACTCACTGGTGGGTGGGTTTGGGGGGAACATTGGACGCTGAAAAGTGTCTTCTTTTTTCTTATCTCGACACTGTAACCAAATGTCCCATTTTGAGGGAACACGGTACATTATGCTCGAGGCAACGCAGGGACAGTCAGATAGAGAAAGAGCGATACCAAGCAAAGAATGAGGACGAGAGCCTCGTCTTGATCCAAGATTTCCAAGGGCCAATTTGTCACGAATAGGACACTTCATTAAGTTTTAAAATGCCTTCTCATTCTTGCATAGTCTTCAACCTCACCAGCCACTTGAACGAACCAGAGCCTCCCTTCAGTTTCATCTACTATAATAAAAGCACCATGACCAAATGCTACACAAAAAACATCGACCTCCTCGGGCTTTATGAAATGGTGCTGCTCTAACGAGTGAGGATTTTGGCTTTGGGATGGATGCAACAGATGGATTGATGGAAGTGGTTCGCTCGTTTGCCCTTGCTCATCAGGAGACAATCGTAAAATTGACGATTCTATTGTAGGCGTACGTCGCATTTCTTTACCCGAAATAGGCTGCTGCTCGTACTACATTGGAAACTTGATGAATCAGAGAGACATTTTTGCCTCCTTAGGGGGTCTTGAGAGGGGGGGGGGCGAGATCGAACTCAACCAGCGAAGACGAAGAAGTCATCAAACGAAGGCACGAATTTCGTTGGTTGGCGAGGACGACGACGATGACGACCATGATGATGATGGTGATCATTCGGGATTGCCCGAAGACAAAAGGAGGGAAGAAGGCACATCAAAGTGAAGATGAACACACGTAAATCAAGTTGTCAAAAAGAGCTCGACTTCAATCAAGAGATCCTTCAATCTCGAAACACACACACACTCACACACAAAGAAAAGGAGTCGCTCTTTGTGAAAGATCTCGAGATTTCATCCCCGAGGCTCGATTGGATTTTTATGGTGGCCAACAATTTTTCTATCCCCTCTGTCATTTCGTTCCGTATTATGAACAAATAGGGTTATACATTGACATTACTCATGACAATTGGTTGACATTAAAAAGAACCCGGTCAGTTTGTATCAAAAGTGGGGAATTCTTCTAAATACTTTGAAATTTCAGGCGATTTGCTCTTGTGTCAAAAAAAAATCTGGAACGTGGATTCCAAGTTTGGAAAAATGTCTTGTTCGTTTCCTTTCTCGTCAATGTACAGTAGATGATGAGGCGGAATATTTGATGGTACCCTGTTAGCCCGTGATCCTCTTGGATGCCAAAAGAGCCTTCAACAAACAGTCCTTTGTGTCCCGGCTCTCAAGAGAAATGACGAAGCAAAGGGAGTCCTTTTATGAAAAAAAACTTGCATCATGTGTCCCTTCGGAGTAGACATATTGTCCATGCATTAGCCGGAGAAGAACGTGTTTTTGCCCTCTTCCTTCCGATGTTAAGTGATGATCCAGAGTCTTCTAAGCAGCCATATATCTCGGGGTGTTTCTAGAGCCAAACCAAGCTAAAAGAAGCACTCACCTCGAAGAATGTCGACTCGTAAAATGAGGAACAACAAATCGTTCTCCGATGTTTTTTGGGCTCTCGACACTTTGACGCCTGCCTGCTTTCTTCAAGAAACATGAGCGTTTAAGTAACTGCATTCCATGATGCAATTTCTGTAGTTTCTCTTTAGCCCTGTTTCAAAAGTTTTCAAGGAAAAAAAACTCGCAACAACCTTTGGAAGTGGGCTCTCTTTGATCTGATTTCAAAGAATCCATTTCAAATCCCGGCATGAGTTGGTTCAGTCCCATCCGTGATAAACCTCATCTCAAGCGAGGATCATCATTACAATTCCATTAGACCCCGACTTCAGTGTAGGATGATCCCAAAGCAACCAACAACCAACGCGAGATACCGAGAACAAAGCGTCGGCAAAATGGCCGTAAAATGCTCAATTTTCGCTAAACAAGCAAAAGATGATTAAAAGTCTGAAAACTTTGAGAGCCTCTCTTCTGCGTGCTCAGCTCGTTCACTATCAAACCGGCAAGATGAGCGAGATGATTTCCTTGAGTCAACTTGCATTCGCAGACTCACTCCACAACTCATTCCCCAACCAACCAACCAACCACTCGTTCGACTATGCACTGAAAATCAGAAGAGCAGGAAGCAAGCATTTGTAGTAGCAGTTGGTACAAATTGACATTCAACCCAGGAACGAGTCCCGCTCATCTTGTTAAAAGCACTCTGACATGTGATAAGGTTGGCAAAGGGGTTAAGATTCTGCCATTCACCTTCAGGGTTAACTCTGACTGGCGAAACTGGTGAAGGGGGATATTCAAAATATGCACATCTTCAATGGTCGATTCACGTTTTAGAGCCAAGGTATTTTGATCTGGGAATAATTTGTGAAGATCCAAAATGGTATAGCTCTCACTCTCTTTACTCCGTACGAAGTTGGTCTTAACGCAAGTTTCGAATGTGATCTCGTTTTCAAAAGACGAATGTCTTTCGCAGCATGAGTCGATGGGAGGATGGCCAAAAGAACCACTGGCCCAAGCTGATACGTGCCTTGTAGCTAGTACTCGTACCACTCGGACTAAAGAGTTGAATCGATTTCGTGGGCCACCAATCACTTTGGATTGGTTAATTTCAAAACTTCCAATCCACCTTGATACCAACTGACCATTTTATTAGCCATTCGGAAGTCCCGTAGATTCACGTAGTGTCTGTCTAGCATGCATTGAGAGCCCTGTCTGGCAAAGATTTACAACTTCCAAACTTCAGGAAAAGGGTGTTCCACCTTAAATAAGATCTTGGTTTGGTCAGCAACTCCTGAAATCGGCATATTTGTGTCTGACAATCTCCAATCTCGATTTTCGTCGTGCTTCCAATTTTCCTCCAAGGGAAGATGGTGTACCGAAAATCTCCATCAATTATCGATAAGTCGTGAAAATACAATTTTCTCGACTTCCCATTGATGGCTGGCGTTGCCGGTAAGTTGGTATGCTGGCTATCCAATCGGTTCATAATGTGATTTTCAGATCCGAGGTGCTCAACGAGGATGGCAATCATGATCGAGGCAGTAAGCACACAGACCGACAGAGAGAACGAACGAGTGGGCCCTTCCTTGTTTCGTCTAGTACATACAGCCTCTTCTTGATCATCATCATCATCATCATCATCTCTTACGTTCACGCGGTTCCTTGTCTTCCCAGATGAAATTACATGTTATTAGAGCAGAGTTGAGTTGGTACGTTCAATGGATTATTTTTCTCGTGAGGACGGAAATCTCGTCCGTTTCAACAACGTGAGGAAGGAAGATCTTCATTCAAGAGGTTGGACGAAAATTTGTTGTCAGGGTTTGGGTTTTTTAACCTTCCTTCGTGAGTGTTCCAAGGCCGAAAATCAATTAAACACGAGTCCCGTGACCAAATGCTTGATTAAAACCAGCACAAAAGAACATTCTCTTCTCCTTTCCGTTTCTCTGCTCGTCTTAATCAAGTCTCCCCTCTCATTTCATCTTGTTTGTTCAACACGATATCAAAGAGATGATAGAAAACTAGAATAGTGCATAATTTACTTGGTTTCTTACCATCAGTTTCCAAAACAAAATAATACTTAGCTTATTAACTACCAAAAATCAAAAGTATTTGATTCCAACACTTTCAAATTGATTCGCCCCTCTAGCTTGCTCTCTGCCGTCTCATGAAAGAGCAGGTTGGATTATTCCAAAAAGTTTGATGGTATTTTCATTTGGCTGAGTCAGGCATCTCTAATTAGCATTTCCTCTCCGACTTGTTGATGAGCACCCTTTCTCTTTGAGGGGAAGAGCAGAAGAAGAAGATGAAGAAAAAAGTCGAGAAAATCTAAATGCACCGAGAAAAGATTCCATCCTGCTTGCTCTCCTCTCTCTTCTCTCTCTCTCTTTATGTTATTTCTTGCGGAAAAGCCTTCATTGAAATTCTCGCACCGATGTTAGCTCGCAATGAATGAAGTGTCGCTGCCTCAAAGTTCCGGTGGTCCCTCTT
This sequence comes from Tigriopus japonicus, assembly GCA_010645155.1. Taxonomy (NCBI): domain Eukaryota; kingdom Metazoa; phylum Arthropoda; class Copepoda; order Harpacticoida; family Harpacticidae; genus Tigriopus; species Tigriopus japonicus. The sequence continues at coordinate 604,981 of JAAGOF010000071.1, read as the reverse complement.
CTAGGGTTCAATTTAATGTAAACTCCTCAGAGTTCTCGGAACAAACATATCCTTGCATCCATCCAAGAAAGATCTTTGACTTCCGTTGGTCCCACTTACCCATTGACTCAGTGCAATGCGGTTTCAACTAACCAAGCCCACATTATCATTTCAATTCATGGTTCGTGACGAACATTTTGTACCCACGACTCTTGAAGACGGGAAATCATTGAAATAAAGGGTCTTAATGAAGGAACTTTCATCATTGGAGTCTTTCTACATTCTCAAGCACACATTAGGAACCATCTTTCCCCATTGCCTTTTGTGCCAATAAATGATTTCACGCACACAAATCCACCCTCTCATCGCTGATTTCAATTTCAGATGAAGCCAAAGTCTGTTTCGCATCTCTGCCTGCGTCTTCCGATCTTCCTTTCGTTTCGTGGTGAATCTCACTGGAAGTGAGAAAAATTGTGATACCATCACCTTGAGAATTTATTTGCCATCTGCAAGCCCAAAGAAGGGCTGAGGGGATCGACCCATAAATAGCCCTGCAGATCAAGTCCGCTAATCTCTGTTTGAATTCGCTTTGGACCAATTCATTGTCTCTCTTGTTCAGGTAGAACGGAGACGAAGACCTTGTAAGAGGCAACTAAGCTTTGGAGAAGAAAGGAGCTCTGCATGTAATGTGATAGTGATATTTCGCTCAAACGGCACACAACTCACCAAAGTGCCAAAAGCAAACGTTTCCAAATTCCAAAGGAACGACGAGAGAGAGACCTCTTCTCCTTCGTCGAGTCAAAACGAAATGGAGCTCGCGAAAGCGCCCTTGAGGAAATGGAAAAAACAGAGAATTCGGTCCAAAAGGTACAACAACCAAACCCGCATGTCTTCGTGCAACTCCCATTAGGAATGTATGTACAAAAGAAGAAGGTTCTTTGAACGTCCAATGTGTCAGAAAAGTTTTAATCAAACGTCCAACTCTCCATCAGATGGCCCACATTTCATACATATTTGCTCTTCAATAAAGTTATGCCTTGGACAAGCCCTCCTATCCATTTCACGTCTCACTCTCTCTCTCGCTTTGCCTTCATGTTGAAGTTGTTCGTTCTCGAACTCTGTTGTTGAATCGGACTTGAATGCTAATTTCGCTAATGGCTTTGAAAGCGTTTTAACTTGGACTGAAAGCTGTCAAGCGATGCATTAAGGACACCTTTTGTCTGCAAATGTTGTTGTTGAATCCGATGGCTGGCTGCCCCATTTTATTTGCATGAATCCACGATTACCTTCTCAACACTTTGGTTTGAAACAGACTTTGATCTCAACTTGACAAGTGCTTCGGCGAAAAGGCAGAGGAAATTGCAAAAAAAAAGACGGTCCTTTCAGGAAAAAGTTTGGGATTTGAGGGCAGCTAATGTGTCCTTGGCTTGATTAAAAACCTGCGCTAAGTGGACTTTTCTTTCGCTTTTTTGAATTCATATTTTTTCTGGGAATTGAACCTGCAAGGTTTTGTTCCGAACGAACACCGAGTTCAAATGGCTTGAAAAGTAATTTGGTTTCAGAGAAATGCCGAAACATTTTTGTGAGGAATAAAGGGCAGAGGGGAAAACCATCGTGAGACAAGAGACTTTTTGGTTAGTTCGAACATTATGGAGATGAAATGAGTAGGGATGAATGAAAGCTATTCTTTTTCGCCGTGGGAAAACATTGGAATTGGCAAGATGCAATGAATATAAAATTAAAGTGTACACTGTCCTACATGGACATTGTATCCACGAACTCTCATACTCACATGGCTCAACAAAATGTTGGGCATGGAATTCCAAAACGAGAATGGAAATCCATGGCCAACAATGCAATGAAGTCATTTAGAGCCAGTAGTCCCTGGGTTTAGTTTTGATGAAGAAATCGTGCATTTAATCCGTGTTCTAATGACATCCAAGGTCAATAATGTCCCAAAATAATGAGAGAGGTTTGCACTCTCCCCTCCTCTTTCTCTCTCTCTCTAATCCCATTTCTTCCTCTCATTCCACCATAAAACGAGTCTAATTTGGGAAGTTCGTTTTTTACGAGCCCCAGATCTATTGTCTTTGTCGGCGGCGGCGACCAAGATCTACGTGTAAGGGTCCTAGCTAGAACTTTGGAATTCGAAATCAATTCCTCCTTTTCTTCCTCATTAGAATCTCTCGCTTTGGCTCTCATTCTCTTGAAGCGTCTTTCCTCGTCGCGGCTTGAAACGAACTTTCGGTTTGTGGTATTTACCAATAATTCAACAAATCCAGGCGTTGTAATCGGAGGGCAATTTTCGATTTGAAATGTCAGTTATATGCGGCTGGGCTGTAGTACTAGTACAGGTGGTGGTTTGTTGTCATGATTGGGCGATTGGATGGACAGCTCGATGATGTTAACACCTTCGTGTTCTTCGCCCCAACAGAAATAATTGGCAGTTGTACAGTTGTAAAACATATCGGGGATACGCTATGGACAATGGAGGAGGCTGAGCAGTAAAAAGATCTTACGAGCCTCTATCAGAAGATGGCCCTGTAATCATGGTTGGAGAATGTGCTGATATTATCAGATTATTACAACATCAAACCTGAGATCTTGATTGACTTCTCAACGTGAAAACTCGAGTCGTCGTCGTACGTGACTAATGTTAGCCCGACCATGCGACTAAAATAGGGCTGTTCACTCTTCGTGCCGCCTGTGTTCAAAACAAACTCGATCATAGTGCTCTTAATTGAGACCAGAGTATCCGTATACAAAAAAGTTTGAGAACAGAAAGGCTAATATTGGTTGTTTTTGAGCAGCATATACTTTCAGACCAATGCTTCCATTCCATTTTGATTTGAAATGGCTTGCATTTTCATGTATTTTTGTATATATGTTTGAGGAATACAGAACGTTCCTCAAATTTAAACCACATTAGAAATGAAATCGAAAAAGGAGGTTAAAAAGCATTTTTCAGTATCCTTCTTAAAGATAATAATACTCAAAACAGGTAAAAGTCACAATAAAATATAATAATACACCACATTCTCAGGGTAATTTTGATACGGTCGGTAATAATGCCTTTACATTTGAAGATAAATACTAAACGGAGGTACCCAAACAGATCACCTCCAGATAAAACGGACAATTGTGAGAGCGAATGGGCTTCAACCGCATAAGAAGTAAAAAGATCAGCCGTTGAGTGAAGTTCTACATACCCTTCATACTGCAGAGGCCACAGGGGTGCCTTATTTGGGAGGGGAACACCATAGGCATTCGGAGATCAAATTATTAGGTACTCCACCCTGAGAAAATTAGACCCCGATGCCTACGTTTTCCCCGCTTCCGATCCCGATGATGTGGATGATGATGATGATCTATGTCTGTATCTGTTTTCAAGAGCTCAATGGGCCGTAAATATGGATCGAGAATATTGATTCAGGCCTCCGTTTGTTCACTTTTTCGACCTAGACCGTCGAAATTTGGCCAAGGCGTGTGCTTTTTGTAATGTTCAAACTTCATGCATTCAACAAGTCTTTCGCTTTATCCATTTTGAGGGCGAAACTTTCGGATGAAAGAAGACAACGAGCATCCATCATGCGATGAAAAAAAAATCCAGGGAAAAGGGCATCATGAATGATGGAATCGCCGAGCACTTGATTTGCTTGTTCAAGGCACCTTTTCACACAAAAATACGCATGGCAGAGGTGTTATGATGCGTAGATGATCGTGGGAATGGTCCACTTAACAGGATATTGATTCAAGTTTTTACTTAGGGTGCTTCGATAATTAGATTGTTGGGTGTGTCCCAGAACAACAATAAAGCCAACATCCAGCATACCGCGTGTGGATGGCGTTAAAAAGCCGCTCAAGTTCAAGCTTCCTTCTCCGTTGAAGCACGGTTCATCATCATCCCTAAGCCGATTCACATCCAAAACTAATGGTTCGTCATGACTCCCCAATTTGAAGTCCGCATTTGTTGATCACGTAATAATCATTACGATGACGATTCCGAGATCAAGCAAGCAAGCAAACGAGTAGAAAACCTCGACAGCGTGTTGCAAAAGTTCCGAAGAGAAGAGTTGCCCTTGTTGCCTACAGTACTGTGCAAAGAATCCTGATCAAACTGCCGTCGACGATAATGATGATAATCATTAGGTTGGAGTGGATCGAACAATGGGAGAAACAACAGGGGATGGATGGTTGAAGCTCTAGAATTTTATTGTCAAGGCGGGCCTGACGTGGGAGAAGGTCGGCCCAGATGGTCCGCATGGGTACTTATGGACCGGATAATGACAGTCATTTGGATAGGGCAGGGGGACTGCGAGGGAAACGCTGATTTTCTGCGAGATATCCTCATTTTTCTTGCACATATGTGCCATATTAGGTCATCACTGTGCACTTCCGAGGTTAATATACACTTTCATGAACTCTTCATAAATCTCTGGACTTTAGTCGAAGGTTCACTGGATTGGTCCAGACCAGACGAAGCCATTTTTATACAGTACTGGTTTGGTTTTCTGTAGTTTCCAATAGCTCTTGTTAAGACCTCTGATTAGGTACCTTCAAATACTAACCTGAATCCTTCATTGAGGAGAAACACTGAACGTTTCTAGGTGTGCATAGATTGCCTGCAGATATGATCTATGGGCCGCAATTACGCACTTTCTGGTCCAAAATTATATCTGCAACGCCCAGTTTTAAGACTTCATCCCACGGTGAGATGAGCACGGGACTCTTAGTACACTTTTCTGACCCGAGACGTTTCAACCCGAAAGAAATCCGAAAAATCATGATTTTAAGAGCAAAAACTGTTCGAGAGTTCATGTGATATGGATCTCGTGCTGGAAATAAAGATGTCAAGATCTCACCGATTCCGACTGGGTCGGCATTCAGCTCCGTAATCAGGTGGAACTTCAGACACAAAATTGGGTAGCTGGGCTTTTCATCTTGATTTGGATGTCCAAAATTGCCTTGAATGCACCTGACAAACGACATTGTGGATCACATTGGCTCAAACCATCACGACAGGACAAGACATAAACCACTGGTTGGACTTGATGTTTCCTCGTTTAATGGGGGGCCCATAAAAGTGCCATAAATTAACCCTTTGAACTTATCCACATGATTATGAGCACCTTTTTCTGTACGGAGTACATGGCAAGCAATTTCCTCTGTCAGGACTGATCAAAATCAAGACACATGGATGATGCTAGGCATTGCATCTTGAACGGATAAAATTGAAGTTCTTTCTTTCTACTTCATATTTTCCCCTCTTGAGCTATATCGAGCCGTCCTGCCCTGAATGATAAGATCACCTAGCCCATCCAATCTGAGAGGAATGGCTTTTAATACGGACACTGGTTACGAACGAGTCTTCAGCACAAAGGTCGTCGTAGTCGTCGTCTTTCATCCGTTCTAAGTGCTACTAAAGAGTTCAGATCAAGCCATCATCAATTCTCTTGGCTCTAATTTATTTCTTTTTCATTGAGTGCTAAAAGTAGGCTCCTCTCAATCGATCTTGAAACCATTAAATATCCACGGATCAATGGTCATTCCCCGGGGAAAGGAGAAGGATGATGCATCAAGATCCTTTTTTCCGCCTGTCAATCCATCAATTCTCGCCATCTCTTCTTTCCTTGAAAGAATCGACTATTTAACCTAGTTTTCTCGACAACCACTATCCAGATCAAATTGATCAAAGGTGTCACAATTACTGGAAAAAATGTTCACAAAAGAAGCATATAGATACCTTTGTTCATGACGCCCTTGCCATGAGATTCAATGGTGGAGAAGAAATAAATAGTACATACACGAGTCAACCAAGGCGGTCTTTGTAGTCTTTGAGAAGTTAAATGACAGTCTTGGAATTATGAAAAATGAGAGGGATATTGAGGAAATCCTTTCTGCCTTCGGGTCATAACCATTTGGAAGGCAAGCATTAGAGAGAACTAAATATACTTCCTAGCATCAGTGACCCATTAGCGGAGGCTTCCATTTAAGCCTGCTTAAGGCTTTCCCTCAGGGTTTGAGTAGAACAATGAGACTGAGAAGATGTTGGTTGGTCTAATGGTGGTGGTGGTGGTGGTCAACCAGACAACCGTCCAAGCCCCTGATCTCCCGGCTTCTGGGCTCGTGATTAATCATTGGTCACGTAATGGACTAATTGTTTCGCCTCTCTACAACTTCCCATTACAAGATGTATGAAAAAGAATCGACCCGTTTCTTGGCCTTCACCAAGTCAATAATAATCCGCTTTTGGTGGCTCGAACACATCCAAAGCACAACCAAATACAGCCCACCGTCGTCCAAGTGTCAAGGGGGATCCCAGAGGATCTACAAAAGCATTGGAAGTCCTTCTTTTGGTGCACTTAACGGATGCTTGACTCCAGATGGTGTGCTCTGTCCTTACAGATAGAAACTGTAGCACTAATAGCAGAGATGAACGAGGCAGTCGCTGTACTACTACTGTATGTGTACATTGTATAGAACACTTGGGTGTTGAAATGATAATTACGTCCAAAGCCAAATATGGATCACTTCAAACAAGTCAAGGGGGCCAATTCTTGCCTTCCAAGATATTTTTGAAGTCATTAAAAGCCCCAAATTTGGAGTTGCCGAACTTCTACATAGCTTCCCAACGCATTTTTACTCTCCGAATCCGATTCATCAGGACAAATTCCCGTGGAGAACATGGTGGTCCCGTCATTCAACCACCACTCACAACTCACTTGGGCGTGATAATCTCCACCAAGAGACAAGGTTCGACCCGAAGTCTCGAGTAAATAGTTCTTTGAAGCATTAAAGCCTACTTTCAGACCCATTTTGGCTTTTAATTCGCTTGGTTTGTCTTATTGGCTAGATAGGTGGGTTGTTCGTTGGACGACTTTACAGCCAACGGCCAGGTGAATCGAGAACAACTACTGACCGACGAGTCATAGCTCTTTTTGATACCCCACTGACTTTGACTGTATTCAATTCACCGATGAAAGTGTCTCCAAAGCCAGGACCATGACAAGTCAGATTTCAGTAAGATGAGTCGACATAACCTATCCATAACATAACGCCTTCAACCTACTGTAGCTGACTTTCACTCAGAATAAACAATAAACCGAAGGCATTTCGCCGCGTCAAAGGGATACGATGGGTCTTACCGTGTTAATATCACATGTTTCCAGAGAATCTTGAAAGGATTCTTCCCGTGATTGACAGTTTTGGTCCACCAAAAAATCTGGCAAAGGCGGTGGTGGAATGAGAAATTCCGGAGGAGGATCGTGGCCCTCCCTTGGCCAAGACCCAACTTCGTCGGTATTAGCGATCATCTGGATCATGGTCCTTTCACTGATCACAACCAATGCATTCCTACATCACCTGAAATGAGAACGAAATAGGTTGAGAAACATGTCAGGGCATTGGCATTCATTTTTCCTCTTCAAAGCTCTTCAGTTAAACCGAGAACTTGGAAACCCTCGGCGGGCAAATATTGCCTTACCGTCTGCCTTCAAGTTGTTTTCCCAAGAATGTTTCATTCTTTTGAGTTCTTGAAATTAGTTTCATTTATATTACACACAAGCAGGCTGGCAGACGTCTTGAGATGGCCTTCGGTAGACGTAGATGTAAAGTAACATCGGGTATGGAATGGAACTTCAAATTCTTTGTCGCTCAGGCGGCTTGAATTACGCCTTTGAGGCTAGATATGTGTATGTAGTACATTTATATGAGCATAATAATATGTGCTGAATGTAATTTTCGATGTACCAGCAGCTTTGGGACCATGTTATCCGAGAGAGTACGGTACAGTAGTAACCCAGGACAAATAGAAGAAGAAGAAGAGGGAACATGGGCAAAATACATTTGGTTTGCGAGCACGAACACGGATAAACTTTCTTGGGATAAGGAACAGGAAGAGCACAGAGTGAGAAAGAAAGAAAAAGGAATGAGGGAAGTAAGGGAAACAGAAAGTAGGAGAAGAAGGAGGAGGACATCTCCTTTGTAAGTATGAATAGCATGTGTAAGCACAATGAAGGGAAATGAGGAATTCCCTCCTGTCTTGTTTCTTCCTTGCCAACCAAAAACCAGGTTTATATTGAGAGAGAAGCGTCACTGGCAATACTCTTTTAAAGAGTTGTAGCAAAGAAATGAAAGGATCTATGAGCCAATGGCCATGTAAATTTATTATTCAAAAAGTGACGTTTCTCTACGAAAAGTGATGTAAAAATCCAGTTGACAGTGAAGTAGAAATAAAAATCCTAGCTCCCCTCCCGTTTCGCGGTGCTCTTTGCTGAGCCAAAAGCCTTTTGTAAGCAAGAAACAATGATATGCCTTTACATGCCTGTTAAGGGTCTCCCCAGGACGTACCCAACAATCCTGGGAAATCTCACAACGGCATATTGGCCCCACTCTACCTCCTTGACAAGTGGGAGTATACATTACTGACCAACCATCTTCCCCCTCTTGTTCTCTGAGAATAGAATATTCAACGGTCCCCTCCAACTTCAACAAGTGGGACTGACGACACATATGAAGGTTCGATTGCTCGCCAACTCTCCCAATGTTTTCCCATAACAAGCATGACGATCCGTTCCATTTTGAGAGAGAACAAAAAATAGTACCTCCTCCCATCACAAGCATCTTTTAACTTTGGTAAAACAAAAGAGATTGGAAGCAACAAAAGGCGACTCGAGGATTGTAACATCGACTATTGAAGGCGGTACTTCTTTCTTGGAGGCAAATTTGCGGGCAGAACGACGTGGTGCTAAAACCTCAAGGTTTTATCCCTTTACGACCGGCCCAGCTCTAAACATCAGACACCCATGTCATATTTAACGTCTGCGGATCAGAGAGACCTCAGAAATCCTTAAGCCACGTTGTGACATGATGGAATTTTCTGAGAAAAAACACCACCTCGTATGGCTTTTGTATCGAGAATGATTTTTTGCCTCAATTATGACGCCAAAGAAAAGCGAAAATCCGCTTCAATGGCTTATACCACACAAAAGGGTGGAGAAGATCCATAAGAATGATGGACGGATGTACTGTTCGCTGTAAAGGAATATAACCCTAAATGGTTGGACAGCTCCTTGTGCTTGGTTCTTCTTTGGGGTTTGATGCCAAGACCACTAAATGTAATCTGACCGTGAAAGTTGTCCTCTGGCAAACCGATGAATAGATGGGCTGAATCACACTTCTTTCGTCATCCCAAACGACTCTAGAACATTTGGCATCAAGGCAAGGACGATAATCACATGACTTCTAGGCATTCACTCAATCATTCCTTCATTAATTGCCTAGCTATATCTATGCGCTAATAAAAACGCCTTGGACGACACCTGCTCGCGGAGATTTACTGAACAAGCTCCATGAGAAACATTATTATTACTCTTACAAATGGTGTTTAAGGATCTGAACAGACCGTTTTAATGACTACTATCAAAAGAGAAAAGGCATTTTCATAATGATTTGTTGTCATAATTATGTTAACTCTGGCTCACTTCGGAAGCGGTGTTGTTGTTTTTCTTTCCTGGTAATGATTCCTTTGTAAAAACCTTTCCGAGACGAATAAACACGAGACCCATTTAACCAAAAAGGCAGAGGACTCCTTTGTTAGTTGTTCCCGTTGTACTCTTGCTATTCAACTGTGTTAGCCCGGCAATGCTCCTCCTTACTTATCTCTCTAAACTAGCGTGACAGTTTGATATTCTTTTCAGCTTCAGTGCGTTTCACCCCTCGTGTGCTTCACCAATGGACCCGCTGCAAAATCAGATAGTTCTACAACAATTTCGGCATAAAAAACAATAGCAGTTATAATAAAAACAATGGCTTCTACTATCAGCCGAGCATGCTTTTTCTTGCTTGTCTCTTTGGAACTGTCATGAAAAAAAAGCTGCTCTAATTATGGAAAGTTCTCCACCTGGAAACAAGAGTTATGGGAGAGATCCGCCCCTCACTTGTCAGACACTTCCGCATGTTAAAAGGGGTTGTTGGAGTATTGCCTGTTTTTTTCGACCAAACACACAACACCCAGATACCATTATCGTTAGGCTACTGATGAGCATTCGAAATTTCCCCGCCTTTATCAGACGGAAAGTTTGCCAATAGATGTGGGTCGAAAAGCACCCAATTCGGCATAATTAGGGGAGTTCGAAGAAGTTGGCATTTGACTACCACTACGCGCTTCTCTGTACTTGCTGATTTTCTCGCTCTCAGCTTGGAGGGGATCTCTCTTGTTCTCGGCACTTTCTTGGAAACGACCGACTATCTTGGCAGATTGGCTCAAATGATCTGGCTGGATGCAATGAGGAAAAGAAGATTTCAGACAATCAGGAACAGATACGGAGCACCGATATGCAAAGAAGAAGAAAAAGAGAAACAGCTAGCAAGCAATCATGCAATTCCTGACGAATAACTTCCCTAACTCACAGATGTGAAAACGGTTCACCACTTGATTGGCCTATCAAAGGGAGCACTGGTCTCCTCTAGGGCGTATTGACAAGGGACTCAGGACTGATTATAAGCCAATTTCAAGATCCTTTAAGTCAGCCTCAGTACATCTGTGCCCAAAAAGTTGAGTTCCTTCCTTATAACCAGCACCCTCGTTTTCTTGTGGAACAAAAAGTCTTGAGTGGGTACAAATGGGGGAGAAAATCCAAAGAAACTTGTATCCGTATCATCCAAATCAAGAGGGAACGATGAGCACTCCTGAAGTACAAAGTACAACGAGTGCTTTGATACGTCGTATTACATAGAAACGTAAGGAAGGAACTAAGATTGAACGAAAGGCTTCTGCTCTCTGCTAAGTAAACTTAGTGCCAGGCCCGATTGTGTGATCAAACCATTCAGCTCTTGTGAAAGGGTTGTGATAGAGAAATGTGGATAACCCACTCTCATTCTCTTTCACCCCTCATCATATTATCCATCTACCACTGCGGCAAAGCCCAGAAAAGATAAGAAGAGCACTAGTGAGAGTAAGGCCATCGAGGACAGGGGTTCAGAAAGGCTCTCTCAAAGCAAGCAGAAGCCTTTTTTCGAACGAAGCGACCCTTTGCCTTTACTATTAGATCTGGGAGGAGCAGGAAGTGCGCAAATCGAATTAACATTTTTCATACTAATGCAATGTCGTTGTGTAAGTCAGTTCTGAACCGGCTCAGAGTCTCATCATAAAACTTAATTTTCGAGCGCTTTCGGTGTGTTCCACATTCCTCTGACATGGAATACTACCCTACATTTGCCTTTTGCCTTGAGAGTGAAAGGAAAGGACCACATAAAGATGTCATATTTCTAAGATCATGCTGTCGTTGGTTCCGCATCTGCCATTGAATTACCATCTCCAGCTCTGAAGAAAGCAAGTCTAAGGATGGAACTAGTCTTGAGAACTGTTCCTCTTCCAACAACCTCGGTCAATAATTGAAAGGGGAGCAGTTTTTTCTCTTTCACACTCTATCTTTTGAGATTTCGATCCCAAAGGTTGCAAAATGGTTCGGTCGTCCCAGTAAAACTGTCAAATGGCTTCTCTTCGCGGTTCCATGGTAGGATCCACCAAGAATGAGAAGAATCGAAAATTTCGACAGGAGCTCGAGGAAAAATATGGAACGAGAACGAAATATTGACTCTCTTCATCACTTCTCTAGACCTCTACGTTGTACGGAAAATAGCGTGAAAGAAGTTGGAGAAAAAATATCTTGGAATTGCAAGAGAGCACTCATTTGGAAAAGACTTTGACCAACCAGGAACAACATTTCTTCTTTTTTTGAACGATAGACATAGAAATTGCTTTTAGTTTTAATTGATTCGCCAAAATGAGGGTCCGATGGGAAGCCCAACGTTGTCGTGATCGTGGCTTTTCTGGCTCGAAATCAATCTAATCAAGCTAATTCTTTGCCTTTTCCGTCTCTCTAGTGCAAGACAAGGATAGATATATAGAATTGGTTTTATGTTGATTGAGGGTTTCGGGGATTGGGGATTTGGATCGCGGACCAAGATTCGGACAAGAATCGATGGATGACGCCGAATCGTGCCACAAGACTCAAGCACAATATACAATACACAGCCAGTAAAAGGGATATCGACTATTGGCCAAATGGGAGAGCAGAATGGATTGAAAAAAAAACCCGAATCTTTCTTTGTACGTGATTCGGGTACGTGATCCAAGGAGGATGGAAATGAGTGATCACTCATGAGGCCCATTCCCGAAAAAAGGAATAATATTAGAGGTTCTGCTGGAGAAGCACTGAAATTCAGAGAGGTGAGTTGCTTTTTGGTCATTGATTATTTTGCCAGCTTTGGCCAAGTGAAAATAAAAATGCATTATCCCCCTTGCACGCATCGGCATGTCATTAAATGAAACTTTATGGACGTTTTCTCCATTACAATCACGGTTTTCACATGTACACGCACAGTACCGTACTGTACATCGCCAATGCATTTATGGCCTGCACCTAAATTTACCGACAATTAAAGAGACGAACTTATGATGATTCACTCGCTCTTTATAATTACTTATTTCCGACACGCAATGCTAAAAATGTCTGGCTATTTATGAACGACGTACAAACTGATCGTAGTATTTCAGTTTGATCAATTGAAGGCTTCTTCTTCCTCCATTGCAGAACTGACGAAAGATCTGTTCCCACCATATTTCTTCATTCATTTTTGGCAACATTTATTTGAGAGAACCTGTCACTAGCTTTGATTTACCAAAATCACTCCTCTGTCCACGAGTTCAAATAAAGAGACAAACAGAAAGAAAGAGAACTCAAACCAAATTGGTGGTCTGGAAATTTCCCATATCTCCACGACAATACAGACAAAAGGAAGTTGTTGGCAGTTCTTTTCATTCGGTTAAATCGCCGAGTCCAGTCTAGATCACAAGACAAGAAACCAAGTTTTGTGCCCGATGTTCTGTTTTCAAGGCTGTTTCCTCGAAAAACCTTCTTTGCAGTACATTATTGTGCGGAGACTTGAGAGATGTTGTTGCAGTGTGGCCCGCAGACACATTAAAGGTGCCAAGGCGCGGAAATTGTGTGTTCTTTTTGCTTCCCCAGCACTTTTTTCTCTATTCTCGAAGCATCCCATTGTTGCGATCTCGATGTCGCATCGTTTGTAGCTCGTTGTCCATCACACAAAGATTAGATCCGTGTTCTTGGCACCAAGTTCTCAAGTTCCAAAGATCAGTGTTTGAGCTGCACAATAACTTTAGGTATGCTATATGTACTATACAAGACAACACTCTAAGGGATCCTCGGAACAAAACCGTCTTTTTTGATTGTACCGCCGGGAGAATCGGACGGAATTTGACCTAAAACCACTTTCCTTGCTCACTTTGCCGTCTTTAGAATGGTAACAAGAGGCCGGAAATTAAATCTATTTTACTGATGTCAGTGAGGAGTCTCTCCATCCAAGAAAGTGGTGCCATATCTACGCCATTCTTTGTCCTTCACGAGAAAGGTTCTCAGATAAGAAGCCCACGTTCTCACCGAACCCGATATATTGTACATAGATAGTATAGTACATGTGTATTTTTCCGAACCACCAGCGCATAGTGCTACAACAAAGTCATATGCCGTTGCAGGATAAATGCATCAATAATAGGACAGCCCTGCTAGTGTTGCTTCCCCTTGACAAAAGAGTGCTATTATTCATATTGAGTGTTGCACAAGAGTCGCTTTAGATATTTGGCAAAAAAGAAGAGCAAAAAGACACAAAATGGTGAGAATTTCAAGGATCTGATGAGTTGATGCATTTGGGCGTCCGGATGAATTCGCAGCATCTGGCATTCACTACCTCCTTTTGGCTTGTTTCGAGGAGAGGAATTCAAATCGAGGAGCCTTATCTTCACGGAACTAATGCATTTAATCCAATCATTGTGATGTCTATGGCAAGTTTATAGTCAAGTGCTACACTACAAAGAGCATCGGCTGCATTCACCTTGCACAGAAGATGGAACGAAGCGAGGTGAATTGAAAGCCCTTTTGAGAAATTGCCAGAAATGCCAAGAGTCCAAGCTCTTGTATTGTTACTTGTTGGGTATTTTCTTCATGAAAATATGTTTTATAAAGTAACTGAATGCGCAAGGTTTGGATGTTAAATATTCTGGAGTTGGAAACACTTTTCGTAAGTGGTCACATGTTGCTGCTTGAGTTATTTTTGTGTGTTTTCAGTGGTTGAAGTGCATTTCTTGGATGGCTGCAACACAGGTTTCTCCAAGTAAAAATGATCTTCCTAGTTCTGAGGAAGGAACGGCAAAGACGGGTAATGGAGTTCTCTGGGCCCTTTTTGATGTAATTTAATTTACCGTTTCAAATTCTAAATTGGAATTTCACTTCCACGAAATTGCCATTTCAAACTTATTTCCATTGCCACATGCAGATTCAATTTGCATTTAAGGCATGGGCCCCAGAATTACTGAAGGACAATTTCGTAACATCCGTCCAAGACGATCCTTTCGCATTACGAAGAAACCTACCAAAGTGTCCGGAATACAGAGACCTGTTCGGCTTGGTCTCTGATCTTGAGCCAAAACCAAAAGCTTTTGACCATAGATGCAGAGGTAACATGTAGCGTTGCCCATCTTGGCCAAGATTGGTCGGACGGAGGTTGCAGTTAAACTTCACTTCAATGAGTGGAAGAAGAAGATTTGTGACTTTTCCCTCCGTCCGACATTGAGATTTCAATTCAAACCTTGTCTTGTTAGCAAGCTTACATTTCGTGGGTTTTTGCTTGTGTCCAGACAGATCGCCATTTCGCTTCTGCGACCGGCCACAAAGGCAACTTGAGCTAGCTAGAGCCTATTGAGAGATTTATTGTCGAAATTGAGCTTGACTCCAGACTCAGCTCAGAGCGATTGATCTCGAGGACCTTTTTCTTCATACCTAGCTGGCCTGGTTAGGCTCGTGAGGAAATGACTCGCTCTATGTTATGTAGTTTCAGTGAGGTTATGTTAGCTACGGTTCGTCGGACAACTAGTTAGGGAGCAAGCCGCCATAAATAGTTGACAGACAAAAACTGTTAGAGCGTCGAAAAATAATGGCACAATTAAATTCCTTTCAAACGTCTTGAGTTTTGGGCGTAAAACAGGTGAATTGGTCGGTCTTAATTCTAGTTGCTCAAGCTTTTCCCTTCCAATGCCGGTAATAGATAGAACGACAATTCCCCACAATAAGTTGCTGGATCCACAATAGGGAAAAAGAAAAGAAGCGGCTCAGAATCCATCCAAAGTTCCAAGTGCTACCCTGATCCTTATGGCAATTTCAGGTTTCCCCCAAATGTCTCCAAATGCTCGTATTCACGTAGTACGCCTGATGCCCACTAATGAGCTTTTCCTGTCTTCCTTCCTCTTCTCTGGCACTTATTCGCTCTCTTTCCTTCCCCTTGGCTCCCCGTCTTCTTTTAGTTCCAATGCACCACTTGTTCAGTCGCAACACTCAACCCGTAGCATCCGTCCCCAATGGGTTTTCTAGTCAAGAGGCAAACTGCCTCCTCCACCTCAACCATTGCATGTCTGGAACAGGGTGCGGCAAAAGCCGAGGCAAAATGCATATTGGGTACAGTTTACAACGTTCTGTGGAACACTAAATCTACACAAAAAAGGTATCAACAACCAACCAGGCTTGTCTTATTCTTACTATTGAGAGGTTAGGGAACCGGCTCAATCTAGATGAAGGGAGCGAGGCGAGTCTGGAATGGGCGAAATACGAGGGGTGTGGGGGGAGTCATCTCGTGGGGCGTCAAAAGCCCCAGGAGGGAAATGGGGAGGGAAGCCAGCCATCAATATCACTTTCATGCTGATCACCTCGTATTGAGAGATCAATGTGGTTGGATTAAGGATAATTTACGGCATATTTTCAAGCAAGACGTTCACAAAGCTATGGCATGTTGGGCAACAAATATCGAACAAAACTGGTGGCTGTCAGTCACTCCAACCTCAAAATATAGTGTTCAGCTAAGGCCACTTATGGTTCCTTGGTTCTAAATCATATGCACTCACTTGGATCGAGTCACTCAATAATTTGCAATAATTCACGCAACGAGAACTTTGCGATCGGTGATTACTACGCCAAATACAAAAGTTTGCGACGAGGAGTCCTGAAGTTGCATTTGCCTACAATACACAAACCTACACAAAAAAAGAGTATTGCAAAAAAATACGTATACGTATTCAGCTTGCGAGTCTTCTGGAGTTAATCCTTTTGTTTGAGTGGTTGTTTCAATTAGTGCTCTAGTTTCAATGGCCGATGTTTCAAAAGAATAGCTAACATCAGAAGAAATCTTGAGATAAAAATGTTTTTGGCACGACGGACTTACACATTCAGTACATAAATTTAGGATGTGAAAATAACCCTTAGCATATAAATTATACTAACGAACAATACTCGTATTTTCAGGTTTGATCGTCAAGTAATTTGGCCGGAATTCTTTGGCGATCTATGTGATTTTGGTGTTAACAATATAGCAAGCATTACGGTTTTCGTGGGTGTTAACCTCCCGTTTTTCGCCGCATGGTATTTGTTACTTGTTCAAACCAAAAGCATCTCATTAAAAAGTGGGCGAACGGAAGGAAAATGATATGATCAGCTTCTTATTTTAATTTTCAATAGAATATAGTGTCACCAAATTTTGCCTTTTCGGTTGGCAAACACAAAATTAATGTGTCTGACACCGGTAGAGAAAGTGCTTTTGCTGAAAATTCTTTTTTATTTTTGGATTGTTGGTGCAAGGGTCGGAGGGTTGAGCCTCGCCCGGCCAGCAAAGCCAGCATTCACATCGTTCAAATTTTTCCAAAAAGGCAATTTCAAGTCCGGTATCAGAATGGTTCTCCGTCTGTGGGTGTGGATTAACGTCTAAAAGTTTCCTTGAGAAGGGTCAGGGAGGAGAATCGAACCTGGGACCTCTCTCACAATAGGAAACTGCGCTAATCACGACGCCACGTCTCCTCCCATAAAATCTCCCATCTCCTCCCAATTTTTCGTATTTCTTTATAAAAAATACGAACAATTGCAGGTGACGACACTAAAGACCTGATGTTAACACCAAAAACTGGAAAAGCTCCTGTCGGTGTCGAATTTTCAACACCGACACCGGTTTTTTGCCTTTTCCTAAACCTAATGTTTTGACGTCACGACATTGTTGTGGGTTCACTCAGGTTGCTGTTAACTTTGGGTGGTGTTAACGGGTTCATGACAAAGACGGTATGGGAATGGAGACTTTTCGCCCTCAAGGATTAACCCAGGTACTTTGCGGATCCTAGTTGGGCCCAATTCTGAGGAAATTGATCCACTAGTTAGAGAAGGCTCTGGGTTCTCCCGTCCTCTTCTTACTCAAGGACCTCTTCACAAACCCACTGGATATTTATTTCGTCTCCATTCCCGTTAGCCATGTCCCGTCCAATCCGCATTTCTACCCCGCCTCATTGTTTAGGAGATAGTCCCTTGGAATTGAGCCTTCGTAAAGATTATGCCATATCTGGGACGGATTCATTAAGACTTCGAGAGCGGTCCCAACGGCAACCTTCAAGAGAGAGCCCGCAAATGACGAGCCGTCGAAGATTGGTGGACCTCATCGGGATTTGCGTCAAGAAGTTTGAACTTACCAGAGATACTCAACACTTGGCTGTGAAGATCTTGGATTGCTTTATGGGTGGAAATGATATTCCGGTCAGTTTGTGTGGCGATGTGGCCATGGCGGCCTTGTCTTTGGCCTCGAAAATGGAGGAACACGAACCAAGGATTCCCAAAATTCGGATGCTCAAACGGTTTATGTGTGATGGAGGGGACTGTAATGTCACTTTTTTGTACCTGGAGGCAAAAATCCTGAACTTCTTTGATTGGAACCTCTCGATGGTCACGTGTGTTCAGTTTATTAACCTCTTGGCGCCTTGGGCGATGGAAGGGCACATTTGGAATGAAAAATCCCATCCCAGCTTGACTTTCGAAGAGTATCAGGAGAACTTTTGGGAGTTCATCCACTATTTCATGGAAATCTCTTTGCAGGTAGGTAGCTAATTGAGATAGTGCAGAGTTTTTTTTTCTGCCGGAAAACCGGGAAACGAGCCCAATTACTCTCTCTAAATTTGATTTTCGTAATGGGCACCATTTCATTTCAAAGTTTCAAGCCAAAGAACAAAAGTTAACTAATGTGTGCATTATTTTTTGCCAGGATCAACATCTAATCCGGTTGAGGCCGTCGGTAATAGCCTCAAGTATCCTCTATTGTGGCAGAGCCACCTTTGGACTTGACCCACCTTGGTCGACTTTCTTACGTGTGTTGAGTGGTAACTCGGTAGAGGAAATTCACGACACAGTTTTGAGATTACTTTCCACTTACAACGGTGGTCTCGAGGCCGAAAGGAATCCCCCCACGAGACAAGATTATACGCCTCCATCAAAGAAACGAAGGATCGAACCCGCATTCTCCTCTGAGGAGTGCTACGGCCAACTTGTTGCGTATGTCGAAGATGATTCCCCAAATGAAGGGTGACGCGACAGTTTACATTTGGTCGATCAAATTTGAGTTCATCGTTGTGTAAGAAAATGTTAACTTCAAAGAATCCTTAAAATAACGTTTGACGTTCAATTTCCTGTTCAAGGCAACGTTGAGTAATATTTTCTCTTCATTTTGTTCTCGGAACTTCTCTTTTTATCTCGCCCCATCTGTATTTGACTGAAAGTCCAATGCATGCATTTTCGATGGTTACAACGGGCATAGCATTGATAATAGAGTGGACGAGGCCAATTTGTTGGATCTGTGAAGAGTCTTCAGTTGGAGCAACAGCCTCTTCTCCAGTTTGATCGAGTGTTTGGATGGATGCCACTTGCACATCGTTCCCTAACCTTGGCAGTCAAATCACATCCACAGAGATAGCTGAATGTAAAAAAGGCCAGTTCCACATACGAACGTACTATGTACATTGCTCAAAGCATTGGAAGCTACGGATGAATAAGAGGCGAGAAACACTTGTGAAGGAAGGCAGACAAGAAGAGAATGGTCGATTCCGAGCTACGCGTAGCTTTATTGGAGAGTGAGATCCCAAAATGGAATGGTTGTCTTGGTTTCCCCGGAATATTGGGCGAGGTGGTAGGTGTAAGATGCCACAAAAGCGAGTGATCCATTCTGATTGGCCTTAATTGCTTATCCGGGGGGCTGTGGGGATTAATTAAAACGCCTAGTTGCAGCCTCGAGGTCATTCTCTGAAGAGGCCTTGGAATGGAAGAGGGAAAAACCAAGGTATTACGTAGGCAAGATTCGAGTCGATGGCAAACAGAAAAGTTGGATCTGGATTGCACTCGAACAACAGATCTTTGTCGTGGTCAATTTTAGATCGATTTGTGGTTTTCACGCTTTTGGTTTCAAAGTTTGAACCATTCAAAACTTTCCAACACCTCCCTCCACACACAAAAAAATCACCCTCAATGTTCGGCTTGAGCGGAAGCTTGACTGCTACTTGTGGATATTGTTGAACGACTTTTTAAGTGACAAAAGAGTCTTACCGTATCTGACCCTGTTCTTCAAAGACAACTTTTTTCAGGAAATCCAAGACACCGTCATTATTATTATCATTATCATCATTATCACTTCGTGTCACTCAAAAGAAAATCTCGTCACTCTCACCCAAAGAGATTGACGGGCACTCAATCCCACTTTTTTTAAACACTCCAATCTTATGATCCTCTTTATTTGCCCAATCTTGGATTAAAGCACCAGATTATCTCCTAAGCCACTTTCAAACCAATTTTTGCCTCCTGATCGAGAAAGACCACTGAAGTAAATGTGTTCGATCGCTCCTTCACCTCTTACTTCTCACCGGCAACTGAATGGTTTTCGACCGGTTTCCGCGAGAAACCAGGCTCCTCGAACCACTCGCACGTCTGTCAGTCTCTCGATCGAACCAACCAACCAACCGGTGACAATACGCCTCTTTCCCTTCTCGAGGGCTCTGCCGTGAACAACCACATCGAGAAATACTCTACTACATACAGTCAGTACTGTCCTCTACTTCACTAGGAGAAGACGAGAATGATGATAAATTTGATGTTCACGGAAAAGAAGAAACATCTTTGCACTTGAGTTGAGAGAGCGGCGAAAGGCCCTCTCGTTTTGGCCAAGGACCATTCTAGTGAGGGGTGCGTACGATGTACAAAAGCGTCCGACTGTCCGTGTTTTACTTCTTGATGCAAGACTTGTTGAAGTATTGAAGTGCCTCTGTTCTTAGATGGGTAGAAAAAAGGGGAAAATGTTTAAGGATGGTTTTGAAAAAATGGGCTCCAAGTTAGCGTTTGAATTGTACTCAAACTTTGGAGTATGTATGTATGCATGCACATTTTGAATCGGTTTTTATCGGGATGCAAACCCAATCTTGACATTTTCGGACCATCCTAGACAATTGCATGTCAACATAGAAAACGAAACCCCATGAACAAAAAATCATACTCAGCTAATTTGACCTCTTGTTGACGTAAAATGGCAAAAAAATTAGCAAAACAAAAACTTGATACTTTAAATGTATGCCTTGTTTCAGATTTGAGAGATCGAGGCATAAGTAACTTGATGGACGCAGAAGCAGTTCAAATCCATCACTTGTTAATGCCGCTCGATTACTGTACTCATTAAAAATGTCGTTGTCTTTTGTCATTTTGTTGCAAACAAGCACACTGAACCAACTATAAGATGGCCAAATTTTGTTGTTCTTTGTGAAATCACGCCTTAAGGTCTCTGCAATGGCTTTAATGGCCTTTACGAAACTGAAGCACATGTTGTTAAACCTTTAACTATAATGGAGCCAAAGTTTGTCCAATCATCGTTTCGCATGATGTGGGAAAGGTTACGAGGAAAGTTCATGTATGGATTACAAGGACCTGAAGTTGGCTCTTACAATTATTTTTGATGGTCTTATGCTAATAACTCACATTTACATTACACTGATTTCTCCTTGTCACAATCAGATATGCCGAAAAATCTTGTTTTGTTAAAAGTTACTTGTTTAAGGTCTATAAATTCACCCTTAAAAATCTGGAGCAGTTAAGAAAAAAGATTGAATCGTCGTTTTTTTGAACAAAAGTTCTTCGAAACTTGGCGTTAAGTGACTCTTACAGTATGAGGTAGAAACAAACTTGACTGGCTTCTGGACACCATGATGATTGGCTCACACTTTCCCAAGAAAGTATCGTTCCATCACTGAACAGGTTATTCCTCAAGGAGTTTTTAAAGTGCCCTTAGTTTACAAGATATACTTTGCCCATAAGGCAAAGTTCAGCAATTTGATAGGGGAGGACCACGATACAACTCTTTACTTGGCGAAGAACCCTATAAAATGTTTCTTGCAGCAGATTTGAAACAGACACCACGCCAGTTCAGTTTGGTTTTGGCAGTTTTTTGGTCACCAGAGAATAATGGTGGCTCCTAAGTGTGTTCTTCCCGGCCTTTGACATGAACAAGAAAGTTAAGGGTTGTGAAATGTTTGCACATTCACATATTTTGGCTTTTCATAACTTTCAGTTTACTATTGTTTGGTGAATGATAAGCTAATTGACTTTCGAGGGACGTTTCTTCGAATGCATTCAAATATTGGTTTGTTCATTTCGGATGGACGGACTTTCATGTGTTTTTCATTGGGTTGGTCATGTTCATTTTAGGGGTTCGGTATTGTTATGAGAATATGATGTCCACTATATTTTCTTCTATCCTAAGAGATAAAACTTCGCCAACTGGATAGAAAGATGTTTACCAAAAATCAAATCAGTAGAAAGCTCGATAAAAATATGAACATTTTACAATTTTTTTCTACTAAATATCTCGACAGTCTAAGAATTTCTTGTCTGCATATAGAACAACACTCAATGATACTTTCGAACCTTATGGTTCCTTTAAGCAATTTCTACCTGATGATAAATTTTAATCCCACTGGTATAAAAATGTAAGTAATACACCAATTGGATCAATAAAACAATAAAACCATAAAAGTGCTGTTTTCTTAAATAACATAATCATATTTGTTGCACTAGTTTTGGACATACAATGATACAAATGTGCGATTCTTCACACAAACATAAGTGACAACTAAAATGTAAAATTTTGACGATACCAAAGTTTAAAATGAGCAATTCCCTTATAATTTTACCACCCACCATTGTATAACTTTCCAATTTGAATTCTGGTTCACTGATCAACCCAGAAATTCACTTATTAATAGGCACCAAGAACAATTTGAGTGAATGATTTGTAACCTCCCGTCAGTTTCGATCAAGTGTTATCTTCTTCTTCTAACTGGCTCTCACTGTCTTTTGGTTCGAATCTTTATCCCCATTTTGCCGTAAATAGTCTCTCTTTACCCCGGAGTTTTAGGGTGGCAGCCGTAGTGTCCATATCAGTTCTGGGGTGAAATATGTGCTTGGAACGTCATAAAATAGATCAGTTCGGACTAATGCCTTCCTTATACGAACATTGGGGAACCCGAGAGCGCCCTTGGAATCATCTTCCACCACCAGTCAAACTCATCCACCAAGAACAACCTCAAGAAAAGCGGAGAAAAGGGAGAAATATCCCCGCTTTGTCGGTCATTGGGGGTACTACTGAGAAAGAATCGGGCCATTTTGGGCAGTGGAAGGTGGAAACATTCTGTCAATAATCGTCTCGTTGGGGTGGGAGAGTTCTTTTACGGCCGTGAGTGAGTGTGTCTAAAGGAGGAGAGGCTATCTAAATGAGCCAACTTGGGTAGAAGTTCTGGGTCGTATTGATTTTCAAGTTCGAGTGTTGTATTCGCAATGAGGTAGAATTTACGAGGATAACCATGTTTGGTCCTTCTCACCCACCCTCTTGCGTTCTTCTTTTTGATGGCATTGTCTCGTTTCAAAAAGGGCTTTTGAGGGGTCCCTTGGCAATTGTCTATTTCTTTTGATTAGTATTAGAAGTTTAGAAATTTGTTAAACCTTTTCTTTCGAAGGTGAACACCCTTATAAGTTAACCAATCCCTCAAGGTCATTTCAAAGTGAAATTAATTATGTCTTCGATGTGGTGTTTTTATCGATTTTTATTTCAACATGGTCTTTTGTTTCACAAATATGCCTCATGCCTCATCGGAAAAAGTGTGAATTTACGTTTTCCGTTCCTTTCTCCCTTTGAAAATTGGCCGGCTGAAAATTGAAAGTTTTAATCTAATTTTGCATCATGAAATAAAGGCCTATCAATGACTTTTTAAAAGAAATTTTGGGTGAAAGCCCAGGCCTGTTCAGACATTTCTAAAGAATCATTGTTTCTTGTTCATTTTAAACCATATTTTTGCTTGCTTCTCGGAATGTCTTTTAATTCATCAAAATAATGTAAATAGTACAAAACTACTCTCAGCACTAGTAGAATAATAGTGATAATAATTGAGCGAATGGAATTGGAGACCACTTTCTGGGCATTTGACATTCTCACTGACAATCTTGATTTGCCGCTCCACTACAAAGATGGGTATTCCTCCAAATAGGAATCGCCAAGATCTTGCCAAAACCAGACCATCCAATCGGCCAATTCTCCAAAGTTGTTGTCTTTCGTGGCTCCAGTTTGGGCCTTGCTCCAGCTTTCCATCACAGATTTCATGCAACTTGCGAATGATTTCACAAATTCCTAAAATAAGAACATAATTTTGTATCAAAAGGAGAAAAATATGTTCCTCTTCGTCAACTTACCACTGGCCATTGAACTCTCAGAAGTTGCAAGCATTGCGTTTCAAGCACCATAGGAACCACCAATCCGGATTTAAGCAGACGAATCAGAAAGGGTTCCAACTTCATCCAAGTTGTTCGAGGGTCTCTAGATTTCCGCATCAATTCCATATTGCATGGAGAGATGAACGTGACCAAATCTTTTGGAGGCTCCATAATTTCCGTCCAAAGTCGGATGAAACCATCTTGAATCTCGGCCGTCATGCAACGTGGAGCATTGGCAACTAAATTGAATATTTATAATTGAGCATGAATTCCCATAATGTTTATGTCTTAAATGGG
Organism: Tigriopus japonicus; assembly: GCA_010645155.1. Lineage (NCBI taxonomy): Eukaryota > Metazoa > Arthropoda > Copepoda > Harpacticoida > Harpacticidae > Tigriopus > Tigriopus japonicus. Next base: position 581,033 of record JAAGOF010000071.1, on the reverse strand, counting down.
TATAATTTTACTTACGCAAATATACTGAATAATCAACGGTGCTCATTTGTAGAGACGAGAGCATATGAGCGGAGACTTCCTCGAGAGGTTTGAGAAGTCCATGGGATAGTTTGGCCAAACAAGTTCGGACCTCCTCCACACTTAATTGGTCACCCCCTTCCAAGTGAAGGACCTTTATTGCGGTCTAAAACATCAAAACGTTATTGATTGCGGTTGATTCAAGATTAAAGACGTCTGGAGGTTTTCCTTACCTTGATGTCAATAATCATTTCGGAGAGCGTGGGTTTCTTTGGGTCAAAAGAAATCTCCGAGGTAAAAGCATTCTTCTTTTCAACTACGTCCGATTTGCTCAATATCTCGCCCTTGACGAATCGCTCCCATAGATTATAGAATTCATTCCTATTTTCCGTGTAGAAATAATCTGAAAGTAGACAAATAAAGTGGAAACCATTCTAATGAAGATTGAAGAGTGATCTCTCGAGAGCGTTCAAATCAACTTACCATTGGTAATGTTTTCAATCATCCAACGAGCAATGGCGTCTAATGTTCTGGTGACGCTAATTTGAACGCATGTCTCTCGAGCTCGATCGGAAACATCATCCGGAAGTAGAGCATCCAAAGACTGTTTCGATAAAGAAACGCATTCTTTATGAACTTCGGCTCGAACAGACTTGAAGAACGATCTCCGATTCACCTCTGAAAAAAAAATGAGTAAAGAAACCCTATCATTGAAATCCTCTTTGACCGCGTGATATTTGGAAAACTTACTCGCTAGAGATTGGAGCTGATCCATGAGATCCTCTTTGATCACTTTGAGTTCACTCGAACTCGGATCCACGGGATGATGCATTCCCATGGCCATCATCGAAAGGATTTCTTTCATGTGGTCTTGAACTCTGCTCATTTCCACGGGGATCTTTTGGGAAATCAGGAAATTGATCATCTTGGATGCGATTCGGTCATGAACAAAGTCCACAATCTTTTTCAGCGAGGGAGGCTGGTTATAAAAGAAATGGTGTTCCTTTTGTTTCTCTAAGTCGTTGTCCGAAATGAAAGCCGGATCTCTCAAAACTCCACTGAGTTCACTGATGGCAATCAAATTCGCACGACGTCTGGTGTCGGAACTGGCAAATTCTTTACCTTGAGCTCTCAAATCACTTCTCAGATTCAACATAGTCAAGTTATGACTCTCATTGAGAACCTTGACCCCTGTTTGAAATTGAGAAGCCACCTTTTTCAGCTCGGAAAGATAGGGACAACATATCAAGAGTAACTTGGGAGAGATCAAGACACATTGGTCCAAAGGTTGCTCAATGGATCGGGTTTGAGCACCTTGGAGAATTCCTTGAAGAACGGATTCGGAATGGGACGGAAAGTTGAAGAAGAGCTCTCGAGGAATGAAAGGGTTCTCGAAGAAACAACCCAATGTGAGATTCAACATAAAGCGGTTCATAGGAAACACGTCTTTTTTGAGCGGCATCAACACCACTTTGTACACATTCACTAGCAATGTGAAGAACGATTGATAATACTTGGATTCAAGAGCAATCGGATCCAAATTGCAACAATACTCGACGATCCAGGGTAACGTCAAAGTAAGACGCTTTTGTCGCAAGCTTTCCTTCAAAAAGTGGTGCAAATCCAGTGGTTGAGGAACCTGAAAGCAATGATAGCGTTGAACCAATGCAATCAAAAGCCATAAAACTCGGGCTTACCTTTAAGCGATAATTGAGTTGAGAACACAGAATGGTTTCTGACAAGGTCTCTGACGAACACTGATATGGCAATGATTCGATGAATCCCAGAAACTTAGCCGAGATTCGAAGCGAGAGAAGTGATGTAGAAAACTGAGCAAAATCATTTGGGGTCAACTCAGCATTTGGACCTAAAATAGACGTTGTATTAGAGTTATGAGTGGGCGAGCGAGTCTTACAGTAATGAAGTGTCCACTATACCTGAAGACTGGTGGTCGTCCAAAGTGAAAGAAGTGGCCTCATGGGTCTCTATGGTTTGAAGCAGGCAATTCTTGAAGTGTTGCACGAATGAAAAGCTGTTGCAACTCTGTATGAATTTCCGATAAAATTCTTGAGAGCCTGGAAACTTGGGTTTGAGTATCCCACCCACCAACGAGGATTGTCCTGTCTCGTGAGATTCAAATCTGGATTGAAGTTGGCGCAGCTTTCGCGGATTTAGACCCTTATCGATGATATCCTCATCATCGAATAAACATTCCAATGCCTCGGCTACGCAAGTGGACATCATTTGATTGTGAATCAATTGGGCCAAGTGAAGAAGATTCACGGGATGCGTCTGCAGATTCACCAGCTGTTGAATTTTGGCGATGGCTTTCTCGGATTTGGTGGGACTTGCCCGTTTCTTTCCAATGTTTTGACGCTCGTTCATAGATGACGAAGAGTTTTCGGCGGAATCCTCGGGTTGGTCTTCGTCCTCGCGTAGGATTTCATAAAAAAGATCTCGCTGTTTCTTGAAATCTTGAAAAAGCCTATCCGATGGAAAGTTCTGCAGATTGTCTGTTTCCATTTGGAATCGAACAGTTTCCAGAACTCTGTTCTTCGAGTACATCTTACGATTTTCTTGGGAGTTCTTGGCCCGCGATTGGATGCAGGTCTGCACTTTCCCCATCAAGATCGAGCTGAACAATTGGATCCGAGAATTTTGGCCCAGAAATCGAAGATAATCCCATTCCAGCAACTCCAAAAGAACAGATTGATGCTCAAAGAACTTGACGGCAAAATACACACAATTCGAAACCGTATCCAAGAGCTTCAATTGAGAATCATCTTTAGGTGCCGTTGGTCGATCTTTCAATTCTCGGACGACTAATAATTCAGTCATGAGGTACAGCTCCACAGCTGGATTAGGAACCATATTACGATCCAAGCAGTAGCTATAAATCTGCACTAACTTGTCTAATTCTTCTTTATTCGTCACCTGATCTGGATCTGCCACAGAAAAAATGTCTTCATCGCCAAAAGGATTACTCTTCTTTCTAGGCGTGGCCAAACACTCATTTCGAGATTCTTCCTCTATTTTTATGAGGCACTTGTTGGAATTATCTTCATTTTGGTCAAGGCTTTTTGCGATCGAACGCCAAGTATCAGCTTTTTCAAATGAATCTTTTGTCGAGCAAGCAGAAGTAAATCGAGCTTCCAAAATAGTGAATTGATCTTTTGAATGATTGTCACTCTCTTTTGAAGATGACCTGGATTTGGGGGGACTTTTGGACCGAACCTGAAGGGATTGTTCCGTCTCACGGCAATTGTTCAATCCTGGAATAATACTTTTAGATTCGCTCGTATTCAATGTTGAATTAGGCGAGGGCGATTGACGGTTCTTGCGATTCTTCTTGGGCTTTTTTTCCACAATGAAATCGCCCAAGTTGACTTTGGGTGCGGATTGAGATTTTGACATCTTCTTTCGATTATTCTCCCATTGATGTTGGACATTGTCTTTCATGGAATCTAAACTCCGACGATTCGTCACCGGTCTTCGGGTCTTATCTTGAGTCAAGATCTTCAACTCGAAGTTATTGGATGACGAAGCCGCATTGAGACGCTCTTCCAAGTTCACTTTGCGATCTTCGTCCCTCAATTGAGATGGACTTTCGACTAAAGCCTTGACATCAACTAGGTTTTCATCCCGATCGATATCGCGGTTAGCCGAGAACAATTGAACTCGTTTCTTTTTGCCTTCGACCTTGGCCTCATCAGCCTTGGGAGTCTGGCCATTTGAATCCTTTTCCGGCTCATCTCTTTTAGGGGCGGCACGTAACGCCTTCATGGGCGAGGCATAGTCATATTTACTAGCCGTCAAAGGCGCTTTTTTTGTGGGAGAATCGTAACAATGCTGGCTTTCGATCAGGATTCTGAAGTAAATGCGATAAACTCGTTAGATAAATTGCATGAAATACTTGAGTTCTTAATGCTTACTTACCTCTCAGCTTGATCACGGATGAAATTAATGACAATCAAGGCCAATTCGGGTTTGAGCATCTTCAAATCCATGGAACGACTCTCGCCAAAGGCTTGAGTGACTCGATTGACGCTTGCAGAACGCTGAAATGAAGGTTATTGAGCCATGATTTGAAGATAACAAGCTAATATTCCAAGAGACTTACTTGATTTCGGGTCTTTTGGAGCTCGTACCAGGTGATAAATCGCTCGACATCGACCTCAGGATGCAGAATCAGATCCAAAATGGGATTGCCCGTCTTGGAAATCTCCGAAGAGATCACCTGTGTTCCGTCCATAATAATTGCCGAGAGATCACACCATTCTTATTGAGTTGATTATTTAGCGTCCTTAGAAGTGATTAAATTCGTGTTCGTATCTTGCTCGTTGATGCAATGTGTTTCACTCTTGTTTTGTTGTGGATGAAGATCAGCTGACTATTGAATGTTGTGGAATGCTCGCGCGCGCTCTCTTGGTTGGAGCAGAGTGACCAGCTAATTAAAGAAATAAAAAAAAGATCACAGTTAGAAAAAATAAATCACAGTTTAAGGATACTTAAAGATGGTGATGCACTGAAAGGTCATTGAAAGGTTTTACTTTATTTGGAAGTGTTTTGATTCCAAAAATCGATTACTTTTCTCCATGGCACTAGGGTCGACCAGTGATGTGACTTGGGCAAGTAATGAGTCATCACTAAGGACGGGCAGAAAGTGCAAATAATCTTACCCTTTTAGTTACCAAAAGTTGCAAAAAAATGTGCCCAAAAGTGCAAAACAAAGTGCAGAAAAATGTTGAAAGTGCAAATAAATGTCAAAAAGAGCAAATAAATGTCAAAAAAGTGCAAATAAATGTTAAAAAGAGCAAATAACTTGCATTTGGACTTAAAACGTCATTCATGGAGTACCCACGGCTCCTAATTGAGTAGGAGAAGTCATTTACAAGTTCTAAAGACATTTGAGACCAGTTTGAGGTGAAGAGACAATGCCGCACAAGTAATAGAGTTCTATCAACAAGGTCACTAGCAAAAAGGATGTAGAGTCATGAAAAATACTCTAGTCAACATTCTTCTGAATTTTTCATTCCAAAGGTAGTCTCGTGGATGTATGTACCTAAAATATTGTCGAAATTGTTTTATATAACTTTACATCACTCCAATTTTGTCCTTCAAAAATAGACATTCAAAATTGAACAGAAAAATACCCACGTGTGCCTAACAATTAGATCAAAGAAAATAGTCATAAACGTGTTTTAAGCATGTTTTTAGTGGCATTACTTCAATATTTGACCCATGGCCTAATTACCAGAACTCAATTTCAAATGTGGCATTCATTGTCTCATCACATCAAAACTGTTCTCAAATACTTTTGGAACTTAAAAGTAATATCTTCGTACACAATGTGTACTGCTACATTGATGTATCCTTAGCTTGATGATTTTAAGTTTATAACGGACGGCCCTTTTTAGAAATAGCGATCTTTGTAGGCAACAAACCTAATTCTGCAATCTATTTTGTTAGTAGATCCTTCCATTACCAAAACATGAGTTTATTTAGGTTTGCTATTTGTTAGTTGCATGCAATGAGATTCTTTTGTCTAATCTTTAGTTTAGTAAACAGGATGTAATAGTTAAAGCAAGATGGTGAATAAAGTGTGAGGTTTGCGTCTGAAATGCACATATTTCTTCAAGGTGCTAAGAATGGTTGATAGCAAATGCAAGCTTTTTTGACTAGTTCAAAATTTGATCTTGAAACTAAAAATTCTTTCAAAAGCCACTACATTTTCTTAACAATTTGTCAATTTTGTCCAAAAACGTAAATAAAAAGTGCAAATAAAGGTGAAAAGTGCAAAAGTGCGGAAAAATGGGTTTATGTTACCAAAAATCTTTTTACCATATTTGCCCGTCCCTAGTCATCACAGACACCCAAGAACAAGTTGTTGACAAGCATTACTTGGGCAATACATCAATACACTTGGCAAGCTCAAGGAACATTGGAAGATGCAGTTGCCGGCAGTTGCTCTTTGAAGAGTTAAGATACTTTCAGTGTGACTTAGAAGAAAAAATGTCAAGTTGTATTTTCGATGATCTTTTGACCTTAATAATTTAGCAATAAATAGTGGAAGTGAAACAAAAAAAATATTTCAATTTGGATAGCATTTGCAAAACCATGTTTTTTTTGTTTCGGTTCTAGGCCACACATGAATGCACTTTTGAGACTAATCAAGACCGAGATTTAGAAATCACACTTCCTGAACAATCTCGTTTACTCAGAGTTGCCGGCATGAAAAAGTAAAATGCCACATCTTTTTTTAGTATTCTCGAAATATATTTGCATTTCCCCATGTGAGAGAATTGAAGTGTGTAATTTTCTTAAAAAAACATCCTTTCAAAGGTATGGGCCCTATTTAGCTGAATCAGCCTGGTTTAGTGAAATTCGGACGGCAAGGTTATTCTTCGTTCATAGCAAATTTGGCAAACCTGTTAGCTGGGAAAAGTACTTGTACAAACACCCAAGCTATGCCAAGCTTCAGCAAGCCCAAGCACTGTGCCAATACAGCTTGCCCAATCTCTTGTTTGCCCCCCATCACTAGGGTCGACTCGAAACTCCGAGTGTCTTTCGAGTTGGGTCAATTACTTGAAATATGTAATTAATTACGATTACAATTACTTTGTCGAAAAATGTAATTAAATACAATTACAATTACATCATCCGAAAATGTAATTGACTTCAATTACAACTACATATCAATTACATGTCAATTACAATCCTTCCGTCTCTTTCACCCTTTTGCCTTTTTTCATAACGATGAAAAATAAACAGATTTGCCATTTTTAAATGTCGATGCACCAACTGGCAACTTATAATGCCACAAAGATTAATATTAAGGAGTGATTTACAAAAACCAAAAGTTTATGAACGGGCTTAAATATCAAAACTACTATGCCATGAACCACAAGGCATATTTTTCTTTTCCAGAAAACTTTATACACATACCCTATATCAAGTATGACGATTTTTTAAAACTTTATTTTTCCACCTCATTTGTCTGCCCTTAGTTATGAAAAGCCCTCCTGACACAAAAAATCATGGTCAAAAGCTATTTTAGTTTAAAAGTATTTAAACATGATAGCTTGGGTGTGTATTGTAACAAAAGCTACCTGTTCGTGGCATCACATTGACTGCAAATTGATGACGAAATAATTGCTTTGCAAGTGAAAACTCAAAGTATCAATTGCTATTATGGTTAATTTAAAAAAGTAAGAGTTTGAAAAGTAATTGGTAATTTGTAATTGAAAATTCGTCAATTACATGGCCAAAAATCTAATTAATTACAATTACTTGGCCCAAAAATGTAATTAGTAACAATTACTTGGCCCAAAAATGTAATTAATTACAATTACTTGGCCCAAAAATGTAATTTATTACAATTACTTGCCCCAAAAATGTAATTAATAACAATTACAATTACTTGGCCCAAAATTGTAATTAATTACAATTACAATTACCTGGCCCAAAAATGTAATTAATTACAATTACAATTACTTGGCCCAAAAATGTAATTAATTACAATTACAATTACTTGGGCCAAAAATGTAATTAATTATAATTACATGTATTTGCATTGCAATTACAATTGCTCCCCAACCCTGCTTTCAGACATAGGGACCCTAATAAAGAGACCCTCTGTTGTAGGCTAACACACACTGCCAATGATTCATGGTGGTGATTGGTCAAGAGCATTCAGTTGAACATCCAGCTGATTCTGCCAAAGTTCAACAACAATCAGCCTGCCTGACCAATTTTAGCTCTTTAGAGCTAAATGTATGTCTTTTTCCTGATATTTTGAAAATTTAGCTCCAAATTTAAGCATATAGCTCTTTTGGCTCTCTGAGCTCCTTTTTCCCATTATACCTCTTTTTCTGAGAATTTTAGGGATTTTTGGCTGCTTTTGACAATTTCCCAAGTTGCCAGATTTTCTACCCCAACAAAATGAGGCTTGCTTAAAAATAGTTTGTTTTTCTCTGGTTGGCCGAGAAATAGAAAAACGGCTTTTGCCCATAACCGAGGCATGAAGGTCTTTCATTATCGCTGCTCTATCTGAAACATGCAAAAGCCCAACTTCACTTCACAGAGTAACCTTTTTTGGCCGTTTTTATCCTTTAATCATGAACTTTTGTTTCCTGCATTTTGGAAGACGTCACAGATGATCCATGTTGGTTGGGCATTTATAGATTTTGCCAGCCCATCTCTACCTTAGGTTCTCTAGCTCGGACTAGAGCACTCTAGCTCGGCCTATGTTGTTAATTTGAGCAAAACTTCCAAGAAATTTTAAATAGCAAACATCACACCAGAAAAAGGTAACAGCATAAAAAAACACCACTTTCCCTGCATTTTTACTAATAATGCTCCCTGTTCTGTGGAATTTGTAAAAATCGCTTTGCACTTCGGCTTTACTCACAGGATCAGGGTTGCCAGGTGGCCGAATTTGAAACCCGGTGACCGAAAGAAAAATATTCTCTCGGCCACTAAAAGTGGCCGAAAGTGGCCGAATTTGAGATCTGGTAGCCGAGAAAAAAAATCATATCCAAAAGTGGCCGAAAGTGGCCGAAAATAGCAAAAATATATTCGAAATGTTTATGATTTTGGTAAAATAAACCTGCAATGGTCTGAAATCTAACTATATTTGAATATGCCATGTTTTACCTACCAGAGCATAGACATCTAGGTATACATAGACTTTAAACATCTAGTTTGTGTCCAAAAACTGGGCACTTGCAAACCCTGATAAAATGGTCAATTTTTGAATTAGAAACACCCATAGTAGAAATTTTAGGTTGATGTGACTTCCGTTTTTTATCTTAAACCCTCTTTCTGAAGAAACTTTTGGTTTCATTTGGTTACTCAAATCATCAATCATTGCTATGCATAACTTATCAAAAATGGACCAGTCAAACTCACACAGCCAAGCATTTGATAAATAGATCCTCTTATTTCTCTAGATTTGAAACATACCTCATTGTGTTTGCAAATTTCTATACCGATTGGATAACAATTTAATGTTAAGCATCTTTACTTGGAAATGTTGAAATTAGAAATGTTATTTAGGAGGCTGGGCCAAATATTGATTGAGGAAATTGAAATTTGCTTTATTGTGATACAACTTTTTTAGACTATTGTTTTCCATTTTCGGTGTTAAACTGAATGCCCGATTTTTTTCAGATTTTTTTTGAAAAAATAAAGAAATGAAAAGAGAAAAATTTGACAGAGTGATTTTAGTTTTAGGCGAAAACGCCAGTTTCAGTGACAAATTGAATTTATTTTGTGGCCGAAAGTGGCCAAAGGCTTCGAAAAAGTGGCCGAAAGTGGCCGAATTTCAAAGCAGAAGTGGCCGAGAGGCTTCCCTAGAACCTGGCAACCCTGCACAGGATTAACAAGACCAAGCAGTTCTGCCAGGTCCCTTGATGAAAAATGTGTCAGAACATCCTTGAAAATGTGCCATGAAAGGACAAAATATGCCAGATTGCCGGCTCAGAATATGCCAGAATGCCAGGTTTCAAGAACGTAGTATGTAATAAAGAAGCTCATGTGAAAGAAGTGTCAACTCTAGTTGTTTGGCTTTTTTAAAGCAAGAAGTGTCAACTCTGTCTAGTTGTTTGGCTTTTTTAAAGCAAGAAGTGTCAACTCTGTCTAGTTGTTTGGCTTTTTTAAAGCAAGAAGTGTCAACTCTGTCTAGTTGTTTGGCTTTTTAAAGCAAGAAGTGTCAACTCTGTCTAGTTGTTTGGCTTTTTTAAAGCAAGAAGTGTCAACGCTATCTAGTTGTTTGGCTTTTTTAAAGCTACAAATGTTTGCCATTGCCACCATCAGTCAGGAAGTTCAAGTTAAAACAAAAATTGATATTGTTATCAAACCTGTCATTGCATCCCAAAATAAGATATGTTTAAACCCTTGCATGGATATTTTTGGTCAAAGGTTCCAGTTGGCTGCAATTTTTTCGCTTGCACCTCTTGTGTAGGCTTTTAAAAGGCTTCATGTTAAAGCCACTATTGCTAGTGTTCTGATGACGCGTCTTTCCCATGAACTTCTTTAGTATGTTAAAAAAATCATCAATCTTAGCACTTTTTGCCATGATTTTTTTGCACAGTTTTTGAAAACTAAAAAGCGAATATCAAGGAAGCCAGAGTGGCCACGCGTACTAGCGCGTTCTTAAAAGTGCCGAGTGTAAGTGCTTCCCCAGACGGCGTAGGTTCGAAGCCTGTTGGGGGTCGGATTGAAGCTGTCGGGAGAAATCCTTTCAAGGAAGCCAGAGTGGCCACCCGTACTAGCGCGTTCTTAAAAGTGCCGAGTGTAAGTGCTTCCCCAGACGGCGTAGGTTCGAATCCTGCTGGGGGTCGGATTGAAGCTGTCGGGAGAAATCCTTCAATTTACAGGGAATCGCATTCCTTGTAGCGGTAAAAAAAACCGCAAAAAAAAGAATAAACTTCAAATGAAAGGCAGCTAATAAACATGTTATACCTCACTTTTGATTCTTTATATTTATAAGTACTAAAAGACAAATTTTCCAACAATTTTCTCTTCAAAAAAGATAAATATCATTCTGGCATTTGAGTTTATCAAAAACTGGAATCTTTAATGGAAGAAATCGAGGATAGTTAAGGTTAAAATCCAAGGTTTGGTGATTATTTGACTATCAAGTTCAAATTTGATCATTGACAACTGATCCATGAGTTAATATTTTCTCTTACATTAAAGTTAATCATTACAGAATACAAATCAAGCAAAAATGTAGGATATCATGCTACAGAACGAAATTCGAGGGAATATATCACTGTTGCATTGCAATAAGATGCCTGCACAGCTCTGTGTACTGTTAGCATGATTCCAATGAGGATTTTCAAAAACCTCTAATTGCATGGACACCGTTCAACTAAAATGGCTTCAAATTGTTCATTCAATTTCTGTCTCAAAACATCTTTCTTCTATTAACTACAAGTTTATAATACCAGATTTCAAACCAATCACAACCAACCACTGTTTGTTAGAGAACTCATTTCCAGGGAAGAATTTCCTTCTTTATTCTCGTAAAATATTTGCGGTTTTCCCTGGTATGTCATCATGACCCAAACAACCATATTCAAAAACTAAAATAACATAGAAATGATTTCAAGAATCAGCGTTTGCCCAATTTCCATCAAATATAGAAAGCCATGAATCAGATCATTTGAATACAGGAAATCATTTTCAATAAAGGTCGCCGTCACGATTGGTCAACTCCTAATAGTCGAAAAATGGTTTCAATCAAACGTTATTGAGGCGAAATTTTCCTTCGTGGGTCTTGGAACGCCTGCGTCTTCAAGAGGTCTCATCTCATGCTTTCACTTTATTTTTGAGAGCAGTAACGAATTTTACATCGTAGCAACAAAAACATCATTCTTTTTGAAAAATATCAAGAATAGCTATTTCAACTTCAACTTGTGCAGATAAGAAAGGAATTGTCGCAATTACCATTTGCATGTTTTCATCAGATACACACGTCTTCCGAACTTTTTTTGCCAAATTAAGTGTGGCAAAATTTGTCCAAAAGCTGAAAAAGCCAAAATCAATCTTTGACACAAAAAGATCAAACATCCATACTCCTGAGTTTGAGGTTAATGTGTCCTTGTGTAGAACGTTAAACAAATCTGACTTCACAAGTAATTGAGACATTGCGTTTTATGTTATGATTAAAAATTTTTTTTACCAACAAGCCAACGAATGCCAGAAAATATGCAAGATTTGAAAAAATTGCCAAGACGAAAAAATCATCGAAGAGAGGTCTTAAATATGCCAGATTTAGACTAGCAGCAGATTTAGATTGCTGTTAAGCAAATATGCCACCTGGCAGCACTGATCAGGTCACACCATTCTATGCAGTAACGTTAATAGGCCCACCAAATTTTGGGAAAAAATGTTGCCAAAAAATGTATTATTTTTGGTAATCATTTTGCGAAGTAATGTAACGAAATCTGATTTTTTTCTCAACAATTGCAACAGAAACTGACCTTTTCCTATACTCCCAACATCTGTAATTATTACTTAATAGCTTGGAATAGCTAAAAAACTAAATACACACTGTTACAACAGTAATAAATCCTCGATGCTTCTTTTCTTATTTTGGTTATTTTGATTTTGCCATCCTTTTTTCAAATTACGTGTATTCTGAAGGGAACAAACAATTTCCCCAGACTTATTTTAAATTTTCCTACTTTTTTAACTTTGGTGCGATTTTTGTAATAACATTGCTCGTTTGTTAAGGAATCAGTACATCACTGATCAAGGGTGTTCCATTAAGGAATCTTCCCGCTCTTTGTCACGTTTTGGTTGCCAATGATATATATCAGTAGTTGTTTGCATTGGAAAACGGTTTAACGCTACATTTTGACTCCCAACAGATGAATTTGGAGGACGGCACTCAGTCGGGATCGAACCCCAGTATTCCGCACGATAAATCGACGTAGTACGCACTACGCTTTGTCTCACCCACTTTGTAATTACATTGTAAAATTTAATTTACATGTTTCTATTAGCCCCAAGATAAACCAAATGTTTTTTATTGTAACTAAAATATAACATGACGGTTTGTTTCCTACCTTTCATTTTAACTGATGAACTAACCTCCTTTCAAAAAATCTTCAGCAGAACAAGCAATTGTTCACATTTTTTGTAATTTTGGACAAAAATGGAAGATTTTGGTAATTACTTTGTAAAATGTAATTTACAACTACCTGTTGGCCCTGGTCATCACATTAGTGCAATGTGACACTCATATTGAAAAAACTTTTACGTTGTTCCTTATTTTGAAGTAGCTTAGTGAAGTATTATGTTAGGCGCATTGGTTAATCCATAGTAACCGTCCCATGGACGTATATAATGGATAAATTATACTTCCAAAAACTAAAAAAGAATTGACAAAGGTGATTTCTGAAGTTGAGATTTATGCAATTTGGAGCTTGTCACAAATCTTGGGACTTGAAAGAAATATTCAAACGACATTAATGTTTTTACCTTAAAACTTCGCCAATCTAGTCTGACATCAACACAGTTTGAAGAAAGTTCCAATCTCGTTATAATCAAACCAAAAAAATCGTTTTTGATTAGTCTATCATATCAATCATTTCAAAATTAATCCATTTAATTGGACTAATCCGAGATGGCCTGGAGACACTGCTGTTTTATAAAAGTACATTTGTCCAAGGAAGTAAGCTCATAATCATCATCATAACATATATAAAAATGGGACAAGTTGAGTCATGGTTTCACATTTGATTAGTACAATATCACGGAGAGCGTTTAAATGAGCTGAGTGTGTTCAACAGACATGGAACCTGGAGACTTCAAACTGTGGTCTTCCCGACCGGAATATTGATACTTGGGACGACCATTGGTGCCTTTAAATAGGTTATTTGGCCGACTTCGAGACGATGAGGTACTACCCAATCGCCCATTTGTAGGATGATGTCCCCGGGAGCTGATGGCAAACACCTGACTAGACCCACCCCCGGATTCATCCCTCCCAGAAGTGGGCACCTTTTGCTGCTGGTTTTGGAACGTGGCACTGGCGTAGCCACTACTCTGCGAGCTGTTTGAGCTCTCAGCCACCATGATGGGTAAATGAATGGGTTGATGGTGGTTGATCAGGGTGGTAGGCGAGTAATTAGGATCCATTTCGTAATGGCCCTGATGCCAAGGGTCCTGGACTTCCATATAAATATGGTTGGTATTGCTGAATTGTCCCGGCGAGGGAAAATCCGTGAGGAGAGGTCGTTCCGGAGTTTCGACCACTTTGGTACTCCCTGGACCATGCCATTTGTTTCGAGCCGCCAGGTTCGACGTGGTTGGTCGGGTTGTGTGATGATGCCATGGAGTGGCCTCTTGAGGCTGAGGCTGGAAGTGAGGATTGCTACGTCTTGGGGCGGTGTGTTGAGGAAATGGTTGCGTGTTGAACTGTTGCATGCGGACCAAATCAGGAGGAGGATCTGACGATGGCATGGGATTGGAAATCATTGGTCGCAAAGTCAAGTGCTGGAATGGAAAATGACAACACAATCAATCTTTGAGAACTCTGAAAAGGTAAATAATTTAAAGGAAACACATACCATTCCGCGGTCTAAGTGACTTTCCATATTATCCCGAAGTCTTGGGTTGTTCTGATGAAATGTGGGACTTTCTAGCATGTCATGATGGTCTTGGAAGCTGTCGGAATGAGATGTGCCCATTTTGGTGGATTTCAAACAACAGCAAAGGCCTGATTGAGGCTCCATAGCTTCATCTTTTAGGGGTTTCTGCCAACCTCTCTGCAAATGCAAAAGGAAGGATTGTGTCTGAATTTATGGAGTACTTACCATTACATGAGTAGAAAAGACTACGTACAGTACATGCAAATAAGCATGCATTTGTTTCAACCCACCCGTCTTTTGCAAACGATGCAAATGAAGGCCATAAGGATAAAGATCCCGACCCCGACCAGGCTTATGATCAAAATGATCGCGATCCACATCCACCAAGGCCAATCATGGCTTGGATCCGAATGAAGTCCGCCATCCACCAAAGCGTAAGACGACAGATGTTCACAGGAACAAATTGAGTGAGATTGATTGGTCTTGACCAATTGACAACCTTGGAACGACCAATCCTGATGGCGAGGATGCCAAAACACACATTTAGGACTCGTCACATTGGGAACGAGGTGCTGAAACGTGATCTCCAAGGGTTTCGGTGTCTTAGGAAGGAAGTGCTCGTGATGTTTGGCATTGGGTCCCCCTAAGGCCACACTCAAGACGTGGGAGATCATGTTTTTGGGTACGGGATCCTTCGAAATGGACCTTGGACTCTCGCCATGAACTGGTTCTTTTCGCACACTAAAATAAGACGGGCATTTTTATTGATAAGGCAACGCCGTGTCATAAATCTAGTGTTCTAATGCATACCTCTCATCGAGGGCTGGGTCATCAGCTTGATTGGGATCCTCATTAGCGATGAGTTTTCCATTCTTGATCATCACAAAAACAACATTGGTTCCGCCGCCTCGTTCCATGTTCTCCATGAGGACCACTGGCGGAACCATCACGGATTCCGTGCGTCCCGACCAATCTTTGGCTGCCAAGGCCGCTTCACTGGGCAAATTCATGGGTAGCATCTGCCGAAAGCTCACATTGCGCACCGAGATCACTGAAAAAGAACAATCAAAAATCATGGACAGGAAACCTAATCGCCTTTCTTTCGTCTCTTAATTGGTTATCGCTGTTCCTCGCTTTTTTGGACTTGCTCACAATTTTTTTAATGGTCTACCCACTCTCCCTCTTTCCACCTACGAAACAGCGCTCAACCCGACCAAACTTTTGCTTCAGGAACTTAAAGGTAGACACTTCGTGTGAAGATCTTCTTGCATGAGCTGAGATTTCCTTGCATTAAGACTTTTTGGTTCGTTTTGTTGTATTTTAATTTTCTTAACATAGTAGGCAGTCAAGTCACTGAAAGATAACATGCTGACAATGGAAGGTTAAAGTTAATTAAGTCCCTGAGAAAACTTTTTGATTCTCTGCTCCAGGACTGACAGATAAAATACATTTTTTAAAGAAATATTTCAGAGTTATCAGAAGAAAATTTCACCTCTATAGTGCAAAATTTAGTTTCAAAATGTTAGGTCGGGAAGAAGGATACATAATATTTTTGGCTCATGAACTCCAAAAGGACTTGGGGGGCTGGATGGGTGCAGCATGTTTTAATGAGCAATCTTCTCATTAAACGGGTTTTTAAAAGGCCCAGCCCGATCCGAGAAAATTTGCCGTTTTTTGCAATGAAGACAATTTGCATAATTGTCCAATGCCACTTTCCTACCCAGCTTTATGCTTGAGAGGAGTTCTTGGTCGATGCAGAACACGAATAGGTTCAGAAGTGCCGTACATGAGTACGAACTACATTATTATAGCTTTCGAAATGGGAGGGCACTCTCAAGAAGATTCCTTAATTTCGAGCGGCTTTTTCTATATCTGCCAAATGAGTGCCTCCAGAATTACGAGAAATGGAGCAAGCAATAGAGCCAATTTGGTCGACAAATGAATTATAACGAGAAGTCTTTTTCCCTTCTTTCTTTCTTTCTTTCTTTCTCTCGTCTCGTCGTTTTCTCAGGCATCGGAATTTAAATCCTTCGCGAGAGGAATGCTCGATTCAGCAGGTTTTTGGAACGGTCGAGGAGCCTCTCAAGATGTTGTTTCCACTATCTGATGTCTTCAATAACGCATATGACATCTGGATTTGATCATCAGACACCTCTCAGCTCCACAGGTCCGAGTTTTGAGCACCTTGTTAAAGCCACAATGGAGCAATTACAATCATCCATCAAACGAGAATCAAACTTGGACAATCCAGTTTTGTTCGAAGATCATCCCAATCGTTGATCTGTGGACAAACTGACCAAACTGGATCCCGTCTTCAGTTGGCCATCGTCCAATTACTCAAATGAGCGGTGAGCTTTGGCCAGGAAAACGGGCGATTCTTATCAATTGAAAAGTTATTTTGACTGCTTGACCAGACGTTTTCCCACATTTTTGGGGAAGGCTTTCCAGAGAATAATTCCTCACAAAGGTCCGTTGTACGTGGAGACCCAAAATTTGAGGTTTGATTGGGAGGCTCTTGTTCGCTTGTCTTGAACGATCAATAAAGTTCGAAGTGGGCTAAATAGTTAAGACTTGAAATGAAATGTCGTAAATACCTTGCCACAAACGCGGTTTGGCCAGTGCTTATAATTGTGATCCTTCTGCACTCGTGAGGGTCAAATTAGATCTGAGTGGTGCCATAAGAAATGGAAATGCCCACTACCACTAATTGAGGCTCATTTCCACGAGTTACACTAATAGGATTGGCAAATGAGAAGAAGCCGAGGAATAAAGTTGGGAGATCAGAACAAGGAAGAACAAACCAACCTTGAACTGGAGGTTTAGGGGCTTTTTTTCTGACGCACCATGACATTGAATAGGTGTTCTAGTACGTAGATAAGTGGCTTATTTTGACATTTTAATGGGAGCTTCTCAGACAGTATCAATGAGTCCGATCAAGCCTTGGATGCCAAGCAATCAATATCTGATGAACGTACCCACCAAGCTCGTAGCTCAAAGTTCACACCTTCACTTGGATGGCCTGCATATTAATTGTACCCACATCTTGCGAACACTCCAAGGACATGGCATCAAATTAATGGGCTCCTTCTTGTAGCGTGTTTACGGTAAATAAATCCCTGACTGCGTACTTGCTCATGCAACTACGACTACCACTGCTCTCTATTGAAGCAAACGTCAGTCACTCTTTGTTCTGTTAAACGAGTTAGCTCTTTAGGAACTCTTAGAAACCATAATTTCCATTCTCTTACTTGATTTTATGTGCCACTACATGTGGGCTGTAAAATGTCGAATCTCAGCTCACAGAGTTGGTGGGGGCTTTTTCAGAGAAGTCCGAAGAAAGGGGGGAAAAAGAAGGGTTGGATTTGCCGTTGGAATCCATGTTCTTTTTTATTGGCATGTTTTATGGAGACTTCAAGGATCTCATCCACCCTATTGGGCGCATTGTAGGAATAGCAGTTGCTGTATGAAGCGAGCGAGGGTCACACCATAACAACGGGAGTTTTGAGAATTTGAAATTTAAATGACCGAAAAATACCCTACCCCAAAACGAATGAAGTAACGAGAGGTCTGCCAGAAATTCTTATGAGAGGAGGGGGCTTCCTTCTTTTTTCCCTTGTGTGTCTCGTAATAAATGGGTAGGTGATCATCGATCCCCGTATTGCCCATTCAAAGATCCGTGAAGGTTAGAAGGAAAGATAAGGAAAGAGCATCATCTTCCATTCAAAGCTACTCATTTTCATTTCACAACGTCAAAAAGTGTAATTCGATGTCATTCGGCAGTCGGAGATATCTTCCAATTTGAAGGTTTGATGAACAGATGCTACGAAAGCCAAGACGAGATGACTTGGCTTTTCAGAAGCCTAATTGGTGACCAATAAATGAGAGAGCAAGGGTGTAATCATTTTGTCCAGAGGCATTATCCTTTCTCTGTGATTTGGACGCTATAACTGCCAAATTATGCTTGAAAACGTTCATCTCATGCATCAAATTTGCCAAAAAGAACGAGTTTCTCTTACTGGGTCTAAAATCCGTTACCGAATAATACATTTCAACTAATTTTGCGGCAAACTTTCATGGAGAAAGTTTTCTACATTCCCCTTTTATTTTTTTAACACCTCAACTACGTTACAATTTATGTTGTGTATTTTCTTCCTATTTTTGCTTTCTTAAGTAATAAACAAAACCATAATAAACAATTTTGTGATACAAAACAAGTCTCGATAAGTATGGCTCATCAGTAGATATTTGATTTATCAAATGATATATACAATGCTATCGTTTGTCTTTCTTCTGGCAAAAATACGTGGGTATTGAGAAGTACCAAACTTTGGCAAAATCGTTGATACCGTATCCATATGAGCACATTGACTTTCATGTGGATTGGTGAGAAGAAGAAAACAATAGCCAAAATATGGGTCTCCTTCCATTAGTTTAGGAGTCTCTTGGAGGCATATTTTGCCCCAGTTGTCTTACCAAACATCATCATCATCATGCAAAAGTATCACAACCAACCAGTCCACTCGCTTTTAGTACTTTGGCCAAAGGGCGAACGACGAACATCGCCATCAAGATCGTCCCAGCCCATTGAGGCCATTGCAGCAAGCCGTCATTATGGTATCTTTACATGAAACTCTATTTTTTCAAGGTGTCGAAATTGCACGTTTTAATTCACGGACATGGCCTCAGGGTGCCTATGAAAGTTAAACAAAGGGCCAAGTCAGGACCACCACTTAAAACAGATCGGTGTCCTAATGAATTGTTTTACTCCTTGAATGGCCACTGAAGCGGTCTTGCCTTCGATTCAAAGCCAAAACTAGCTCGAGGATCCATGGCAGCCCTGAGCTCAAATTTCAGGCGGTTGTTATCGTGGTTTCATCGTGTCGCGATCTCTCATGCAAAACTAGTCTCTTTCTGACTGAGCATCTACAACAACTCAAGCGTCGGCATCCTCTCACCTTTTGGAAAGGATTCTGGGTAACAGGAAAGGGGCACCCTCTTCGTATGTACCTACCGTGCCGCAAGTGCTTAAAGTTCGGCATAAGATGCTTATGGCTGGGCATCAAACATGATTTGTTAACTGTCGGATTGCCTGCCCTCCATTGTGCCTTAGCTTGTTTTAGTGCTAAGCTACAGATGTGCGGCCAGGGACCACCTCCTAACTAATGGCACACATTTACGATCCACCCAGGATGTTTGGGGGGAAATAAAAGCTTCCTCATTCACTACTCGGTGCTGCCCAAGAATGATTCCGAGAATGCGATAAAAATTTGCATTTACGATGGCCTGATTCTTCGCTGGACATCACGCCAATAAAAACTCACAAAAAATGCGAAACATCCCCTTTCGCTCGATGCAATTCCGTCAAGACTAGGCGAAGAGGAGGATGCTTTTTTGTATCAAGCCCAATCACGGCATGCTTCGAACATTCCTCCATTGTTGAGCGTGTTTGTGGTGGGTCTCTTATGAATGCAGTCAATGCTGAACCATTTTGTCGTTGCACTGGGAACTCGAGAGCGTTATTTCTGGATCATTTGCATTCATCGCGCTCTTCGTAACTCATCTCGAGAGAGTTTAGCCCTTAAATATCATCAACACATGGCTGGGCCAAGTTGAAAACCACTCGGAAGTGAGTTATGTGCGGGTCATAATTTTTAGAGCCTCACAAGTTCTTGACTGGGTGTAAACTGTGAATGTGAACTGGGTTTTTGTTTTCAAGCAACTCTCTGACCAGAGAGGTACTACTTGGATGATGGACGGCATATCTGGGATGAAAGTTCCATTACCAAGAAGTTCTCGTCATTCAAATATACGCCCAACATCCAATAAACTTGAGATTAAAACGGGGGAAAACAAAGATTTATGATGATTGAGCAAAATTAGAGAGAAGACAAGGTTATTCTTCTCGTCTAATTCTTGTCTTGTAATTTACACAATGGGGAATTTCCTTACATTGACGGCCACTTTTAAGTTCTTTGGTCCCTCTCGATTGGAAGTGGGCATGGGTGAAATTGGCCTGTCAAAAATCCCTCAAGGAAACGAATGACCTAGTGAACTTGCACCACAGATATGTTGCAACACAACGTATAGCGGTCTTTGATTGATTTACATTTTGATCTGTTCGCTTTGAATGGGCTTGAAGGCAATCATCTTGATATTGGACCACCGTATTTAGAACACAAACACCGTTTGTGTTTCTTCATTGTCATGACGTGTACGAAGATTATGTCAATGAACGAAAGAAATAGGAGCCCCTCCATTCTTGAATTCCAATTAACACCACGTTAATCAGTTCCAGAAGGACCAGAGGTCATCACCACCACTCAAAGAAGCACAAGAAAACCATGATTTGCCCACCATATGTGAGTGTTTGCGTGTATTTGTGTGAGGTCTTTGGTCAGACGAAGGTCTAGGCAAAAAACATTTGATGGATGGGTTGACGTTTTGAATTTCTTCTGGTTCTCCATTTCACTTTCAGAAATAGACGCCCGAGATCAGAGACCTCTTGAAGTGCCCAAGGAAAATATTGTGAAACAATGCTCATAATTGCCTATGCTCACTTCTGCCCAAGAGCTATTCATCAAAGAAGTCAATTTGCCTAGTTAGTGGGATTGTTTCTGAGGCAAGGTGGTGGTGGTGATAATGATGGTCGTCGTGGTTGCGATGGTGGCGGTAATCAACTCGAAAAAAGGGCCCTTCTTCACTCACTCACTTACTCAGTCACTCCTCAATCCCAACCTACTAGAGAAATGTGTGGTTGGGACGGACTGTTTGGGGCGGAACTTGTGATGATAATGAATTTCTCTCGCTTATTTGGTCAGAGCACCTAAACAACCAAGATGGTTGATGGTCCTGCTAACGGGAAGCTGAATCGAAGGAAGTGCACGAGAAGAAAATCAAATGTAAAAAAAAAATCATTTCCCGCTACCTTAATTGTCGAAACCCCTGATAACGCCAAAGCTGGTGGAAATTCTCACACCTGCTTGAAATGAATGGAAAAATCACTTACGGACATTTTTGCCTTGAACGGTGGTCTCGAGGTTATCTTGAACAGCTCCTTCCAAGAGTAACAGACCTGCATCTTCGAGGACAGTCAAGAAGGCCGAAAACACGTGAAGCCGCTCTTGAAGACTGGGAAGATCTTTCCAAGCACCACTTATCACATTGCGATCTTCCAACACTTGGCTGGACACATGCACCGCACTTTGGACATACTCTGCTACCACAGCCTTTCGCTGTTCACGGGTAGGAATGCCTGACAATTCACCTCGAAGTCCCGCGGTCATGAGATCCAACACTCCCGCCAAAGTCTGAAGGTCGCCTCCAAAGAGAGGATGGCTGCCCAGATGATAAAGGATATCACGAGCCACATGAACTAGAGATAGCTGTTCATGGATCAACCGACTCCGAATCTTCTTCAACCAGATGGACTGGCACTGGCTCAAATCCGGATGGGGCGTGACATATTGCCCATCTGGTCCACATTTCCATCGAGCCAGTCCCGATGTTGTCAAGGGACAAGGCATGACAGCCACAGTATTGGGCCGAGTCCAACTCCAATCCAGGGTTCGAACTCGACGAGGCGAGCAATACCCGGGATAGTCCAATATAGGGTTGGCACTAAAACTCCTTTCATCCACCAAACTGGCTTTGGGATTGGGTTTGGGGGATTCCGTTGTGGGAAATTCAACCACGTGATTCTTTCTGATCCACTCTTTGGCAGTCGTTGTGGGTGGGACGGTCGTGGTGGTCACTTCAGTAGTAGTGGTGGAAGTAGTGGTAGTCGTCGTAGTTGTTGGACGAGAGTCCACCATAATGGCCGTACTCTCACCATCCTTCCCCATCCCATGGTTCCCATCCAATAGAGTGACCGGAGTCTCACTCGTGTCCATTATATTGGTGGACGAGATCGAAGAGCTTAGGAACTTGTTCAAGATGCTCTTGGCCATTGATTGTTCATTCCCTCGAACACCGGGAATAGACTCGGGTGACTCTTGAGGTCGTGTAGGTGGGAGTGTGATGGGAACACGCCTCCTTTTCGAGTCATCTTTGGCCTCTTGATCTGTTGGCGGAAGGATTGTGGTGGAAGTGGTGGAATAGCGGGTGGTTCGCATCCACGGAGGTAAAGGACGTTTGGTGGTGGTCGTGGTAGTCGAAACTAGGATGGAAGATGAAATATTACTCGAATGAACAAGTACCGAACGGCATAACGTGCATTCTATTGAGTTTGTATAGACCTCCAAGCCATGCAAGAAACGACAAGACGGTGACAAATTTGGCGACATCCTGGTTGGCTACGAGCAATGCTACAATTCCGATTAACATCGTTACCTTCAGTGCCATTGTGACAATAGTAATGTGCTTCCAGATATTTCCTCGTGTTATTACAAGGATCAGCTTGAAACTGCTCGATTGTGGCAGAGAGCAAACACATCGGGTGGTCATCGCATCTGTTTGTCGCGAGCGGCAATCCCAAAGAAGGAAGAGAAGAGAAGCAAGGCATCATCAACGTGACAACATGACATCGATACCTATGATCTTGGGAACTCATTGCCATATTTTGGCATTGATAATCAAGCTAGACCACTCATATGGGATTAAGTTGACTCGACATGATTTCAAAGAAAGTCCTTCGGCTTGTTAAGCTCATATCATTGATGCGTCTGGATGAGAGATACCAAGGCCAAAGACATTCCAAGAATTTGTTTTCTCTCTTGAAATAATATTCCCCCGTCTACCTAACCTCGTGTTGAGATAACTCGGCGTCGAATGGATATGGTAGCAGCCATTGGAATACTAATGGTGAAGGCAGGTCGCAGACCCGTGGAAAACTGGCAACAAGAAGAGGGATAATCACTCATAACTTGGAATTAGTTGAGTCAAGAATGCATTGAAGCCTAAAACCGGAAATCCCCGACTCGTTGCTCGCTCGCCTCCCTAATAAACGGATGGAATTTATCCCGCATTGATGCCACTGAATCCGGATTAATCGACCGTTGGCATAACAACCTCAATTTGCCAATGCTTGGTATGCAAACCATGGTTAGGTTTGATTTATTGGAAATCTGGCAAGACGCGATAACAAAGTTTGACAACACATATCAATTATCGCGGTCCCGGTTCATTGCTCGGTTTTGGAAGCTCGAGTGGCTCTTGACTTTACAACAAACTTTGAACGAACAAAGTGGACACAACGCATAAAATCAGATTAGAGTTGCAGAAAAGACGAGGAATGGTTCGTTGAAAACAAACCACCTTGAGAGCAAATTGTACCTTATTACTGAGCTCCTGACCAACAAAACCATTCATGGTGAATGTGGGTGCTTTGAGCAGGAACTTGGAATTGCAGGTTGCTTCGAGAGTCACTTGAAAAAGGCAAAAAATGGAGGCTCTTTGGGCGTGTGAGATTAACATAAATTTGATGCGATTCCATGCATTTTGAAATCGCAATTCATCATTTGCAAACGCCGAATCGCCGATGGGGTGAAAAGTTGAAAATGTGCAAACCCCGCATTCCAATCCTCTTGATACCCATAATATCACTATAAATCAGCCTTAAATAGATTCACGGCTTCAGTCAAATGTGAACAAGAGTTAGAATTCCAATACTTCCTCTTTTCCTTCCATTTTTGACTTTTTGCGCGGTGTATGGGTGCCCTTTCCCCCCCAAAAAAAATCTGATATAGAAAACTAATTTGATACATGTTTCCAACTATTGAAACCCCTCTTTTTTGTACTACTAATATCCCTTTTGAGTAAGCTGCCAACCAATAAAACGTCAAAAAAGGTCTTTCTGATTATATTTCCGCTTGGGAAACATACGTAGATATTTTGTATTGTAGCTTTGGCAAAATGTCAAATTTGTCGAGTGGTATAATCTTATCAGAAACAATGTTCGAATATTCCAAGCTATTCAAGCACCAAAAAAGATGTGCTTTTCCAAACACGAATATCGTTTTAGTGTAGCATGTGACTTTTCATTTCTGGGGTCCTTTTTCCATTCCCTTGTGGCAAAAGTAAAAACGAGGAAATTGAAATGAGGATGTGCAGGATGGGCTTTGTTCTCGTTGTCAGATCAGGTGTCTGCTCTAAGCACGAAAGTACGTACGCGCGTACGTATACCCCATGCATAAATATACATGTATGTGCCCCAATGGCTTTTTTACTAGCATTTCTTTGGATCTCCTTTTTGATTTTGATCAGAATTCATGGGATTTTTTTGCTCGACCCGACTTCCTCACACGGAAACGAATACGAAAAACAACTCGGAGATGATGTCGATGGGTTTCGCACTGCTCACATGGCCCCACTTTGTCTTCGGTGGAAATTAAACCGGAGAAATGAATTGATGTGTGTGAGATCAGAAGATAACCCAACCATGAGCACAGAGACGACTTGACTCGTGATGAATATCGCCTACGTACAAGGAACGATATCTCCAATGCAACCATGAAGTACTCAGCTTGAAGTAATAATCCCAAGATGTATTGGCATATTCTCTCAGCCCTTGTGCCTCATTCCAATGCATTTGGCAGGAGATCGTTGATTGGGACTCCTTGAGCGTTGAAGCCGAAAAAAAGAGTAAAGGATAAACTCACCTGAGCTTAAGTCAGCTCATCTGTGGCCAACGAGCCAGGAAGGTTAGGTTCACAGTAAGTGCCATTTCATCGCCATGATGTTCTCAATAGTGTTCAAGTTGCTTCAGAACATTAACAACATTGAGGACTACATAGGTGCACTAGCACCGCACCTCCATCCACCGAAAGAAGTATATGCGAAAGGTCTTGGAAGTCACGAATTAAAAATAAATGGACCCGATAAAATCGTTTCGAACAGGGCAAAGATGGAGAGGGAGGAGGAAGAGGGATTCTCTCAAGTGTATTTTCACGGGTTCCCTGAGCCACAATTCACATCATCACCATCGACAGAGATGATGATGGGGGGATTTTGGAAGAGCCCTAAAAATTCGAGCACGAGTTGTTCGAGTGGGGATTCTCAGTCATGAGTGGGTAATGCACCACCGATTTAATGGCTCTGAGTGCCAAGGAAATTGAGTGAGGTTAATTCCACTGTCAAGGCCAATTTAGATTTAGCACCCGAACTCGAGCCGCAGATCGATTTTGACCCATTTCAGGGGGTTTGCATTTGGAAGTCCTCCAATTGAATCGCATCAATCACGTTGCCAATGGAATTGGTGATCATTGTGGTGCTCTCAATAGGGAACGGGATCTTGGAGATCCGAGAGATTGCTTGTGCACTCTTTCATAATGATTGGGCCTTCAATTTCAGGGTCAAATGTCATTTCGTTTTGCTTAAAAAGATCCTTTTAAATGATGAAGTTCAATGTTGAGATCGAGCGATAATTTCGGTATCGGAGCATTCATTGGGTGATCTGCAGTCATTTGAGACGAGATAGAGTACGTGATGTGATTTGAAATTTTTTCTTCTCGATGTTCCAAGATCAAAACAAAAGTAAGAGCTAGTCTATCAAAGGTAAGGATATCCTGAAATAATCTGAATGATTTGGTAGTTTGGTTCTTTGAAGACCAAATTGAAATGTTTGCACTGTGATTCTGCATTTTGCAACAATTTCGGTGGAGATTCAAACAAAAACCCTTGAGCGTTACAAAGATTACGTACAAACTTGAAGCCGATTGAGATCGACAATTCATGATGACAAGGAAACAAATACAATGTATTTGAGTGCGTCTAAAACGACATCTTCAATCAAAAAGGATATTTAACAGGCTCAACTCCCTTGAAAATACCGACATCCCTATTTTATGTCAACGGATTTGAGGTTGAACCTGCAAGTGAGAGTTATGCTATTTGTATTCGTCATTGAAGAAAGGTTTGACAAGACATTCGTCTTCAATGGAAGTGGCATCAAATACATACGTAATGGACGAGAAAACGAGATAGAATCTAACCTTAGTCGAAGCTCTGCCTTCATCACAAAAGAAAATTAACAATGCAAATAAATGCATTTCGGCATTTGCACTCTCGTTCTCTCATCCGGGAGATGGTCTCAATACTTTTATGTGAGAGTAAATCGAGTAAATGCCAAACTGAACTTTTACCAAAGCATGATTTACTCTGAAAACCATTGAGAACCTGCAATTTGGAGACTCCCTGACAAATTTGAAATATTTGACAATTTTTTCACGACCACTTGTCCACCCATTCACCAAATAAAGGGTTTCGGTCGTTTCTCTCCAACAATCGAGCCTGACAAATTTTTGCTACGTTAATATGCAGTACATACCCAGAGAGAGTGAGTGAGATCGGTTTGTTTGTTGACGTTCATGCTTGGCCAAGCAAATGAATTGATGAGATTTAAATCAACACCCTCGGTCAATTAGATTGAAACCAAAGTGCGAAACACATAAATCAATGAACACATGTGGAACGGAGGCAATGAATGTAGGTCAACTCAATAGAATGCATGACAAATGTAATGGTAATAATCGTCTTGGAAAAATAATCTAGTCTTTACCTCGAATGCAAGCGTAATGGACTTCCAAGTACTTGGGTGTTGAAGGACAAGGATCGGCTTTGTCATGAAACAAGGAGGCATCGCCAACACAAGAGGAACGAAAATTACATCTAAACGAAAATAAGCGCAAAAATGGTTAACCAATCGGCAAAGGAACAAAATGTTGAAATGCTCTGAGCAAAAACACATTAGCATTTTATGAGCAACACGTATGGAAAAGATGATAAGAATGAACGGTTATTTCCAAGAGGTCAAAGAAACATGTTCCTAAAAGAAAATTTCGTTACATCAAGTGCAGTGAGAGTTGGACGTGGTCCATCATCTCTTGGATGATCTTCCAAGATAAAACACGACTAAAAAGAGTTCTCATCAACCATAATTCATGCATGCGAATGTGCATTTTGACGATGAAATTGGCTCATTCTCAGGACACCTATCTCTTTTTTTAGTTTATCATCTTCCATGTTTTGATCGTAATTACCCAGGTAACTCTTTCCAATTTGAAAAACTCCTGAAATAAGAGCGTTTGCTTTTAAAAGACCTCGAAACACTCACCTTTCTTGCATGACTCGGAAGCTGTTTGGAGCCAAACAATTGACCGAAAAATCCGTACGACCTTCTTCATTACAAATGGCTATGGAGAACCGACCATAATTGGCTCGAATCACCTTGATCACGTCACCAGATTGGGGACAACTGATATTCAAAGTCTGGCCTTGACAAGCATAAGCTGTCCGATAAGTGATCCCATTGTGGTCCGCTGATTCCGAAGGAAACATGGAACTGAAGTCATCTGTAAGGAGAAAAATATAAAGCGCGATGAAACGAGACCTTTTTATCTCGAGGACCAGAGGTGGTCTACGGTCCATTGAAAGAAATCAAAAGTAAGACCAGCTGAGCGGCCTTTGGCACCCTTTGGGGATGCATGGAACCGATGCTGGGTTGGTGCATTGCAGATTTATGAACCCCAGTGAGTTCCTTGCGTTGTGACCGCTCTGAGGATCTTTCAGCCTTGAACTTATTCTCGCCCCCTCTGAAGACGACTAACTGCACCACAGAACACTACAACTACCAATGGTTTTTATGTGTTAAGAACCAATTTCAAATTCCAGAGGCTCCACATCAAAAGCCCATTTAGGACGTGAACCAAATTGGTCTGGGCTTTTGGCCCTTCGCTTTGCAGGGTTGCCGGATACCATTTGCATAAGAACACACCGTGAGAGACAGAAAGGAAAGACAAGTTGGAGGAATATCGCTTGACAAGCCTCGAAAAGAGCCCTTAGAGATCGGACTCTTTAACTGCAAATATGACTAATTTGGTATTTGAAAGCGATTTTCGGCTAGCTTTGGAACCCTGACTCAAATTAGACAACCAATAATTTCCTGTATGGAAATAGCACTACTCCTATGTCCGAGCACATCTACTGTACGTACGTCGAGAGCATCAGCCTTTACTAATGGGATCGAGGGAGATCAAATTTTTGGGTGGATGGCTCGAATTCGATTCCTCGCTTTCATTCAGTTTGGTGTTCCGTTCCACGTTTCCATCCAGTTTAGTAAGCGTTACAAACTCGCGCAGTGGGAGCTCCAAAGACCATTGGGCTGTCAGTAAGCGTGTCAGTATAGTCCTAGCACTAAAAACAGCTCGGAACAACCAAAAATTGAGGCCCATTCTTTCTCACTAAGGGCTATCTTTGGCCTAACTTGTCCCCAAGGAGCCTCCAAGAGCGCATCCACCATGACTAACTTGAACAAGCCATGGCAAAACGGGAGTTTACTCGTCTGACATGATATTACACTCATATACGGACATTTGAATTGGAATTCATATTGGGACACGTTTGAAAAGGCTCAAAGAAACGAGTAGTTGGAAAGAAAACTGTCCTCTTTTTTGAACTCCTCGAGCAGAAGGAACTGGAGAAATGAGAAGGGAGACTTCAATCCGTCGTCGAGAAAATTGAGAAATGTGCCGCCAATGGGCCAAAGAGACTTACTCGGCTTTGGCTTTGATTTCCTAGCCGTCGCACTCACTCGCACACGTTGTCGGGGTATCTAGGTCGTAAAATTCCGAAAATACACTTTATATCCTAGGAGTTTCTTGAAATCCCTACCAAGGAGCACAGTGAGGTGGAACGAACCATCGTTGGTCCAAGGGACACGCCACTCTCACATCCATAGCCACACACGCGCATGGGTTTTATGACTTTTTCGTGTTAGAATTATTGTCATTGCTTTGGATATTTTCCCTCACAACTGGCTCTGTCGTAGACAGAACCTCCATTGGCCCCACTCGTAACCGATGTGATCCACTCTGAAGTAAGAGGGGAAAGGCCAAGGAAATCTTGAATCGAACATCGAGGCTCACGACAATGAATGAAAATAAAGGCCGAGGCTTGAACTCTTATTATCCTTCGTCTCCAAACGCGTTCCAGAAAGGTGCTAAGGAAATGGGGAAACTCATCAACGGACATGAAAGAGGCGGACGATGGAGAAAGAGCTGCGTTGTTCCACCTCTCGCGAGCCTTGACGGCTCTCAAGATCATTCAAGGGGAACAAAAACAGCTTGGAAATAAGGAATCCATTCATGGGAATTGAAATTGGGTCACAGGAGACAATGTGCGCGAGTGAACTGTTCTTTTCTTCCCCGTATGACGTGAAATCCTCAAAGATTATTTCATAGCTTTTTTGTTCCAGATGTTCCACATTGTTAATCTTCACAGACCTTGAAATGTTTGAAATTAATGTGAAACTGGAACATTAATTTCAACCGTCAATGCCAATCTGTTCCCCTAGTGGACCAATGGGAACAGTCAGCGAGTGGGCACCACTGGTCTGGTCATGAATTATAGGACAGCTCATCCATCTCGTGTTCGGCTCTTGTAATGAACACGGACTGGACCGTTGAAGGGACCTCCATTCTTCGAGGTCATTCCGGGGCCCATTGAATTTGAGAGTACTACATGAAAGACCCCTT
Source organism: Tigriopus japonicus (assembly GCA_010645155.1). Lineage (NCBI taxonomy): Eukaryota > Metazoa > Arthropoda > Copepoda > Harpacticoida > Harpacticidae > Tigriopus > Tigriopus japonicus. The sequence continues at coordinate 551,443 of JAAGOF010000071.1, read as the reverse complement.
TTAGAAGCGGGGAGGAAGGTCAATCTGTCAGTGACAGCACACGACCAACCAGGGCTATGACACATACACACACACACACACACACATTCATTCACTCGCCACGACACGGTAACTCCCATCACAACCACAAAATCTGGTGGACGCCAAATTTCAAAAGAAGTCGATAGCGCCAACTTCCTTCCTTGTAACCCTTGTGTTCCCTTTCAGGATCGAGACCCCTCCGCTCACTTTGGAACAGGAATGAGGGGGAAAGAAACTAAGAAACTCTCCGGACTCCAACCTGATGTCGTTTGACTTTCTTTGAATCACAAACTTATCTATGGAGTTGTGTTGTCAAGATCAAAATATGGGTCAAGGTATAGATAGCTCCATGCAATATCCTGGATGGGAATTTCCAATCCTCCAAACATGGACAGGATTGGCATCTTCTTCCTCAGTGCCAGATCTTTTGGCGCTTGTTGGTTGTCAGCGTGGCATCCTCGGGAAGTGTTGAATGCCGAATTCCTTTTGATATTCAAATGTCTTCTTTGTCTGACCAAGTGTGGGCAAATAGTTCCAAACGCGAAGCATTTGGCTCCATCAAGAAGGGAACCGAGGAATCTTCACGCTCCAGTCTCGTTCTAGTAGAACTCTGGAAACGAAGGCGTAACGAAACGAGGCCTTCTTTGACTTCCAACTGACCAGTTTTTTTTGCTTCGATCGAATGGAAACCCCAAAAGAGATTCACATCCTAGCCTTACATACTCGCCTCACTTGTGCTAGTTCCTTTTACGCAACGGTGGGAGGACCCCAAAAGTTGCTTTGATCTAATTTTCGGACAAAAAGAAATTGAGCCAATCTCATTTTGCTCTCCCCTCTTTGACGCCCAACTAGAAAACGAGTTCGCGATCTTTTTCGTTGGTCTCTGGGTACTCCCTTTTTCGGTCAGTGTCTATACAATTTCCGTAGTGGGTTTTGAAATTTTTTTTTGAAGTACCCTTTCTCCGAGGGGGTCTGCTTGTGATCCGAAAATCCCATTTCGAACTTTGGCTGCCTTTTAAGTACTTTCCTCTCACACTCCTGACCCGAGAGAGATATCAAAGGTGACGCGGAAGACAAGTTCACAACAAAATTCACCACTGCAGTATTGCTGCACAAGCATACTAAACGTTGTGCAATCTCGTCCCTCATTAAGTCTCGAAATCCTGCTAGATGCAAATGAGCTTGTTTAGAATAAGCCATTCCAGATTACCAACGCCGAGGATTTGTAATCCAATGATCACTTCAAACCCTAACATTATGACCAAGAGGGACCACGAAGGGGCCAAAAGGCAACAACCTTCATGATCCTCTCGTCTCACCATACACACACTGTGGACTACTCGAATCGAGAATGTCTCCAACTTGGAAATGACAAGTCGTCTTCGGTTGAAACTTCAAGACGTACGAGCTCTCATGAGGCTTTGAAAATTGCTCTTTGGGCCGAAGTGGCGAAAATTGGCTATGGATATGTGTCTGTAAGTCAATAAGTTGAGTAGTCCTTCATGTGAAAGGTGAACACAACGGTTGAAACGAGGGAGGAGAAGGAGGAGGAGTAGAAGCTTGAACCTCTATGGGGGAGGATTATCATAATCAGCTTAACAAAAGGAAGAAGAACGAACATTTACCCGCACTACTCCAGTCTTATACGTAGTAGTCTGAGGGCATCCATGTCAGAGGGTACGTACATGTGACTGCGAGAATGAAGTACGGTTCTGTGTGTGGACAATAGCTGAAAGGCGAGATTTTTAGCTTGAATGGGCAAAAATGACAGAATGCTCATATTTAGCCATTATACAAATAGCTGAGAGGGGCGAGGAGAACGAGAAGGAAGAAGAAGAATGTCGTTAGGGTGGCTTGCTTGGCCAAACAGTCAAACCATTGACAAGCCAATAACCATTCGTCCTCGTCCACATTTGCTAATTGGACCTGACGAAAAAAGACCCCTTGTTTGAGGGCGTTTGAAGTGTGTGGAGAACTAGAATTGGAGTGATGACACATTCTGAGAAATAATTGTGTTTTGCTGAGATAAAAACTTCGATTTGTAACGAATGTCACATTAGAGCTGTTTTTATATCACATCTAAAAATCAATTTTTTTTTGATAAAGTTTGAAGGAGAACCAACATTCGAGCTCAATATTCCTAATGAAAAGTGAAACCCATTTCACCTTTTCGGGTTTTGAATCATTGGCATTTGAAACGGATTACTAAAACCTGATGCATTTGCACCATTATGCTAAGAATAAGTTACCCAAAAATACATTCTTAGCAATATGTTAACTGATGCTTTATCTGCAATGCCGAAATGGCATTTCGTGCAAACTAAACGAATCCTCATGAGTGGTAAGAATCAATGTGTGCTCACAAATCCAATGACCAATTAGACAAATAAATGCATTTTCCTGCTTAATGGGTTCTAAAATAACATAGTAAGTCACATTTAAACATGAAACGACTCCTACAAATGTTACCTCTTCCTGGTTCCAAGTTTCCAAAATTGCGTGTTGAACAGAAAGCAAGATTGAGTTTTAGAATTTTTCCTCTACGAGAGGATTCACTGATGAGCTGGGCCCAAACTAAAGGACATCGAGATTGGTTGCAAAATTGCATCCACCTGGTTGCAGATTGCATTTCACACACCCACATGCACACACTCCTACAACGCCAAGGAAGACACGAGGGTTGGTAATCTGAGGAGGCACAACTTGCTGTTCATGTTGTGGATCATAGACACGAGTGCATTTCATTTGCTTTGTGGGTCAAGTTTCCTTTCCTTTGGAACACATTCGACGTCAGAATGGCATCTTGGTGGTGTCTTAATGACTTGGATCATTCTCCGGGTACATTTTTCTCCCTCTTCTTCATGGAGCCAGGTTCGTTTTTCTGGTCCAACGAGATAAGTCTTCTTGTGCCACTCGAAATTGGTACTCTAGTTGGTCTCAACGAGTGGATATATATTCTGGGCGAAGGTTTGTTTCCAAGTTGGCCAGGGATGGATTTAGGGAGGCGAATGAGGGAGGGGGTGATTATGCTAATGAAAACAAAGAAGAACTCCAGATTTATGGAGCAAGCAAGCTTGGTGTTCGTACGTACGTGTGGCAACCCAACAAGAGCGAGTACATACTTGGATCCCCAAACTTTTCTTTGGGTCTTCTTCTTCACCTTCTTCTTTCGTCGAGAAGCACTTAAGTAGGTGGTTGCACTTGTTATTGCCACTCGCACCCAACACCCTGGGAGTGTTCCAATTCTGTGGACCCTCCAAAACCTTCAACCGCCCAAGGACAAAACAAGCGGAATTATATTTCAACTCGCCTCGCCAACAACCAGATATCCCCCTGGGACCCTAAGAAAGCTGGATTGACCATCGAATTCTACCACACGGCCTTGGAAATATGAGGGAACCATATGGCTTGAGAGGTGGTGCAGATTTCGGGATTTGATTGAGAGCGTTCAGAGCAGACGAAATGCATCGTCGGTTGGTTGGCTTGGTCTTGGTCTCCTCTCTTGGTCGACCTCTTTCTCATCCTTGCTTGGTTGGAGGAACTTGAAATGTTTGGGCGACGATGATGACGTTGATGATGCAGTAATGAAAGTGCACAAAATGATTGCTTCGATGAGAAAAGACTGCAATATTCCGCCATGAAACCAACCATCAATCACCGCGCAACCCATTTGCCATTTGATATTCTACGACTCAGTCTTGAAAGAAGGTTCAAAATAGCCTTAATAAGTTCACAAGCTTGTCACTTGCATGCGAGATTTTCAATTTCGAATGCATTAACCAACGTCAAACGTTTCTCAGGTGTTAAAAGTAGAAAAAAATCTTAAAACATATCCAGACGGGTTGTGCAAGTATTCATTCTTTCAAACACGGGACACAATTCAATCAGGAAATGACGTCAAGACGTTGATTGAGTGAGTAGAAATCTGTGTGTCAGATTGAGAGAAGAAAAATTAATTCTGTTTGCACTTGGAATTATTGAAATCTCCTCATTGAAAGTTCAATGCTGATGATGAGGAATGCAAATGTCGGAAGTGCAATTTTCAAGTTTCAAACATTCTAAAAGGATCTCAAGGTCTTCCCTCTCTCTCTTTAGTTATTGTTCCACTCGACGCTCGTTCCTTAATGGAAGCCTTTCAGTTTCCATCTAGTTATGTGGACCAGTAAAGAATGTCGACAGCCTGACAACCAATAAATTCAAAATTCAGCCCAAACTCGCAGATTTTTCTTGTTGTTATTGTGTCTAGCTTTATTCGCCACTTGGTCTGAAGTCACATTTTTTACCCTTCCCACTGGAGCTTGACGCATTCCAGAGCCAATTTCAAGTTGTGATCTTGGTTGGGAACGAACAAGAAGTGATTTCTTGGCTGGCCCAAGCACCACATCACATTGCTGATAAGGGCAAGGAGAGGCAAGAAAGAATCGGCTGTGACATTTTGAGACTCGGATAATGAACAGTCATTTCCCGACAACATCAGCAGCCATCGGTGACGGCCTTTCCTTGGAAATCTCGAGCCCAGCTTCGCCATTCCTTCATTCATTCGTCCGTTGGTTGGCTCTTTCTCTCGTTCCAAGGCATGAACACAGTAAACACATTCGTTTCAATCTCAGAACTTTTAGTTTGGCGAATACAAATGTGTTTTGGCGAGTTCCGGCCAAGTTTCCACTGACGACATGACATGGGGTAATTTGTCTCCAAAGGATGACTATCCAACGAAGGCAATGGGATGGATAGATAGATAGACGGATGGAAAGATGGGTGGCGCAGGTGGCCTAAATTCGAAAAACAATCAACTTAGCTTTGATGTGACACAAGAGGGAAGGTTTTTTTTCCGTCCTTCTTCTCCCTTTTTGCCTCCATCTCTATGCTATCCCTTCAAACTGCAGTGGGTGGTTCTCTCCAGAGAATGATCCACCAATTACATTCCAAATCCCAATGGTTCCAGATCCCCTAAGATGCAATGGCTTCTTCTCCTGGAGAGAGAAAAACGACCAAGACACCTCCAATCTAGTGCTTGCTTTCAAGCCCTCTCGTCGTCTTCTCGAGAAGGTATACATACACACGGCCTTTGCCACCATAAAAAGGGGGCTCTCCTAACATTGATCCTTCGATATCTTGCCATGCTCCATAAAAAGGTCACGTCTTAAGTTCGAGAGGTCCCAATCCAACTGACGTCTTTACAATCTGTTCAGCTCACCCTGGCAACGCTGAGCCTCAGAGGACGAAATAGATTTCAAAAAAGGTCGTACCACAAATCCAATGAAGATTGGAGGACTTTCTAAGACCATGTGACAGTTCAATTTTCAATATCCAGGCATCAACAAGGATCTCGAACGCGATCGCAAAAAGGTTGCCAGGATTCTTTCTGTGCCACTCTTTTCTCCGTTTGCGTTCCTCTCGACAGGTCAGGGCTTATCGAGTTGCCAAACTATCATTTGATAACCTTTACAAAAAAGAAGAAGGATGTGGTTGCCCACTATCTCGACTTAAGCCTTTTTCTGGATCTTGAGTTGTGAGTAGAGAAAACGTTCACCACTGTGGCAACCAGGTGTCCCTTGGAACATCCTAGCTTTCATCTTTTCTCGCTCAATCAATTTTCTTCTTTTCCGTTCCTTTTGAGTGTAGGAAAAAACATTCGGCTTGGATAGAGAAAAAATCTCTGGAAATATCTGTTGGAGGAAAAGAGAGAGAGAAAGAGAGAGAAAAAGAAGCTCTCTAAACGTCTTATCATCATCTGCAAATGCGGACAGTTTTTGCCGGGAATTATCAAAGAGAGCATAGACGTGATGTTTGGCCCCCTTGATCCCTATCGCTACTCAAAAGAGTACTTGTCGTTCCACGCACCAGCAGGGATCTTAGGATCAAGCTCAGGCTTTTTATCGCCATTCGTCAACAATCACAAACAACAGACGGACCAAGTTGATCTCGTTCCCGATCTCCGCCCGTTTCCGGGGCGGCAGGCTCGAAATTTGTTTATTATCCATGGGGAAATCAATCTTGAGTAACCCTTTTTCCGGCTCAATGTGCCCTGTTCACAGAGGGCACAATCCCACGCACACATCGAGGAAATGTAGAGCAAGCACACACTTATGGCTGTCTCACGTGGAGCATCAATAAGGAATTGGGAACAAGGCCGTGTGATGCGTGGCAAAGTGTTCTTTGGGGCGGGTTGATCCGTTGATTCAACGGGTCGTGTTGATGGAGTTAATGAATCAGGACGACTGACCACACTTAATTGTCCGAAGATAAGTTTCCCTTTCTTCGGTCAGACCTACTTTCGGTTCCAGATCGGAATCTCGTTATATCCACTTGGACGAATCTCAAATGAATCTTGGCCAAAACCCACGTGTTCGAGTTAAGTGGATTGCAAATCAGCCCAAAAGTGCGCGAGAAAAACTCGAGATCGCTCAAGATGAAACTTGTGTTCCCAATCAGTTGAGCAAATGCAAGATCCAAGACCCCTTTGAAGTCGGTCGCTCGTTAGCGGTTGTTAGTTCACAAAACAAGCGAAGGCCTGATTTTGCCCGATTTTGGCAATATGACGATGATTGCTGCTCAAGCGGCTGTCAGTGTGCGCAGAAGTTGCAAAAACAAATCCATCTCTCAGCCCAAACATGATTAAGACTTGAGATGAAAGACAAATCGGCAATTCAAGACTTGAAGCAAAACCTTGACAGAATACTTGGCCAAATGGAATGTTCTTGCCTCGTGTAAGATTCCAGACTCTTTGAGTGCTTGGTAAATAGATGGATCAAGGTGGCACTCGTATTAAGTGGTCTATTTCTATCTTTCAAACAAACATTAGGTGTTCTTGTCGTTCTGTTTTCTATCAACACTATCTTCTCGGGGAATTAACAGTGACACTCGGTCGTTCATTCAATTCCCATGCATCCAGACAATTTCGAAAGCTGATCTGGGATGCTTTTTCCCTGCTGGGATGAACTCAAAGGAATTTCAATGTTACCGTCACTACTTGTAAATAGTTCCAGGGATGCATGTCCATGCTCTAAACTCGTCCCATTACCGAACAATTGCGAGGATCTGAAGAATTGTTTTACTATCAAACTCGACTCTTTTCCGGTGCAACAACATCACGCCTCCAAACTTGATTCAATGTTTTCAGCAAGTCACGACTCCCCATTTTTACAATACCTGAAACAGACCACGAACAAGGACATGTTGATTTGATCAAATCTTGACTCGACACAAAATATTTCCCCCCATTCGATGGTAAACAGAGAGTGGCTGAATCCGATTTCGAGGGTATTTTTCCCTCTTTTTTCTCTTTGACAGTCCGCGTGTCCATGTCCTTCCTTCTCTCTTCTCTTACGTTACTTGCATAGAAAAACTCAACAAATCCACAATCAGGCGTGTTATTCTTTTCACATCGTTCCTGATCCATCTGCTGGGACAACTGGACTTACGTAGAGACCGATCACTCTGCCAGATGAAAGTGGAAAAAGACACACTAAAAGCGGCAAAAAAAAATTCAGAAAACAATCGAATCTGGATCACAAGATCGAGTCTGATATTTCGTTAGTACTAGAAGGACTTAATGTGAGCCCGACTTTTCGTTGTTAGAGAAGCATAATAGAAAACAGCGAACCACGTCTTTTGTTAAGAAAAGGTAAAGTAATCTGAAAGTATCCCCATCCAATTTAAAAAGACTTACACGAACATGATAGTCTGCTTGGGGCAAAGTTTCGCTCCCAAATAAATGGGAACTTAATCTGGAAGGTATGCCGATGTTTAAACAAAGATTAACTTCATTCTCTCAACAACTTTTTTCATTATGTTCATAAATCCGGCTTCCAACTAAACCCTCCCGTGAATCAAGAGCACGGCCCAACATTGAAACAGAGACAAATATAGCAAGAGCGAACGCACATCCATCAAAACCCAGAAAAGTTGAACGACAACTGTAAAAGCAAGGTAAAACGCAACGGATTAGATCTTTTTCCATCCGTTTTTTTCAGGCTGTTTTTGTCTCACGGTGGCTCGGATTTCTTCGTGGCAATTTGCTCGTTCTAGCTGGATCTCACTTGGAACCGGGACACTTGGATTAAAGTGAATCTGACAAACACGGGATACAATTTCGTGTGTGTAATTTTGCGTGTTTGGCCAACGAAGCGCAATTCCAATTTGCTACAACAAAATGAGCACTACTTTTTGTGAAGCTTTGAGAGACCTTCAGTGTTCAAATAGACATGTAAGCGCTCATTCACGGAATGAGGATGAATCTGTCGAGGTCGACAATAGTAGCGTAATAAATGGATGGAGTTGTTCCACATACAGAGATGGTCCAAATTAGGTAACCATTTCGATCAAATAACCAACATTAATCTTGAGACCTCGTCGTGCTCACACAAAACCCAATATTGTTCCACTTTCACGTCTATTCACTGGTTCCAGTTCCAGCGCTTTTTGGCCATGATTGAGCCCGGATAAATCCCGCCTTCCGACCTTTTCATCCCAAATAAAGAAGAAGGAGCATAACTGTTAGGGTGAATTTGGTGGTGGCGGAAGTGGAGCCATTCCAAGGGCCGACATACATTCGCGAATGAAGTGAAGAAGACTCTCGACGGGTTCCTCCACTTGTTTTTACTTGATAAACTTTTCAAGGCTGGCACGGCTGGCTCGAGAAAAGTTGAGCCCATTTTCTCGACACTAATCACCCCCACGAAGAAGCGACGATGATGTCATTTGGAGCAATATCAATCCATCATCAAAGGCGTAAGACAAAAAGAGAAGCCGACGCACCACAGCTTGGTTATTTTTGTTTTTTACTTTAAACGCGAAAGCCCAAAGCCAAAAGAAAAGGAAAATCGCTCTTCATCCCCTCCTTTCTACGATATTTTTGAGGTCCCCGAAGGCAAAATTGGGGATTTTCAACGAGAGATCGACGTCGTGGCAAATTTTTCACGCTTCGAGAAATTTTGAAATTTTGGCCTGACTCACAAAGGCACAATGGAACAACAGCTCTCACACAAGCTTGAGGCTGAGAAAAATGGGAAATCTAAAGAATGATCGTTCCCAAAATATGGCACAAGTCTCGCCAAGGTTGAAGCGAGATTTCTACTTCCCGCCAGATGGTGGTTCAGTTGAGTTTAAGTAAAATTTATAGCGTTATTTACGAACGTTATTGCCACTTCCCATGAGCGGCAGGTTAATGTGAAAGTAGCTTGGGCATCTCGTCACCTGCATGTCCTAACCTTGAAACGAGACGCTTTGCTCATGGACAATCGTGAATGTTCCGCGAATTGAAGGGAATGGGAAGAAAAAGCGCAAATATGCTTTGCCGTCAGTTGCAGAAATGAAAATATATTTGATTGGGAGGGAGAGGAAATGAAAGTTTCCGCTGCTCGCGCGTGTCCATAAGGAAGGCGGAGCTAAGAACGAAGGAAACCAGAGAAATTTGTTTGGCGTGAGGCTGTCCAAAAGTTTCATCTCTAACGAGCTGCAAATTGAGAGTGGAACAAGCACGGAAAGTTTCTCGCTCTCCAAATAAATTAAGAGTTTTCTTCTTTTTTCGTATGCGCCTAGCAGACTACATTTCTTACTTTGTACCGCTCATCCCCAGAAGTGTTTCCTCGTCAAGTGATGGCACACTAATGTGGAACATGGATCTTAGGGAATCCCTGGGGTACCCCAGAATTTACCTACTCATTCACATTCTACGTACCTTTCCACTCGGATCACAAAAAGTAGGCCATGGTAACCATCATAATTGATAAGTCTTTATGTAGGCAGGCTGACCTCCTTTTACGTATATCATGGCATTGTACCTCGTTTCTAACCCGACATTCCATGTTCCATTCCTTCTGAATCGCTTTACTACCTCATTGGTACCATTGGTAGCTGCCACAGTGCAGAAATGCTGGTCCATTTTGAGAAATGCGGTCTAAATTCCCTAAAGATTTCTCGCCATTTCCATTTCGTACCAAGATCACAAACGTCTTCCCGGCCATTCATTACAACGTCTTGAAACAAAAGGCTTGCTGCTGGGAAAGTACAGACAGGGATGGCGAAGGTGGTTCCAAATGATTCGTCTTCTGTTTGTTCTTCAACTATTAGAAAGGAAGAAGATGTTCCGTTTTCGTACAAGAAACGCGTGAGCTGCTCTCCAGAGTCTTGACTTCTTCAGATCTGTCTTAATGATGATGACGATGATGATAATGATGTGGCCACCACCGCCACAAAAGCAGGCAAGTTCACATATGTTTCGCACCGAGTTCCTTTAGAAAGACCCTTGGGACCTGGTGGAACACGGAAATGAATGAGGGGAGAAAGAAGCATTTGCCGAAGACGTTGGAGAAGAAAGCTCCCCCATTGAATTCATATAGCCGCCAGAAAATATAATTGAAAACCATTTGAAGGCTACGGAATTTGAACGGGGTTCTTAGACGGTTGTCGTTTGGGTGGATGTGTATGCTTGGGAATATTCACGCCAAACTTCCCATCAATTCAAAATAAGCGGTGGCATTCTTGCATATGATTGGCTCAAGTGTGCCCTGGAAGAGATGGGCATGTGCACTCAACGCCATGATAATATCAAAAAGAAGGCTGTTTCCACTTCAGCTTTGGCACTATTGGGCATGGACTGAAGGATAATGCTCCATGTTCTCGTTGCGTTTTCCCCCTGATATGGGAAGAAAAATGATTTCTCGAAAAGGAGGAACGTGGCTTGTTGCTAATGGCCCCGCTCAGCAGTGCAACATTTCACGCATTTAGATGAGAACTCATAAAATGGCGTTTATGTGCGTGAGGTATGAGTGGAAAACCAAGAAATCTTTTCCAGAGTTGGGACTCTCTTGGTCGAATTATATTTACACACCGGGAATTCGGTCGCTTCTCTCTGATTATCTCACCAAATGGACCTGCAGCAACCGTTCAAAGTTTTGCTTCCCTGGATTTTCATTGCTTGGCATCCCCTCTGGCACAATCTAAATGGCCACTAGGGCAAAAACGCCCTTCTTGTGTATAGAGTATTGATCGTGGAGAGTGGCACAAGTTCAAATTGGGTTTGACTCCTATGGTCCACTTCAATGTTGACGACCAAGTGGTAGTAGTAGTAGTGATGCTGATGATAGGGAACACATACTACAAGGAAGGACTTGACTTGGCAAGTTTCTAATTGGCTTGTTTGCTTGGGTGTATTGCTCCTTTCACGCTTTTCTTGATGGCTGGCTCTCTTTCCTTGTTCCTCGTTTGCTTCTCTTGAGCCGATGATGATGCTATTGTCGTTGTTGTCGTGGCTGTCCTCGTTCCAGTCGATGATGTTGGAGGCCAAGAGGTGATTTCCTTAGGGAACTTTTTCCGTTGGTTCCTGATAATGTTGGCAAACTTTTTAAACTAGTCATCCACGGGCTTGGCGTGGTCCACTTCCTCTCTTGGGTCGTGTGTGCCAAAACGTGTATGCGCTTGATTTGAAATTCAAACTTTTGATAGAAAGTTCTATCGTCGGTTGGCTGGAGGGGAGGAACCAAGTCTGTTCTCATTATTTTACACTATCGATCTGGAATGATAGGAAGCACTATCATCACGGTCCAATATCATTCTTCCTCGTTCCATTGAGACTCTCTCGAGCCGTCCCATTAGGGTGGTGTTCCGTTCAATCTTTTCATCGGGGTTCAATCACCGTGAAAGCTTTTACTGCTAATCTCACTGGCAATAAAATACAAGACATCAAAGAGTGGCTGGCGCTCGTAAAGCAGTTATGGAACGATGTGTGAGTGAGGCCAGGTTCCACGTTCCATCTTGGAGTCCATCTCCGGAGTCGAACCTAAGGCCCCCAAATGATCCACTTCCAAGGCCACCACAATAGAGTGAATGAAAGAGAACATCAGCGGGCAATCTTTCCCAAGGTACGTACAACAAGCCCAGCCAAGAACCCCACCAGAGTTGATCGGGAGCATTTAGCAAATTGCTCCTTTCATTGGTGGTAAACACGCAAAGGCCATTAATGAATTCCTCACTCCTCTATCCACTAGCACCAACGGCCTTGTTCGTGTCGAAGACGTCTATTCAATCTTCCCTGTGGTGATGGAACAATCGACCTTTTATCTCTTCACCACTTGTTTGTGACCCTATTTTGAGGCCGCTTCTATGTAGGACCACGAACGTTTCAACCACCACCAATAGAAAATGATGTGGCTCCCAACCAATCAACATTGCCCACAGATGGAAACATTCTTAGCTCCAAAACCGATAGTTTGTGTGAAGGGTGTTCCATTCGAAATTGAAAACTGGGAAATATTGGCAAGCGTTTTTTCGCTCCCTGCAAAGTTCCACTCCGTAGTACGGTATATTCTCTCCACCTGCCCCATACCCACCATTTACCTAATCCACTTTGAGAGCTCGGTTGATCGGTTTGTTGGTCACGGCCACTCCCACTTGAGATCCACCCAGATCCACCAAACAACATTCTCTTGAAAGCCTCCATCGCAGTCTTGATACAAGGGGGAGCCGTCTCGGCCGTTCTTGAAATATGGCATGGCTCTTTGACTTTTATGTGTCGTCAATGTGGATTGGAAAAAGGGGATCCAACCTGACTTTACGTTGGCCTTTTCCATTCCCCTCGATCGAGTGTTCCATTATGGGTATTGCTAGGACATGAAAAGTGGTTTGAGGAGCAATCAAGAGGTTGGCTCAAAGAACGCGCCACAGTGTTTTTTTGGCATTGTTGTTTTTGTTTGTATACGTAGAACGCCCCTCTCTGAAGTTATTATTCGCATTCATCAAGACCAATATAATGAAAGGAAGATGAGAGGTTAGCCAAGGACTATTTTGACCTTTAATTTGCAAATTCTTGTCACCAAGAGAATCTATTTGTACCATTTTTCACAAATCCCATCAGGTCTTAAATCTTGATTATCTTGAAAGTGACAACGAGGATGGTCAGATTTTTTGTATTTGAAAGATGACTCCCATAATGATGCTAAATGATTACAGCCCGACGGTCGCATGGGATTTCTCAACTAGCCTACCACTATTAAATGCGCGCAATGTTTTTGTCGTCTCTTTGCCTTCTCATTTTCCCTCAACACTTGTCTTTTGTGTGTCAGAAAGTGTAATGGGGCCTTAAATGCAGTTGGGCAGACACCCACATATCTCCCGCTCACCGGTGCGATCTTTAGCGAGACAAATCTATTTTTCCGAGCATTTCTTCTCAAGAAAACGAGAGCATTCAGTCACTCATCAAAGAGAGTGGAGTAAAAAATAAACCTCTAAACAGCGCTCCTTGAAATCCCCGAGGCGATGGAGAATGATGCTCCTCTGGATTGAGTCTTGGGAAACTTCTTTGACAGAAAACTCGAGGCGAGCGAGTAAGTAAGCAACTCAGAAAGAAAGCGACCGAGTGAGTCGCCGGGACAAAGCGTAGTAGAGAACTGTAAACTAAGTCGTATAGGGTGTACGTACCGTGACTACAGTTCATAGTCTGGATGGAGGCTGTCCTCGTCTTTCAACACGAACATAACAGATGAATGTGAACTCTGACAGGGAAAATGGAAGGATACGTTCACTCCACTCAACCCCACTGTTAATATATCCCCGCCCACAGTGAGCCAAGTAATCAACTTCATCAAGCTAATTTCCCCTTTGTTCCATTTAAATTCATAACTCATACGGACCGTTCCACCAAACCCATGTTTCGAGGTAAATTTCATCACCTTAGGTTCTGTCTGGATCTACCGGTAAATGGAATGATGTAGTGAGGTTCAGCTATGCCAAAGTGGCATTCTCTCTTTTGAAGGAGCTCACCTAAAGCACAAAACTCATTTTTTGTCCGAGAGACAAGCAGCTCATCCTTTGCTCTACGTAGCTTGCTTTGTATTTAGTACTAACGGTGTGCAGAACCCAAGACGCTCTGGAACTTGGAACGAGCGAACGAAGAACAAAGGCTTGAAATGAGCAGCATTTAACGGAGGGCAGAAAAACATTCACCCACAGGCATAAATTACTTGGACCCCGGACATTAACAAATGAGCATCTTCCCAAGATGAACTTATCATTGTTCAAAGGCAGGGTAAGAAAGAAAAGCTCTGTGTGGAACAAATATTCAAGAACAATACCTCAATTCCCAATGGATGGCGGGAAATCGATTCACATTTGCCTAGAAATGTGTTCAAGGGCTATTTGAGCAAACTTGTTGGGAAGCTGGGAATATTTGGGCCCTGAACAATGCTTTCTCAGTAGTTTGTTTTCAAGCTTTGATTGATCGGCTTAGGATAGAAATTCGCGTGCCAAAGTCAAGGCTTAGGATAAATTAGAGCCTCAAAAAAGTATATCAATGTCTAGAACTTTACATAAACATGATACTAAATGAAAAAGCTTGTTCTCTGCCATGTGTGTTCTAGACAAATGTAATAATCCAAGCCCATGTACCCTCAAAGGAAGTCAAATTCATTTCCAAGGGAAAAATGGAAACGTAATGCACATGTCTACGTCGTCGCTCGGGTTCTTCTCATATTTGATCTTTCAAGATGATGTATAGAACGTAGGTAGTTTAGGTAGGGGCACCCTAGAAGGTTAGATTGACAGACAAGACAGCTTTCCATCGGGCACACAATGCGTATTGTGGATTACAAAGACACAATTTCATGCATTTTACCACCATCGCGATGCCGCTCTTTGATAATGAAATCAAGAAAAGCGAGCGCACATGGCCAAAAGCGAATTCCTGCCTTCCTTCCACCCATTGGAAAACAACAGCCACAACAACAACGACAACCAATGCCCATTCAACAACAACATCACCTGGCCAACAACTCTTCAATCCTGCCAGATTTGGCCAGTTTCCAAATATTTGTGTGTGTCTTTTTCCCTCTGATCGTGAGATGAGTTGGGTAATAAAATTATGCACTGAAGGCTTTTTGACAAAGGACCGACATCAAAATTTTAAGCATCCTCTTTAAGTCAACATTGATTACGGCACACTAAATTTACAGCCCGGATTGCGATCTAAAAAAAGCTGTCAAATGACTTTGCAAAGCAAGAAACTCGTTAGTTTCTCCTTTTGTTTTGGACACGCCAACCGGACATTCCTTGACTAATGAGTGGTCTTATATACTTTACTCATAGCCCCAAGGCCTTACCTGGATCCAATGGTTCGCTGGTGACTTGTCCCAAAAGTAAGAAGACAATTGGGATCAAGTGAGAAGTCTTCATATTGGAATGAATTGCGTGGCGAAATTCTTGGTAGCGATCGTCTTCATCCTTGGAGCGAATCCTGCAAATCGACGAAAGAAAGAGAAATGTTCGAATTGTGTTGACAATGACGGGTAAAGGGGATGATGACCTTGGATCTTCCATTTCCAGATCATTGGGAGGGGGCCTCCCTTGTGCGTACTGCATGTGAGAATGTCTACCTTGGAGGATTTTGGCTCTCGATTTCGTTATTTATGGAAGAAATTTATTATTCCATTTCATTTCTTCCCGATTTCATTTTATGGCTGCCCGAAAAAAACGAACCCATATTTCGCGGAAGGAGGACGAGGGAGATGAGGAAGCGCCGCACAATCAACTTCTACCAAGGGAAGTTCAAATGGGTCTCTCGATCCCATTTAAACCCGACATAATTAACAAATGTTCAAACTTTAACAAGAGGGAAAAGTGATTTGAGGGGCAGATTATATCGCAAGAGATTGAGTTTCCGTTATGCCGAGATGTATGTATACATATAGTCACAAGGGCGATGGCGAACTAGACATCCATTAAATTTTGTGGATTTTAAGGAATGATCGTGATCTATAATAGTCACAGGTCGTTGTCGAGGGTCGACTGAAACCATTTTCATTGATGCTTCTGGTGGTAGATGGATAGTAGCAAAAGCAAGGTCATTGCCAAAGCCAGAAATGTTTTCATTGACACAAGGGTGAAATCCCTGTAGACAATTTTCCCAACATTTGCACCAAAGCTCACGTTTGTTCATTCAACCATCCGTTTATCTCCTCCAAAAGCCAGCGAAGTTTTTCAAGTTTCCGGGGTCAAGAACGAATTTGGCAGAGGCAAATTGGCCTTTGAAACCAGAAGAAGCTTCATTCAATCTCGTGAATCTGCCAAGTGGTAGTAGCATTTCCAGAAGATGAGTGCGATCATCTCAGAGCGTGCATGACGATCAGAAGATGCGTGTAATTACAATTATTCCAGCCGTAAAATGTGCAGGTAATGCAGGGTGAGAACGATCAGAAACCCAAGAGGTCCACTTGTGATGTGTTCAATTTCCATCAAGGTTTTCGACCCGATCAACGTCAAGCTCCACAGATGAACATCAAGTTCCCTAAGAACTTATTTTCGGAATGACACATGCACCAATCGATCTTTTTCCCGAAATGAGTAATGGAGATACTCACATGTGGATCAGTCGAATCTGAAGGAGCTGGTGCTCTTTCGGGGTGTTTTTTTTGTGCCAAGGTAAGATCTCTGATATCGGATCAAGGATGCGCAGATGTTGATGGTGCAAAAGAACTCGTACACAATATAAATGATGGGTCCGATGCACGCACTCACGCTTGGGTGCGGTGGTAAAAAATGTGCTCCATTTAACCAACACCTGTGACCATTCCGAGTAATTAGTGAGCCATTTTTGGAAGAATGGGTAGAATAACAAACGCCTCCAAGATATGAGATAAAAAGGATAACTGGTTCTTTTTGCAGGGTTATCGTTAATATTTGTGGCTTATTTCACTTCGAAACAAGTACAAGTTTCAATTCGGACGAGCATCAAATCAGTCAAGAGGAAAGTGATGCTGACCAATAAATGTTTATCCTGCCGCTCGATCGCAGGAGGAGGTGGAGGTAATTTGGTATTCATGGCGAGTGGATGTCGTCGATAATTGAAAACTCATGTTTTCTCATCAACGGACGTCTCTTTGTGGAGGTTGTCGTCGTCATCGTTTTTCTGAAGAAGCCACTTATTTCTATTCATCGAACCCTTCCAAAGTGCTCGGACTCCATTTATGGCGTCTTCACATCAGAGGGGTCCATTACTTGACTAAGGTGCCTGTAATTTACCGTTCGACACGACGAGCTCCAACAATACGCTAGATTCATTTGTTAGATATAAAAGTAATGACAGTTTCAGTAATGTGTATTCTAAGAATCCCTTGGATCTACTCATTTCCGTACTGAAAATGGCCATTTTTTGATATTTCGTCTTGGCATTCTAACTTAGTTGTTATTCAAGACGATCATAAGTACATCCATACAGGAAGTTTGGGGGCGACGATTGTAATTTTATCATCATGAATTCTGCTTAGGAATGAGGGGGGGTCGTTCCAAGTTATGGGAAATGACTTTGCAATCTGCCATTTTCCTCCAGATATATTCAAGCGATATCTTTTAAAGTATCTCTCTTGAACTTTGTGGGCCCACTTTGACTAGTGTCTCTGCTTCTTTTTCCTCTTGGTCGTCTTTTTATTATTATTCTATCCTCCGTGGAATGGCCAAACTTAGACGATACATTGTGAAAGGGCATTGAAGAGAGCTGGCACCATTCAAGTGGATTGGTTGAGTGTGAATTATATACCGGATATTCCTTTAGAGATATGGCCCTAGCCGTTTTTGGCTCAGTCAGCCCACGTGGTAATAATTCGAGGGTAAACCGACACGTGCTTAAGGAAAGGAGACCAATTCAGAAAAAGCGGAGAACCGAAGGCAAAAAAAACACAAAACAAATTTAAAAGAAAAGCAATAAAAAGTTTTTGGTTGGATCGACCCGCGTTTCTTATGCAGTTCCTCGAGTCTCCTGGACAAGTCTCGAGCTTGTTAGAGTTCTCCTTGTCATCTTCTACAATGGACTAGTACGTATCCTGACATGTTCCACAGTACACTTTCGTGCAAAGGAACTCTCCTCTCTGCTCTTCGACCAATACAAATACAAGGCACACGTCAACATCGACTTTTACTACAGACAGAGAGCCAACCTCGTACACAAATGGATGAGGTACACGAGGGGCTCTCGTTCCAGACTCATTGTTACACATTGTGGGATATTTTATTAGGCGACCTAGAACAACAAGCAAGCGTCTCTTGAAAGCAGAACGAAACATTGGGTAGGCAGAAGAACCTGCGTGATTTTGGGATAAAGGGAGACAAATGTGCTTCCAATAAATAGAAAAAGACAACGACGTTGGAAACAAAAATCGAGGTTATGGTACATTGATCAAGTCGTTTAACAACAGTGATTGAGATAAAAGCAAGAGCTTATCCAGATATTTATTGTACAATACTGGTAATGCAAAACTCTTTTGGTACCATAATTTTCCTCCTTCTTACGCATACTTTGTTTCTATGACCAAATGTCTGATAAAGAAGCCAAAGGAACTTAGAGACCAGGCCGGTCTGGATAAAGAACTCATTTCATTCCCTCTCTTTGCTCTTGCCCCCCTTTTGCTATGTCTCTTTCTTTCTCTTTCCGTCCATTTCCAAAGCGAGCCTCTAGGCAAGACAAAGTCACCCTTACAGACATAATAAAACTTACTTGATCTTTCATTGCGAGACTTTTTTCTCCTGCCAAAACCAGAGTCTGAAACCTATATCTTTGGAGTCTCTCTTTGGGAACACGAACGGAATACAAGTTAGAGATTAGTTGGCTGGTTCGAAGGGCTCCACAACCACCAACTTGTCAAAGACAACCTGAGGGAAAACTCCCTCCGCGACCCACTTGAACAATTTGAATACTCTGCAATACTCGACTTTTCCACTCGGAAAGTTTAAACAGAGTCAGTCCCCAAAGTGCGTGGAGGCGATTTAAAACCCGCCTCATTCGGATTCAATTTCGAAAAGTTCTTATGGCGAACACAACAAATCTGGTCAGTGCAACGAACTTTCCTCACTCATGCCTTCAGTACTGGACAGCGTAAGTGTGGAGATACGATTCGAGTGTCGGAGTTGGTGCTTGTTGTTCTTCTTTTGTATTGGTGGAACGACCTTCATATTGCTTGGCAAGCAAACCCTCATAGGACCAGATAACAACGTGACTGAGTCCACGAAAGGACGGACGAAGCTCGTCCAATGGAGCAAACCACATTCAAATCAGCTCGACGTGCTATGAACGATCGAAAGAAAGACCAAACAAGAGAGCAAGAGAGCGATGGCCTCGAAGAGGCCAAAGGGGCCTTTTCAATGGCCATTCACGTGCATTTTCATCTCTCATTGGTCCTTTTCGTCCACTAACTCAGCTGAGATATAGCTTTAGTCAGCGATGGGGGAATGGAAAAAAATGCTGAATCCGAGGTCGTTTTCTTCCACTCCTCGTTGTTCCTTCGCTAGAGTGGAACATGATGAAGATGGCGATGATGAGGATGAGTGGGGCTTCAACGAAAACGACTAAGCAGATAAGAGTGACCTCCACTCTATGATTAGCATTCACGGAGGCAGATGAGCTGGGAGAAATATGAGCAAATTCATCATGCCGACCTGTCTTCTTTCAGTGGAACGGCATCAAGGAAATTGCTCCGTTCATTCCAATTTGAGCCCTTTCTGGTACACTGACTCCTGGTCGCTCGCATTTACGTTCGATAAAGAAATGGCAACTGAAAGGGCCCCAAATGGCATCAATGCATCAATGATCGGGCTCCCTCCAATGGTCCTCTAGTACTTTCCAGCCCATTAGGTTGGGAGAAATTTGAAACAATTCATTCCTAATTGGACCATGATGCCGTGCTCAATGAAAGGAAAACCAAACCAGGTTCAGTTCAGAGCTACTGCCTGGCCCTAAATTCTGTTACCAAGTGGTGGCTCGAAGAAGCCTTTCTGCAAGGCTGGATTTCCAACATCAGTTTGATGTGTGCCCCAATTTTCTGAGAAGCCAACGGACCATGAAATTTGGGCAAATCATGAGGGAATCAACTAAGGAGACACACAAATGAAATGCTGGCCTCCTGGCCCCGTTCGCTCGACTCCTCGGATCAACAAACGCAAGCTCCTTCCGGTGGTTGCTCCATTGAGAATGAACCAGTTGAAAAGAGGGCCCAAGGGACCGGTTGGTGCAACTTTTCGCCCAAAATAAAGAAACAAAATGAAAGCCAGGGTTCCCATTTGATATCATTTCAGCCTAGTATTACTGATCCTTTGACTTTGTCTGGTGAGTCAATTAGCCTACTTAGTGAGTCCCTCATGGGATTGTTGGTAAGAGGAGAAGGAGCCGGATTTCGTCAACATGGATATCAGATGTCACCAAAACACTTGTTTTTCGCATGTAGAGATCTGGCACCTCGTCATTAGCACGTCGTTATCTTCAAAGACCTTGTTTATATTCAGTTGTGATTAATATGATTGTTGACATTGTTCAACGAAGAAAGATCTTGAGAACTATATTACTTCAAGCTTCTTCTTAGAGGTTGAAAAATTTAACCCCAAATTTCCATTTCAATTCTCGTACTTCAATGCCATCAAGATACTGAACAACAATTCATTACGAACGAAGCCGTGTTTGATGAAAATGATGATTGTTGATTTATCCTAATGTACATCAAGCACATACCCGACAAGATTGGAAAAGGGGGCTAAAAGCGAAGATGTCTGTTATATCAAGGCGAACGAGGAATTCCAAGGCGAGACCAGATAACAAATGGAATATCGATAGAATGGAACAAGTCTTGATGGCCTTTTGCACTTGATGGAACCAGTCGTGAACACATCATCGTTCCATTTAGATCTGGAACACTTAATGCCACGGCCGGCTCACAAAAAGGGCAAAGCAAGTCTTCGGATGGAAAATCCGGCCTTGACTTGCTATCAATAATGACACATTTGAGAAGGTTGCTTTGTGATGGTAAGTTTGGTTTTCAAGTTTTCAGCGCGTGTCCAAGAAATTTAAGCGTATCTGCCATTACCACACAACAACAGTACTCTGTGCTACAGCACGGAAATCAATTACCAAGCCACTCCCTCTGTCAGGTTTTGTCTTTTTAACTTGAAAATCATCCACTCTGCAATGACGGATAGCAATTCTCAAGGGTGGACTGATCTTCTAACAAAGATGGTTAGCCAGCATGGTTACATGGATGGATGTTTTTGAGAGGCTGAACATATCATCACTCGAGGAAAACACAACAACCAAACAGAAATTCCAGAGTAATCAACTGGAGTAAATCCGTGCTGTTGCCAAAATTTAGTTCATTTTCGCCATCTGACGACTGATCAGAACCATTATTTCGACATTTAAAACGTGTATTCTCATGGCAAGGCAAGTAGTAACCCTTTAGCAATACTATGTACGAATCGTGAGAGGAAAGAAGAAATAGGCCAGTGTCTGTCATCGCCAACCACCATCTTCTTTGAAAAAAACATGAGAGACAAACAAACATTTCTATCCGGTGTTTCATAGAAACTAGAATACGAGAGAGAGTCTAAAGCGCAGAAGATTTGACAATCGGCAATTAATCTCCCCAGTGTAGGCTTGAGAAGTTGAGAAGTGGCAAGTCTGATTTCGAGTTTTATTATCCGATCTCTGTAATTGACCACATGATTCAAAGTCTCGTCTCGCCCTTTGACTTCCAGGAGGGAACCCAACCAAAGCAAAAAAATATGATCTAACTCCATTAAGAGGGCTTGTTTTTGTTAACTTCCCTCCGTCATTAAATAACTCCGATAAGGTAATATTCAAGCTCTTAGAACCTCCCTTCCTTGGTGAGATTTGGTTGAGAAATTTTGGAAATAAAATGTGTTCATATCAAGACTGAAAGGAATATTTACGTAACCAATCTTGGCGCATTAACATCTTGCGGGAATTCAAACCAGTGTCGGTCCTTGGACCAAACAAACACACAAAGAAAACAGAATGGGGGGTACGAATGACGTCCAATTCTTTTCTCTGATTAGTTTGGAACATTATGTATGCAGGCCGCATCTTCTTCCTTAAGGGCTCAAACCCCAAAGACATGAACTAGACTGAAACCGCAGCAGAAATGGACCCCTCTCCAGCATTCTTGTGGAACTTGCTGGTTGTCACCGTTGGAGTGACCATGAAGATCCTCCGCTTACATTTCTTCCACTTTAAACATCCTCTACCGTTTGTGGTTTTATCAAACTTAGTCAGGTGTTGAGCAGAACTATTAACTCAATTGCTTGCACTGAAATTGTAGAACATCTTACAAGATGAAAACGACGTTGATTTTATTTGGTCACCCTTGTTCATCATCAGTAAAAGTGTCCCAGAGGCTTAAGAGCCTGAATGGTTGAGTGACGAAATGAACTAGGGGAACGAGTGGGTTCTTTTTCTTTACAAGAAGAGAGTAAGTGCAAAAGGGAGGGAAAGGGAAAAGAAGGAGGGAAGTTCCATAACAGTGGTGGTTCCACTAGTTCCAGTAAGTGCCAGTGGTGGTTGACAAAAACAACTTTGCGGACCGCACCAAGTTTCTCGAGAAATGTGCTACTCCATGCGATATTTCTTGCTTACCGTTCGACCAACAACTCGGCAACCTGAGCGGAATGGGTATGAGCCTAATTTTCAAAGGGTCCATCTAAAAGCCTTGGGTTGAATGAATGAAAAACAATCTCCGCCGTATGTATGCCTAGATGGGGCTGACAGTTGATGAATGAGTTTTATCAGTTTCGATCAGGAACAATAAGTGCCCCCATACCAATCGCGTTTACCATCCCAATTTTGTAGCCACTAAACACGCTCAGGCAATCATCCTTGATCGCCATTGTGAACGAAAACAACCAACCAACTTAAGGCCCTTCTTGACCGGACAACTGAGAAGTATGGTTGAGGGCTGTGGCTTTGGTATTTGGTAGTATATGGATGAACAGTATTGTACGTATAAGGTACGTGAGTCGACTGTGAGCTATAAAACTTTATGACCACGTTAAACTTTTGTAATGTGGCTCTTAAAATCTTGACACGGATTCTTCATTGACTCATGTCTCCTTAAATAGTCAAGCCTTAAGTGGGAAAAATGTGGGGAATTTCTACGATTTGCTCAATGAACGGAAGGGGCAAGTTCCTTTAAGAAGGTTCAAAAAGCAAAATTTGCAGCAATATTTGTCGTCACCTCACCAGCATTATTGCCTGTTTAGTTCAAATTCAAAGCAATTCACTGACTAGACGAGCAATTGAGTCGACGCATAAATCTTCTTCATCATCTTGTTCTTTGCTATTGTTTTCAATTATTGTTGATCGATGGCCTGAAATCAGTCCAAGTCTATTGATCATGAGCGATGCCTCTTTAATCGTGATCGAAGCCAATCATTACTCTTCTGCCCGGATGACAAGCTCATAAAAGAACCTGGCACGAAAAAAAGGAAGCTAGAAATTAATTTGGAAACGGTGGACAAAAAGTGAAGAGCGAGGAAGAATTCCCGAATCGGTTCGATGTTGGAGCCTTTCTTAATCTTGCAACTTTTGCCGTCCCAGAGCTGCCATCGGCTCAAGGCTCTTTCTTATCCGGGAGGGATTTTGTTCAGGAGCTCAAGTTGTGATTCAGCACAGATTCATCATTTAGAAATCGTTCTGTCGTACCCCTTTCAGAGTGAGTTTCTTGATACTCGGCCAAACCAAAGTTGAACCGAGTTTGCGGAGTTGAATGTCAGATGAGTCGTGGGGGTGTTTAAGGTGTTGTAAAAGTCGAGTAAATGAGAAGGTAACAAAAAATTCAAGATGGACTCAGGGGTGATGTGCTCGAGAAAAATCGGGGGCTATTATCCGAACAAAATACCTCCTCTCCTCTTTCAACAGACAACACCCTCCCTGTAATCTGAATTATGGACATTAATGAATACAAGGGAGCTATTATCTTACGTCTCTCAAACTGAGGCCGGGAATTTCGAAGCTGGAAGTCAAGTGAAGACTAAGAAAGAGCGAAAAAAGAAATTAGAGACAGACCGTCCCCGGACAACAAAGTCTTTGGGAAGGAAGAATGGAAGAGGCAAAAGTAAGACAAACGTCTTCCAAACCAACGGCGTCTTCGTGTTGTTAGTAAGCTATCCGGACCTTCATGGGGATTAGGTCTAGGAGGGAAGAAGGGTGGTGGTAACAACATTTCATTCTTCCTTCTTCAAGACTGAAGAGACAGTTGTACTAACTCGATATACTGCTATACACACTACGTACAGCAGTGCGTGTGTAATGTTTCCCCAGTTCAGTCACTCAGAGCACGGGACGGCTGTTCGTCATTTCCCTGCATCGACTCATTAGCACAAAACGAAGTTAAAGAAATGTCAGCAGCAGCCACATATTGGAGTGGAACTGAGCTCGTGAGTTCTCACAGACACTGGAACAACAACAACAACAACAACAGCAGTTTCAACAATTACACATTGGACGTCTCTCCATCTCGACATCATGAGCTTGAGCTTCCTTCCTTCTGTTGAGGGGAGTCGTTGACGGGTGCCAGTGCTGTTTTGCCCACCTTTCAAAGAGTATCAATGTGCATACAATTCCACAGGGAAAGAGAAGTCACAAAGTCCAACCTCATTGACTTGAGGGCAATTAAAGCCATATCTAGCATCGCATCTTGGACGACGGAAAGATTTAGGAGCCATTATCCGATCTAACAAAATCAGCCGCAGATAAGCTCATGAAAGACAAAAAATGAGAAGGGAATGACAACAGAACAGACAACAGGATCCGGGGAGACCATTGAAATCAGTATCAGGAAGTACGGATCAATGGTGGGAACTTCAGGGAAACCCGATTTTCGTTTGCTCGAATCTAAATCAATCCCACTCTGTCGGGTGACATTTTTATCACCGCACCTCATTTCACAGACCTCCTGGTTGGAAATCCCTTTTTCCAACGCCACCCACCACCATTTTTCCCTCCGTTTATCGTCAAAAGATTGAACAGCACGCTAGCTAGCAATGTACAACGCCAGAGGTCAAAGAGTTTATGAAGCGATTTTCCCCATGGTGTCCTCTCCAGCCAATGTTGGTGTTCCTCCTGGCTAGTAGACTTTTCATAATATTGACTGACCAGTTCTCCAAAGCTCTTCGCACCCCCTGCCACATTTCCTCCATTCAACTCAACCCCCTCATTCTCTCCCCATCCCCCATCAGTATCCCTCACCCCCTCTCAATGCATTGGCAACATCTTTCTTATCCGTCCGTTCGTCCGCTCCAGAAAAGAGTTTTTCATCTCCTCGCCCGCTCCCTTTAAGTGATTTGTGTGTTTTTACCCTTTTGACAATGCCCTCAATTTTTCCACCCTTTTTTCTCGTCGTGGGGCTGGGATTCTCCAAGTTGAGGCGGTGGTGACCCACCCACCCACATCCATCTACCCATTGGAAAGAGGCTTATCCTCCCCCAAATCATTGAGAAGAAAGAATGTGACATCCGTCAAAGCAGGGATGCTTTCAGGCAATGAGACAGGGAGGCACATGAAGTACACACAGAGCTCGGGAACCCCACGAGCTCAGGAAATTGCAAACGTCTTCACTGTCTTTCTTTCCCAATACCAGAGAGCCTCTAAGAAAGAAAGGGTTGTTGCTTACTCTAATGAGAAGATTATCATTTAGCCAATGCAATGGGAAACGGACGCTAAAAGCCACGTTAGTAATAGACTTGAACCTGTTGTGTGAATGCTCATTTTAGATGAAAGATTCCTGTTAGCATACTTGTGAAGCACCAGCATGAAATATATGCACGTAAAACCCTTAAGCACTCTGTCATTGTGTCAAAGTTAGAATCGCCATGTCAAGGTTTACAACATGGGTCAAGTTCAATCTTCATCTTGAGTCCTCGCTTGGAACTTCTTGAGTTCATCCTTAATTAAACTCATTGTTGTTGTTGCCATCTCCCAAAGTTGTAGCTAAACTTGTTTAACTTCAAGTAGTCGGTTCTTCTCTCAAGTCAAGAGCAACCTGGAAATCTCATCTCTCGCATTTTGAAGGAATGTCAAGCAAGGTCTCTTGGATTTTCCCATCAAATTTGGGCGTAGGCGACATTGTATAGACGTCATCCAGCAAATCTATGGCAAAACATGTAAATTAAACACCCTATTCAGTACAGTTTTTTTTTCATGTTGAGTTCTCTCTTTTAAATGCAAAGAAAAATAAAATAAAAAAAAGATTCTCCACTCAAGAAACTGCATTTTAACCTATCGAGCTCAAATATGTGTGAGGGAGTGCTCTTCACCTCCGGAATGAGATGAGACAGTTTATTGGAAAGACATGTAGGAAATGCATTGAGCAGGCCAACAAACTTTGCGGATGCCATCATGTCCTTATTGATTTTTGGCCATATTTTACTACAGCTCGTTCGGTACATGGTTGGTACGTGGGCACGCACGTACGTACTAGACTTGGGTACAAGTTTCAGAGAATAACCGGGGATTGACATTCTCCTGGGATATCGAGGCCCTTTCCCGAGAAGACAGATAATGCGGGATTTTCAAATAATACCGTGAACATTTTCCCAATCCAATCCTCCATCCAATATGAATATCCCTCAAATTTCCTTTGAAGACAACGAGAACAAGAGGAGCCATTGATTTCGGAAATCCATCTTTCTGCATGAACAGATGACGAAAGTAGAGTAGAATTTCAAACAGGAAGTTCTTGTTTGCATATCATTTTCAACACACGCCCGCACACAAGTGGAGATTTAAATAACACACACGAACCTTCACACATATCCTTCCTCTAAAACGGAAAAAAGTATTGCTCGAGCTCTGTCTGTGATTCCCGTTTCTTTCTTTCTTTTCACCGACCTACAGTACCTACCACGTCGAATCTTCGTACAACAAAGGAGCCCAAGGATGCATGACAAAACCTTTCCCTGAACACAGTGAACCTTCACGCACACATTGAGGATTGAGTGTCGCAATTGTGGTGTTCTGCGAAGTCGTGGCTGCTGATAGGTTGCCAATTTGTCTCTTTCGCCTTCCTCTCAACATCATCATGCTCCCCATGATTAATTGTCCTCATATGGTGGCTCTTTGGCAAAACAATCTTGTTCGCTCGTCCCTTCGACCGTCGTCCTTCTGTATCTACTCACTGTCTGTCTGACTGACTAATATACAGTGAATAAGTGAGTGTGTGTGAGAGAGAGAGAGCTTGGGTGGCTCCATCGATCGTCGCATCCTTCCATGATGATCGGAGAGACAGAGAAGGCCCAAGACTGTTGGCTGCTGCGAAAACGTGTTTTCAATTATAGCTTTGTTTATGAGGCCATTTAAATTTATTGGAGGCAAACATCCAACACAATTTTGGGGGCGAAATCTCTTCTTCACATTTGCTCAAGCGCTCCAAGACTTTCAATCAAAGTTCGAATCTTCGATTCCAAACGTTATATTACATGGCACGCGATGTGCGTGTTCCTAAACCATCACCGTTTTCCTACGCTAAGAGCTTGTCGTACTGTAGACGACGAGGGGCTTAAGGTGTATCATTATAAACTCATTCAAGCATCGATGAATCATATGGTGTTTGAGAAAGAGACTAGTAGGCATTCAAAAAAAACGAGGATTTGGCATTGAATCAATTCATTTTGAGGCCATGAGCTCGCCCCAAGTCAACAGCAGCTACTACGGTCTGTGTACCACTCACCCAACCAGCTTGGACACATCCTACATGAAAGATCGACAGGAGACGGAAATGATGGAAACCTTAATTCTATGGCAAGTAAGATTTGAGCATCATCAAGGACATGCCAATACATAAGGCAGGAAAATGGAGCACAGCAATCATGAATCATTTTCCGAGCAAACAGAAGACGACAACTTTGAAAGCCAAGAAGAAGAACCTCAAGGAGAATAATTCACGCACAAACGGAGGGGCCAGGACATTCCACGAGGGACGCATGTCCAAATGAAAATGAAGTGTTTTTCAGGATTCAAGCCCAAAATTTGACTATCATCAGTCATGGCTAGCTAGAGGACTGACTGACGAGTGGAAAAAAGGTCAAAATGATTTATGATCAATGCATACGACCATGGTACACACTTCCGTCTCATCTGACATTTGTCTCCAAGGGTTCATCTTCGCTGTTATTCGTCCGGGAGAAGACGCTCAGTGGTGCCAATAGTTCTCAAGAAACGTGGAGACTTGCATCATCCAAATGGTAAATTGACCTGGTTATTAATGTCCCTGGATATAACCTTTCATCAAGCCCCTCAAGTTGTAATATTGGCAGTGATTCCAAAGTTCATGACAAGCCAACGATCAAAGTCATGGTCTGATTTCAGGATTCACGACTCATTAAAAACAGTGACAATGTTTAGTGATACAAACAGAATTGACTGACGTGATGGTTATCTAATCGTGGTGTGTGATCTTTAAAATTGCCGATGAACGGTGGCTGGAACTGTATTCCACCCAAATTTGTCACTTCCGACGGTGATGGGTACAATTCATGGCTAAAGGATGTGTCCTAATCAAATGACAGTGGAATGGAACATGTCTAGATTCGAATCCTGAAAAGCAAAGGCACTAATGGAAAAAACCATCATCAACCTCCCTTCCAAAGAAGTTCGTTCTCACTCCCTTTTACGCCTTTAAATTGAGAGGAAATTTGAGAACTCGTAATGAGCACAAGAAAGAGGAGGAGGAGGAGGAGGCAACACATCCCGTGGTACGTACACTATGTACTACGTAGCATCAGCACCAACTTGAGAAAGTGTAATGAATTTTGACACTCGAGAAGAAAATGAAAATGTTTTCGCATTAGGACAACACCCTCGCTGCGTTCGATTTCAGCCATCCACCCCCATTCGACTTTGAAGAAGAAAGAGATTCATCCATCTTTTTTCTTTGAAGAACGGAGTGGGTTTGGGCAAAATGAAGCACAATTTAGCGTCATACCGAAGCCTATATACATACAATACACCACAAGACAGGAAGACAAGAGGGGCATGCAGCATTCTAAGCCGAGGCCAACGGAAAGACTAATGGACTGAGGGCTGAGCATGAAAGAAAGGTGTTTGAAATTTGATGATAGGTCAATTTCCATTTATATGGGTTTTTGCGGCTAAGAGGGGAATCCTTTTCTCCCGTAGCCTTTCAATGTTTTTACACAATTTCTCCGAACGCGTCCGTTCAACAATGGGGACCATGGTTTTCTGAAGGCCTGAGCTCGGTAGCTGCCAACTTCAGGCGCGTCTCTCTTCACTTTCATGGACGATTGCTCCATAAAACCCAGTATAATGTGAGTCCTGGATAAACACACGCACTCACACCTACTACTGTGAAAGGGCCATGCTGGTGGAGGAGGTGATGATGATGATGGGATTGCATGAGGTGTGAATGTGATTGATCATGGCTGTCTGCTCCAAAAAGTCATCATTCTGCCTAATCAGCAGCTCAAAGGAGGGCCCCTCCCATTATTCTCATCATACTTCATGCGAACAAGGGTTCTGTCCAAAAAATCTCACCCCTCCTCCTGCTCGTTCTCAGGTTCACTCTTCGGCATTCCCCTTCCAAACGAATCCATTTCCAGCTTGACTCATTTGCCATTTTGGCGTTGACGCCAACTTCAAATGGACCTTGACACGCCTTCTACTTCGTTCGAAGAGTTCTTCAGACCTGTCTCATCTTTCCGGTACTTCGTAGGGCGTCGCCAAGTTCTTGGTGTGAATCAAGTGACAAACTTGTGGCGAAACTTATGGAAACAGGAAGCGACAACCACAGATCTTGGTTTGCATGAAGGCTACAAGGACATCGTATTGATTCAAAAAGATACATTTCAAAAAAATGATCAGAAAGCTATGTATGCCCCTGCGATCTTCCTCGTTAAAATGTTTATGATGATTGATGACGCCAATCAGCCAACAGCTGAGACTTTGAGCCTTCTCAGATTAATAACTGACAATTTTCTCGGAATTTGTCAAACAAGAAAACCGCTCTAACCAAGCTCATTAACCTCCGTTGATGCTTGTGCCACATAAGTCAAGCACCTAAGGTGGTCTAACCAATGACTAAGAACATTTGACAGTGACGCCTCCAAGCACCTTTGGTGAAATCAACCAGGGAGAGCATGCCCTTACGTACTTGCCCCAGTCAGCATTAGTTGAAATGAAACCGTACCTCAAGTACCTAGAAAGGAATGTTAGTACTGCCCTCTGGGAACAGGAGTAGAAACCTTTTGTCCCATTATTACATTTCTAACGCGGAGTTATCCCCCTGGAAAGTCAGAGCAGCGGGACTCTGGACGTCACGGATTTCAGATCGCCCTCAAGTGAGTTCAAAGAGACGTGCAATGTCCCCGTACTTAAGCTCAAGTCTCTGGTAAGAAGTGAGCAGGTTTTGACATCAGGAGCGCAATTCAATATTTTGTCACAATGTGACATTGCCCATCTGTGACTTTACATGACGTTCTTTCAAGGCGAATGAGAAGGATGGGAGCCAAGAAGGGAACTCGTACAACTGAAGGTACAACACAGCTCAGAGAAATTGCCAAGATTCTAAAGCACATTTGAGAATTCTTTCGATTGTAGTGAACAAAAACTTTTTCAACGATCCGCACTTACATTGTGACACCCGGGAGGTGAATTTCCAATACGTTTAAAATGGGAATCATAATTCATCTCTTTCTCAGCATGTCTCTGGACCTCTTCAGGGTTGCATACATACACGTTACAAGGCATGTGTAGATAAGTGTACTCTACTGTGTAGTATAAGTGCCTGGCTCGTCCTGGTTGTCTCCTTCTCTGGTTTCCTTTCTGTTGTGTCATCGTGAATCCATTAAGACGACCACCTTACAATTGAATTCGTAAAAAGGATCTTCCGAATCAAAAGATCAGAGTGTCACCTTCGAGTCACTTTCAACTCTTTCCGCACTTTGTTGGCTTGAATTTGATACGAAAGATAGGGTTAAGGAGGGAGCTGAAGAGTCGGATATGAAGGTAAACCGGTCCTTTCAGATGTTTGTAATCAGTTATACCGTATGTGTTCAATGTATGTATATATAAAAGAAGAAGAAGACCATGATGTTCGTTCATCTTCATTAAGAAGGTACGAGGAAACTTGTGGGGTATCATCGTCCATTTAAGTTCTTCCTACGATAAGGCGTGAAGAAGAACGGTGAACCCGGCTTATCGGGCATCGTCATCAAGAACCCATACGGATTTATGTTCTTACAGACTCACCGCAGAGGCAACTGTTCGTTGTCGCTTGGGTCATCCGCCACGATTTACCATCATCATTATTATTTCAAATGACTCATGCAATCAACAGGAATTCATGGCGATGAAATGGCAGATTTTCATGCAACAATATTAAGCATAATCGGATGCTTTAACCATCAAAGTCTGTGTGCGGTGCTTTCGTCACTTTTTTCCGGCATTGTGGCAATTGGCTCACTCGCCAATGATGATCATTGCCCATTGCTTTGGGTTTTGGTCAAATGAACGTGGCAATTTGGCAAAGCTCACTCTTAATTTCATTAAAGATTCAGCACAGTGAGGATAGCTGGATACATATGGAAAGTTTCAATTAACATTCCCTTACCTTCAAGGACTTCAAGGGCATTTTGGTGCCGAGGTTGCACGACGAGGAATTAGAACACAAAGCTCCCACTAAATCCTCACTTGTGAGAGATTGGCACGAAACCCTTATTAACTCACTCACTCACTCACTCACTTGTTCTGTTGTGCATGCTGATATATCAAGAAGGATGATCTGGAGGCACCCTTAGTGTTCTTCATCCAATTGGTCAATGCTTCCAAGATTGTTAAACCATTTTTCGAATTTCCCTCACCATCACTCGTTGCAACGAACTCTCGAAAGAAACTGAATATAAACGGATGAACGAAGAACGCGAGCCAGCGGATCGACGGAGCAAAGTCAAGAGTACGAGGAAACGGACAACACTCAGTTCATTGGCGTTTTGCTGAACAAACTCCCGGTAAATGGGATAAAGGAGATGCGCATCCTCAAGTTTCCTTGGAGACAAACTGAAAAGTTGATAAAATATAGTACTAACTTAATTCTAATGAAATAAATTTGTAGATTTTCAATCAATGAATTCAATTTTATCTCAAAGATTTGAAAAAAAGATCGCAAATGGTGTCGCAAAGTAACAAAATTAAATTAAATAATGTATATGTTTGCTATACATTAGCGTTAATTGCTTGTTTATAAGGAGCTAAAAAGGTGTGTTTGAAAGGATTTATTAAAAGATTTTGTAAGCATTCGTTGGATTTCTTTTATTTACTTCAGAGCCCAACTCTAGCATCAATATTAGGTTCTCAATTGAGCAAAAAGGTTTCATAAGAACCTAGAAAATTCAACCACAGCACCAATGTTGCCAGAATTGTTTCTGATTTTGCTACTTTTCCAAGAATGTCAGGCTTTTCCTAAAGCCTCAATATTACAGAATTGACGTAGAACTACTACAAATATTGTTTGAATATGCAGATGTCGACGGTTTTTAAACTCTCATTTCCTGGTTTTTGCAGAATATTCTTAAAAGTGGATTTTAGGTCAAATCCAACCAATTACGAAGTGTATCCAGACAATGTAGGCAGACTGGGCTCGGTACTCGTTAAAATGCACGATTTTCAGACCTATCTAAGTGACAAATCGAAATGAAAATTTATCTCTCATAAATTGATGATGCTTTTTACAAGCTTTGTTGCTAAGCAGCCTTGTTCGAACTTATCATTCAATTAGACAAGGTATGTTGGGCGAACCCTGCACGTTTCAAAAATGAATGTCTAGACCAGGGATCGGCAACCGGTGGGCTGCGGCCCAAATGTGGGCCCAAGGGGGGTCGTTGGTTGGCCCAGGAGCTATGGAGAAAGTCCAACATAGTGGGCCCGAGAGCCATCCACAGTACTGCTCTTGTGGGCCCAAAGATCTTTGACCGCTAATTTGTGGGCCCCTGAACCTACCAATGCCTGTTTGGTGGGCCCACAACACGAATCAATTTTCGTGGGCCTTGACCCTATAGTGGTCGCCGACCCCTGGTCTAGACGGAGAAACTCGTCGAATTCCAATATTTTGGAAATTAAAGAAATTGTTCATACTCATATTT
Source organism: Tigriopus japonicus (assembly GCA_010645155.1). Taxonomy (NCBI): domain Eukaryota; kingdom Metazoa; phylum Arthropoda; class Copepoda; order Harpacticoida; family Harpacticidae; genus Tigriopus; species Tigriopus japonicus. The sequence goes on along the minus strand of JAAGOF010000071.1, from coordinate 518,506 downwards.
AAAGACTGAATGAAAAGATTGGCCTTGTCAACAAACCTTTGGCTTGCCTCTGATTAGACGATTATCTCGGTGCCAAGAAGATGATTGGATGTCACAAACATGACAAGTGTGTCGATGTATTGCTTTAGAGAACAGTTTCAAATTGAGTCATAGTTGTCTGTTTGGCTTTAATATTGTCCCTGGCTAAGCTTGGGCAGAAATGAGTTTTAAAATTCATTTTTAAACTCTTAACTTGCATGTAATCTTTTCAATTTGGTTTGACATATTTTTTTTGTATTAGAATAGCAATTTTGAAAAGTGCATGCAGATTTGGGCTCTCTATGTGTATCTTCCCTTGCACTCCCTTCGAAATGCAGGGCGACCAAAAATACGTCAGTGTTGCACATTGGCCATCATCAGTTTCATTAAATAAAAAGAGGAAAGATGTTACATAAGCGGTCACCCCAAGATCGTCTTGAAAAGAAGGAAAGGGTGTCATATTTCAGTGAAGTGGAAATATTTTTTGTCTAAAAATCTTCTTCATGAGCATGCATCTGAGATGTGAGATCTAAACATAAGGCTGAAGGAATGAATTAACTTAACTTATTTTTATATCAAACTAAAGTGGAAAGTAATAAAACACGACTATCAATGTTCATTTCTGAAATGTTATAGTAAAGATGACACCTTCCTTGGCATATTTGGTGTTCTCCTGACAACCAATCACATTCTTGGCACCGAAATAATCGTCTAATCAGAGACAAGCCAAAGATTTGTTGACATTGCCAATCTTTTATTAAAGTCTTTACTCATATTGAGTGTTTGTAATATTTGGTGAACACGTGTGGAAGAAAAGTGATAGCTTTCGATGTCAGACGTCTTGGCGAGACATGATTTTGTTATATTGCTCGCTTTCATGCTTGTTTTCTATTGTTTTGACAATCTTTACATGGGTCGCCCAGCATACCTTGTCAAATCAAATCACACCTTCGAGAAGCGAGGGGCTATCAAAATTTGTGAAATAACATCTGTTCATAAGAAATGTAAGCCTTCAATGAAAGTGTTAGTTTAGTGTTAAATAAATCTAACATTACACTGTTCATGGAGATGCAAAATCTGGGTTCAAATTTTGTAAAAAGGTGAGAAAAAAATGAAAAGGTGGGTGGGTCTATGGAGCAAGAACTTGGAAGTTACGGTGTATACTCTCCTCTTGTTCCTTAACGTCCTCACTTGAATATTCTTGTGATTTGACAAAATGATGCATGGAAAACGTGTTAGGGGGATTTTGTACCGATTTGTGAGAATTAACACCAGTTAAGAGGCATTGGTGCGATTATTTTTTTGTAAACTGTCATGTGTGATGGTTTTAGCACAATTGGTTAACGCGCGACCAAGCCATGCTCGGGTTCTTGGATCCGATCCCAGGGTTCCCCCAAGCTTCCCATGTGTGATGGATAATCGCCTCAAATGGTGCAAAGCCAAACCCAGAATGAACTTGAAAATGTATAAGTATACGTAAATGTATGTAGGTAATCCAATGAGAACGACTTCAAGCAATAAAGTATTGAATTAGTATTAGTATTAAATCAAATTAATAGAGAGGCTCACTTACTTCTTGAAATGGCACTTGTATCTAGTTTCCAGTTTGTAATTCAAAAACTTCAAACAAAATAATGAAACCCAGAACAATGATAGTGAAATATTTTTTTATGGTCTAAGAAGCAAATAAATACAATTACAATTACTTTATTTTTAAAGGCAATTGATTACAATACGTCCCTAAAATACAACGAAAGGTGAATGATATTGTGGCGCACAGAAGAAAGGTAAAGTATAGGAGACTTATCTTTTTAAGTTTTCTCGGTCTTGAAGCAAAGAGGTTTGATTTCCTCATGATGAAAACAAATTACTGATGGAAATTCTTGTGTATTTATGTTTTCATCTCAGAGGTTTCATGGCCAGTAAGTTTAAGATAAGAAATACGTAGAAAAATGAAGGAACTCAAGAGGAATCACGTTCTAAAAAAAGGAAGAACCTCGCGCAATGTTCCTTTTAGAAGTACAGTTTGAGTAGCCTTCTTGGACAACATCAAAATCTAAAATTCATCTTGAAATCAATCTTTTCAAAATCTTCTTGACTATCCATTAACAGATTTCATTCTTCACGAAGTGGATGAATTGTTGTAAAATTGTGGAAAGTTATCGGGGCAAACCTTTTTCGAGATTCCATAGGCTCAAGAGCTTAATTTAGCTTTTTAATCTAAGACCAAACAAGATCAATACAGCAACCATAGTCTAAAAATCGAGTTCAATTTGCATGACAATACATGTATACAAGTGATGTGTCCAGATCGGCCGAGAGTCGGCTCAGTATTGGTTCGGATCAGTTCTGAGGTCGGCTCGTCATGAGTCGGATGCAAAACTCCAGGAACTGATCCAGAGTTGGAGCCGACTTCTGGGAGTAGACTTATATATTTTGATAAATGTTACTAAAAAGCTTTTTTAAAAGTTTAATTTCGGCTCGAAACTGAAACAATCCGATCCGAAAAGACATCGGACCGACCCTGATCCGGAACCGAAAAATGTCGGCCCATAGAAGGTTGGCCCAACCAAGGACGAAGTTTTGCTATGACTTGCCTTGGTCACCCAAGGTTATGATTGAGAGGGCTCAAAAAGTGTTCAATGCAGTTTGTAGTTTTCATTGGTCAGAACTTGTTAATCATAATTCACCTTTTTAAGTCCCCACCAAATAAAAATCAATTCAACCATGAACTTTTGAACATGATATGAAACAGTGTTTTATAATTTCATTCAGCCTTAATCAAAAATACTTGTTTTTCTTGATCATAACTCACCACGACTCACATTCGATCACCTTTTAAAAAGTGGAGCAGCTTGTTCGCTGCCTGCCAACTATTTCCAAAATACCCCAAAATGGTCCGCCCAGGCTGTCAATTTTTTTTGCTGAATTGGATGCTTGCACTTGGGCTGTGATCAAGAAAAGTCATAAAAAAGTTTCGAAATTTGTGCACTTCTATTCTGTAGTCTATGGCCTAACCCATCCCTACTATATACTACAACCGTGCAATTGATAGTCTCTGGGGAGTTAATCACAAACCGGTTTTTTCAATTCTTTTTTTTTCAATCACGCGGTCGGTTGTCCGACAAACAGAACTCTTCATATCTATGTATTACTAAACCAAAAACTACGCCTCATTTTCTGAGTCCATACTCGAGAAAAGTTACTTGTACTGCATTTATTTTATACTTTAAAACTTCCGAATGCCCTCAAAAAGGTGAGGACGGGTTTAGTGTCCTGAAAATAAGTATAGATTTTGTGAAACTTTCCCTGGGATGTAGAGTTTGTCAATTTTGTAGAGACTTGTGTTGTATTTGTTGTCACTTAGTTCTTGAAATAGAAATCGCGAAGATGCAGCAATGAAACTATTCCAATGGCATTGTTCTTGCAGATTTGCCGTTAAACAAAGCAATTTGAGCCCATTAATCTTATTTGTCTCTTTTCAAAGAATATTCATTTGCTAATATTATTGCCAAGAAAAAGCATTGTAACAGAGCGTATTCGTTGTTGCCACCGACCGGGCTGTGGGTATATTTGACATTAACAAGAATGCTCATCTGATCCTGTTGAACCATCTTTAACATTCCTCAATACCAAAATAGTGTACGGAATAAACAATGGCCCACGTTTCATCAAAATCTTGCCTATTAATATTCCTTTGAGCTTTTTCAAAATTGTGCTCAGTTTGAGAGTACGAAAGGATTCACCAATTTTGTCATAAAAACCTCAACAACGGCAAACATACACTTATGAAGTTTCTTATTTCCCCGCAAACGTACTTTGATTGAAATATTTTGGCTTACATGTTCAATAACTCATATTGTCAAGAAGGGTCGGAATTTGAAGAAAAATGACACAGTGGACCAAGAGCAATTGTCATCATCGATATCATGAGTTAGAATCTGGTTTTGCACGACGGAGAAGTAAGTCCAAGCGAGATTCAATCACGTAGGCTCATTTTTTTCCTTACCAGAGAAGCTATCATCAGGTATGAGGCCATCCACATCCATTTTCTGATCTTGGTCGATCCCCCAGTTTCAATAGGGACGCCAAACTAGACGGATCAAACTTCCAATACCACGATGAAAGTGAGCTGCCGAGTTCGAGGGGATTGGTTCCAAGTTCCGTGCAAAGAAGGTGAGGACTTAAAAGACTGACATGGTTAATATTCTGTCTGAGCCCGGAAAAGAATCGTTTTTTGGCACACTGGATCCACCCATGTTCCATGTCTAGTCTGGAAACATGTCTTCTTCTTTTGGAACACGTTTATTAGTGAGGCAAGGCTTCTCGGTGTAAATGAGGCGGAGGGTCCAATCCATCTTTGAGATACTTTCCTGCGCTCATTCATCATTTCGTCTTAAAAAGCAGCCTCTTCTGAATCCTTAGTTCTTGTAAAAAGAGAATTTTGAGACTGTCGGTTGCTCGATTTTTAAGACTTCTACTTACACATATCTTGCTTGCCGCAGGGGACAAAACTATTCGGTGGTTGGGCGACGAGGCCTTAAAGCGCTATTTGAAACTCAAGCCACCTTCGTACGTGCCCAATAAGGAAGAGGTGCTGCATGATATCCGAAAGACGGTGGGTGGAGCCATCTTGGATCCCACAGACAAGATATCCGATGTCTTGGACGACAATGACTTTGTCTCGATTGGTGAGGATGAACAGAGAATGAGGGAGATTTCCCGGGGATCCTGAACGTTCGTGTTTGGTTTCATTGATTCTTTTCCCAATTCTAGTGTTGGAAAGTGACCGTCCAAATCCGCAACTGAGTCGAGCCGAGATCAAATACGTTCCCGAGCAGATGTGACTAGAAGATAGTAACTTTTTGGCCCCATAGGTAGTTTTAAGTTTGTTCCTTTCTCTCCATAGACCTGGTGGGAAGTTTCAACTTCCCGATGAGTACCTCTTTTTGGATGGAAACTCACTTTCCACTGATGACCTTCTTCAATTAGGCAAAGGCCGCTTCAAAATCAAGGTAAGCGTTCTTCACGCAGTCAAGAGAGTTGAAAGGCATCCTTTCTTAAATGTCGTATTTATGGCTTCAAAACTTGGGGGTGAAGATTTTATATTCATAACGACTCAACCCTTGCTGAAATGGTATCTGAGCCTGGGATCAAGACCATTTTGTCATGGCCTCCTTTTCAAGGATGTTTCTTCTCAAGACCTCTAGGGTCCGAGAAAAACTTTTGATAAATTCTTCTCTTTTGGCCTTTATGACGTGGAAATGGAAGTAAATGGGAAAAGTCGACTGCCTCTTGTTGGGCCTCTTTTTCTTGAGCAAAGCTTGTCAAAGGCAGCCAGTCAACTTGGACTGGGTTCATCCCACTGGTCCTCTCGAGGAACTGAGGCATGTTCCAAACAGAGTGTGCCCACTACTTGTGTGGGGCTTGCAATATGCAAATGGTTGTTGTTGTTTTGAAAAGTGTGCCTTAAACTTCTGTTTCTTCTTCTGTCATGTAAAGGAGAATGAACAGCAAACTGGCAAAGTTGGTTAGCAATAACGACTCGTAAACTGGCTTTTTAATGTAGTGTTGGAAGATAATATGTAGTCGTGTCCTGCACAGAGGACAAAAGTGAGAGAACCAAAATGGCCGAGTCCGTAAAGAAGTCGTTCGTATTTCTCTCATGACTCGGCGAGGTCAAATGACACACAGATCTCACTCGCACCACTGTTACGGATTCCAGGCCAAATATTGTACCAGGATCTATTACAAAGCTAACCCGTACAGCACATCTCTTTCTTTCTCTCTATCTCTCTCACACACTGAGCACATAGTACATACGTACAGTACTACGTATAGGCATCCTGTCTTTTCAGCTCACAAAAGAGGCCGAGGATCAAGTGGACAAAGCCAGACAAATGGTGGACGAGATCGTTCGCGAAAACAGGGTCGTTTACGGTATCACGACTGGATTTGGGAAATTCGCTCGCACTGTCATAGATCCACTAAAGCTAAAGTAATAACTCTTCGACCTTCTTTGTTCTTTGTTTTTCCCACTTCGACCATATGCGATGCACTCAATGATGCTTCTTTTGGACCAACCCATTTTTCACGAGAAGTGGAAAGAAACCACCCAAACGAGACGCCAAATGATCTACCTCATGTCAAGCGCCCCGAAACATAACTTGTCTTGACGTATTTCAGGGAGCTTCAGGAGAATTTGATCCGTTCTCACGCGGCTGGAGTTGGAAAGGCGCTTTCCCCGCAAAACACGCGCATGTTATTGGCCTTGAGAATCAATGTTTTGGCCAAAGGCTATTCTGGCATACGACTTGGCACCCTGAAGCAACTCATTGACGCATTCAACGGTAAATACAAAAGCCTATATGGGACTTTTCATTCAATGGCCCTCCCATGTTCCCATTCCTATTTGTATTGTGCTAACGTTCCATGCGCCCTTCAAAAATTGGTTTGGACACTTTTCAGCGTCATGTCTGTCTTGGGTTCCCGAGCAAGGGAGTGTGGGAGCCAGTGGGGATTTGGCACCTTTGGCTCATTTGGCATTGGGTATGATGGGTGAGGGTCGCATGTGGAGTCCAGCCACGGGATGGGGTGAAGCCAAATATGTTCTCGAAAGCCACAATCTCACGCCGATCACCCTCAGTGCCAAGGAGGGTCTTGCTTTGATCAATGGGACTCAATTGATTACCTCCATTGGGGCTGAAGCCGTGGAAAGGGCGGGCATTATTGCTCGACAAGGCGATGTGGTGGCCGCTTTGAGTCTGGAAGTCCTCAAGGGCACTTCCAGGGCATTTGATAGCGGTACCACAAATCAAGCTCTTATCTCAATGTGCCTCCCATCTTTCAGCTACATTGTACTCTTTTTCTAGATGTTCAAAATATCCGACCCCACAAAGGACAAGCTTTGGTGGCGAGAAGATTAAGATCGCTGCTTCATTCGGAAACTTATCCTTCAGAAATTGCCCGTGAGTTGCCAAAAATTGTGAAGATGTTCTGCGGAACCGTTGAATTTGAAATTACGCAACCTTGAATCATTTCAGAAAGTCATCGATTCTGCAACCGCGTTCAAGATGCTTACACTTTGCGATGTTGTCCCCAAGTTCATGGAATTGTGCATGACACTATCGAATTTGTTCGAGGCATCATCACCACAGAAATGAATAGTGGCACTGACAACCCGGTAAAAACTTACCCGTTTCCCATTGTCACGACATACATAAATATGTTTTTTATTAGATCGTTTTTGCCGAAAGAAAAGAAACGGTCTCAGCCGGAAATTTCCATGGTGAATATCCTGCCAAAGCATTGGATTATTTAGCCATCGGTATTCATGAGTTGGCCTCCATGAGTGAGAGAAGAATCGAACGATTGGTCAACCCAGGCGAGTCCACAAATTTAACAAGTTTTTTTTTGTCCATATCTCAATCAACTAATCATTTACAAATCCACAGCTTACAGCGAGTTACCTGCATTTTTGGTCAAAGAGGGGGGACTTAATTCAGGATTTATGATTCCTCATGTAACGTCCGCAGCTCTCGGTAATATCCACTCCTTAATTTTTTTGTGATTGGCCTTTGAAAAGAAGCTTTGAATTTTGTATTGAACTCTTTCAGTGTCTGAAAACAAGACTTTGTGCCATCCAGCCAGTGTAGATTCACTTTCAACAAGTGCAGGAACTGAAGACCACGTGTCTATGGGTGGTTTTGCTGCTCGCAAAGCTTTGCAGGTGGTTAGGAACGTGGAGAAGGTGAGATCACTTGATCGGTTTTCTTTAGCCAAAATCGACCCCCTCAACCGTATATCTTTGTCTTCAAAGGTCATCGCCATTGAACTGCTGGCCGCTTGCCAAGCTATTGAGTTCCTAAGGCCACTTAAGACCACTTTCCCCTTGGAGGAAGTCTACAAAGTGGTCCGATCCGTGGTCAGTCCATTAGAAAAGGATCGCTATATGTCACCGGATATTTTAGCGGTGACTCAGCTATTGAAAGAGGAGAAGATTTGGAACGCTGCCAAATTTCACATGGAGAACTATCATTCCTCACAAGCGGTGGAAACTCGAGTGTTTAGCCCTTCAACTTACACATTTGGTGGGGATCGACCTTCGGCCTCGGAAAGTCTCCAAGAGGGCAAAAGAGGCAAAAGGAAGATTTCCGAGAGCAAGGTTCTTCCTCCTCTTGGAGCTGGAACAAAACGCACCAAAAAACTGGCTTCCAATAATGGAGCGAGCAAAAGTTAGACCATGGTCGTGTTGCAGTAGAAGCCTTTGTACCGTAGAACAAAAAATACTTCTCATTCAGTGCTTCATTTAGATTGGAACTAAAAAGAGGACATTACTTTTTTCCATCTTTTAACCATAATCGTACTATGTGTTTTATTTCTTATGCTCAATAACTTTGAACTAACAATCTGGTGCTGGGACTAAAGCAACACTTTCCACTAATACGCTCTTCATGTACTCATTTCCCGCGACCAAAATTTCCTGAGCTGATCCGGTCCAAGAACGACAAAACACGATCCTCGATCTTGAGGAATTCCATTTCCAAAATGAGTGTGGAATTGGGAGGAATCACACCATCGATGCCTTTCTCACCATATCCGAAACTGGGAGGCACAACGACTCGTCGAATCTCTCCCACACAAGCACCTTTGGTTCCTTCATCCCAACCTTTGACTCCAGCCTTGCCAATGGTCATGACCAGAGGCTCGTTGGTATCATAGGAGGAAAACGCCTTTTGACCTATAAAATGATGTAAATAAATCTACTTTGTACGCAAAACGTTTGTTCATTATGTAAGATTATAGAAAGCTTCGGAATGACTAGGTAATTACCGTTGGCCAAGGTCGCGTTGTAATGGACACTGATCTTGTCCTTCTCGCGGGTCTTTTTGTCGCTCTCGCAATCCACTTGTTTAAGGACTTCGATCTTGAGCTCCTTCTTCACACCATCAACGGTAACCTCGAAGTCCAATTCAGCGTTAGGAGGAATCACTCCACCACCCGCACCTAATTGGATAATTTAGCATTGAGCTAGACAATGTAGCCGGTTTTAAGAAGGTTAAAAGCACTGACCTTGCTCTCCATAAGCCAAATCGGAAGGAATAACCAATCGGAACGTTTCGCCGGGACAGCTTCCCAAGAGACCTTGGTCCCAACCGGGAATCACTTTTCCCACACCAACTTCGAATTCCAAAGGAGATTTGCCTTGGTTGGAATCAAAGACGGTACCATCGGCAAGAAGTTTACCAGTGTAGAAAACGGACACGGTATCGCCAGATTCGATCTTCTCAACATCTTCACAATTGCCGCTTTTCAGGACTGTCTTTACTAATCCGTCATTACCGTTGCCTGAGTATTGCCGTAAAAAAGTGTTAGTGTAAAAACATTAGCAACGCTTAATTGGCTTTTAGAGATTTTTTTACTTACGTCTTTGGGCGGATGTGACGGCAAATGCCACAATCAGAAGAGACAAAGAAGTTTTCAAGATCATGTTTGGGATAAAGAAGATGCAATTGCTTTGATCTCAGTCCTCTCCTGACTCTTGAGAAGTTCAAGCAAGACTGACTGAAGATCGAACGGTCCAAGGATTCATCTTCAAAATGCTCTGGCCAAATTTATGGGCCCCGTTTGGTCGCGCTGGATGGGTTCTTTTGGGCATTCAAGGTGAGAGCTTCTCATCCCTGTTGTCGGTCCTTGTATATATTGGTCACAAAGGATGCGTGCATCAACAATGTTATGTTACCGACCATAGAAAGAAAGAAGTTACGTGGTCGATGTGGATGCTGTTGCCGTCGTTGTCCAGTACGCTAGTGGCTCATTCAACAAAGAATCTTGAGATTGGGTTGGAATACAGTACTATTTGGTTTGGTTGCATTTGAACAAAACTGGTGTGACGAATCAAAAACTTCCTTGAGCCTCTGGTTCAAAGAAGGAGCTGAGCGTTGAAAACGCAAAGTTCCGCAAATCATCCCTTTCTTGGCAAATATTGGTCTTTTGTAGGTAGGCTTTAGTCTTTGTGTCCGTCGGTCGTTTGCCATACCATGGAAAAATAAAGGCAAGAGATTTGAACGCTTCTAGAGTACTTTTCGATCATGTCAATGTGAGCTAGACACCAATGTCAACGGTGTCAGGTAGTTGGTGAGTTGGTCTCGTCGTCGAATCGCTGATGAGTCATTTACCCCCAACTTCCTGTCGTCTTCAATTCTAGAGTTTGTTTCACATCCCATTTGCTCCCTTTTAAAGCACTACGTAAAGGGAAAGAAATACAGTTTCAATCGAAGTTATATTCCAAGGCATTTTTGGCTGTCAAATTTCAAGGTAATCACTTGTCCGAGGATCACGTGGGCATGAACCATGATAAAATCTGAGTTCTGAAAAGGCCACCAACTTACTTTTTTGGCCAAATCAACAAACAATCCTTCCGCTTTTCGTGCCAAAGATTCGTGTTCTCGTCGCAGAAATCTGAACCTCGTTTATCAGATCAGTGCCTCGTTATCCTCCTTGCTATGAAAAATTGATATTTTTCTTGCTTCTTTTTATTACAGAGTGCTTCAAGGTGAGGATGACATGGCTACATTCCACCTGACCCCTTTGTTTGCGATCAAAAACAGCAAAACATTCATATTTAGAAAAAAAGAGCTGTTAGCTCCTTATGAAGATATGTTATGGGATGAATTTCAATTAGGGTGGAACACATATGAGCGTTCAAGATTGTCAATGAGCTCAATTCCGTCTTGAAATAGTCCATATTAGCCTTGTGTCTCCTCGCTCATCAGGGCGTGCGACAAAGGTTAAATTGTACCTGCCTTCTAATATCCACACCTTCTACTGTTCCCGGCATTGATAAGTAGTACACACTCCGTTGGTTGGTTGGTTGGTTGGGTTGGTTGTTATCCGTGCGTCCTCCTCCCTCTCTTTTGAATGGACGGACGGACGGACGCCTGTATGAACGAACATGGAGTCGATCGACGGATGGTTGTTGGTTGTGCTGAGGGAAAATGGTTCGATGAAATCCAGTCGGAATTTTTGTATTTCAGTTCCATGTAGAGTGTGTCTCCGGTTGGACCATGGTTTGATCGTCATTCTAAGATCCTAATTGAAGTTCGACATTGCAGGCCAGTTTGGCTAATCTGAACAAGTGTCACTTTAATCCTCAGTTATAGTAGTTGTGAGCTAAGTCAGACACGTTTGTTTCCCTGCAGTTCCAAAGCTGACAGACCAAACACATCCTTCACGAGGGATGAATCACCGGCTATTACAACGTGAGTTGTAGTATAGTAGTAGTTGTGCTTGGTGGTGGATATCGATCTGCGAACAGTGGAGGGTGGAACAACTGGATCGGAAATAGTCATTTTGAACAGGTAAGAATGGGGATGGCTAAAAACAATAAACTTTGGCTTGGGAATGAGGTGGCAAATATTAGCCAGAACATCGAAAATAGGTCATCCATTGCAATTTGGACATGCTGGCTAATGAAGGCGAATTGTTTTGTTGAGGCGGTATTTCTGTGGTGTGGTGGAGTCGTCGTGGAATGACTCTTGAGATTGAACTGTACACATTGTATGTCATCAGAAACATTGCTCATGGAATCGTGCGATTGATTGTTGTTGAACTTGTCAAAGCGGAACATTTAAAGGGTTGAACGAACATGTTTTGATTTGGATGTTTATACTGAAAACTTCAATGTTAATGAACACCGGTTCCTTATCAAGTGTCAGAATTTGAATTGAAATGCTCTAGATCGTCGAGAGTTTCTTTTATGATTTCCCCGATCCCAACTCTATTCTCATTCTTAAGCACTCAACCACGACCAGAGATCGAGACCTCGATTCGATTTTAATTTCCCCCTCACACTGAGATCCTCATTTTTCAAGTTCAATCATCGGAACTCGAATCTTGGCCTGATTGTTCTGGTTTGTCCACCTGTCGAGCATCATCTTCGTCTTCCTTCATTATTTTCCTCTAATGGGCTGGTTGTGGTTGGACTACTCTGGCACCAAAAATGCTTTGAAATCTGAAATTGCCCCCCTCCAAAGAAAAGGTGTTCGGAATGCTCATATGACGTCGGGAGTGCACTAAATCTCGGGAACAAATTGGTTCCATACTATTTTGACGCTGTGGAAGCCTGTCTGTCGACTTCCCTTCATCCATCCATCCATCCATCCATCCTTCACTTCCTTTATTCAATTTTGGTGGGTACGTCTAATGCGCTTTTTGGCGTCATCGATGGGTTGGTAGCCCATCTTTAAATTTGGTCATGAAAGCCCACTGATTACAGACGGGATCGAAGGTCTTCTCCACTTCCGTGTGAGCGTGATGATCTGCAATTACCCGGAATTAAGGCTATTTTGGGTAGGGGAAGAGGGACAATGGCATGAGCATAATATGGAAATATGTCGGAGCTGCAGAGCGCGGAAAAAAGTGCTTCGAGATTGATTCGAAATTCTTCAAATAGCCAAGTTCGAAACAATCATGCGAGTCAAGTGGGATAGCGAGGAGGCATTCTCTAGAATCCATCCTAAAGTGGAAGAAAATCATGACAAATCCCACATTGTTGCCCGTCTCTGAAGGAAATTGAATGCAATCTTGGTTCCTTCGCCGTCTTTTCTCTGGCATTTGTCCTCGTTTTCAGTCAATGATAGGTATGGAAAGGTACTACCTCAATGCGACTGTATTACATACCTCACTCTGCACGCACAATCACAATGTCGCAATCTGTAAAGCAACCAGCACCGGTTCGTTCAAAATACTGTACTCTGTACAGCATACATACATACATCCATGCATGCATCAACCATTCATTCATCCATTCGGCTTCGAGGACTTCTGCCAAAGCTACTTTTACTCCTACCACATGCACTACATAGAGAATACGTCTAGTAGTATGAGTTCTTTCCACTAATGTTACTGAACCACGACTCGTTTTTGAACTCTCAATGAATCTCCCCCAGGTTCAAGTTTCATGCATATTTGACTTTGTTACATCCATATCAAACAGGGTGGTGTCCAATTGGCTTGATTTCCAAATCCACAGGACAAAGAGCACGAGTGTGTTTTGTACTTAGGAATTCAAGAGAGAGAGAGAAGGGGAAAAGAAAACTCGTTTCGATCTGGTTAAGAAATGGGCGTGAAATCAAAACATATTTCCCCTTTTCATTATGAATACATCAACCAAGGTGTACCCAATCACAGAAGAGGGCAGGCCTTTTTTCTCACCCTGTGAGGAAAAGTGGTGGTTATGAATTTCGTGCTAGAAATTGAAGTCGGAGTAGCTCGTGCGCACACGGACTTGGCCACCTACTGAAACCTAGTCAGATTCATCAAGTGTGACTTTTGTACGAGTTTGCTTGATGGTTTGCTTGGATGATTTTTCAGGCACAACAACCATTTGAAGTGATCTTCATTCTCGGAAAAAAACCTTGGCCAAAGCTGAGCGTCTCTGAAGTTTTTTGGTCAAAACAGTAGTCGTCACTTCACACTGAATGTACATACGTACGTTCCTCCAATGAGATTTCCTAAATCCTCAAGAAACGCTTCCCTTTGCCTAATGAGATAAAATTTCTCAAGAGTGGTGTGAGAGCATTTTCAAATAGCATTTCGAATGGCAGTCCAATTCATTCATTCCCTAGAATTCTAGAATTCACATCGCACCGATTCGTCCATGTCACTATGGAAATCTGCTTACCTTTTGTGTCAGTACATGTAGACTGACTTCTCGGAGTCGTACCGAAGCATTGTCGTTATCTAATTATTGAAATTCATGGTTTACTGGCAGAAACATGTTCCGTGGACAAAGTATTTCCAAATAGGCCGTCAAATGAGACCAAATGAGACGCAGTCATTTTGAGATTCATGAACTTTCTGCACTTCTTTCTCAAGGAAGGAACACGGAAAAGACCACTACCATAACCAACAACATCTCGACATTACCATGCATGATCATCGTCATGGTTAGAGCAAGCAAGACGTTGGTTAGTTGGTTGGTCGTTCGTTGGTGGCGCGCTAACTAATAATGTTATGGTGAGAGTGAGAATGAATAATATTTTGCCCGAGCCTGGACCAAAAAAATGTCCCAAATGCCAGAATGGCAGCCACGAATCAGACATGAACAGTAACCATAATATTTCCTCATTGAATTCGGACCGACTCCTAATTAGCATGCCCACGAAGTTTTATATCTGGGAACGAAAAATACCACAACTTCTTGAGGGGAAAGGGCTATAAAATTTGAAAAGGTGGCTTTGCCAACAATGCCCATTTCTATTCTACGTAAGGATGCGGGGACAAGCGTTCAAACCCTTCAAACGTAAATATGTCGTTGGCACTTATTAACAAATTTTGGGCCAATGGAAAGGCTAGTTTTGAAAACTAAGATTTGGAATTGCTGGGAGCCAAAATGGTGCAAGTAAAAAATATTTACCATTGACGTATACATCAATCAATATTTTTTTTCATGCTTGGCTCAATACTCAGTTCCAATAATCAGTAGCTAGAGGTCTGGTTTCTAAAGGCACCCATTTCCGATAACAATACACTTCCCAATCCGATGACCTTTTGTCTCTCGGGGATTTTGGGGGTGTTCTTTTTGGTTGAAAGAGAGAATAAAAAGAATCACGATTGAAACAGGCGAACCAGTGACACTTCATCATATGTGACTGTGTCAAAGTGTACCAAGGATTCGAGATTGGATTCCTCGAAGCTTGTGTGAATCCTTGATCGTTTCCTCTAATGCCCTAATTTGGATTCTCATTTTGATTTCCTGACGTCAAAACCTTCAAATTTCAAGATAATCATCACCCAAATTCATGATTCACCAGATGAATAAAAGGTCAGCAACCCGTCATTCGAATCGAGAGCGATTCCAATTGAAACGGTTTCAGGGAACTTTTTTTTTACCAACCCACCACTTTTTTCAAGAACTAAGGTCGTAAATCTCCATTTGTCATTTGGACAAGAGACAAGAATCAACGGATTCAATGATACCCCAAGTCCAGTAATTACGGGATTAAAAAAACCATTATGACCCTTGAACCAAGTCCTAGATAAGAATACATATATAGGTAATAAGTACATGAGGTTTAGTGTAGGGTTCTTTTTCTTGGCAGATCCATGAAATTAATCTTACGAGATTCACTGATATCTTTTATGACGACAATCCAACACCACTTGGCCTAACGGGGAAGATTTAGCAGATTCTTATCTGTTTCGATCCCAACACTTGCCAACGAAAAAATGCGACATAAACAAAATGTATTCTTAAAAATTGCAAGGTACCGAAATTTCAAAAGTCGCGGGGTTGGTATTAAGTCAAATGTAAAAGATTTGAACCTCGTGTTCGAAGCACATTCCCTCAACAACTTTGCATGTGTACGTATGTATGTGCAAAGTAAGGCCAAGGACATTAACACAAGGAGCCTCATGACAAGGTGATGAAAACGTGCCAAAAGTGACAACGACAACCACGCCCTTCAGGCGATGGATGATGTTCAATTCAGAGTAAGAGAGAAGTGTTTAAACCAAGAAAGTAAAAGTTGGCCATCTTAGAACAAGATGACGACACCAGAGCAATGGATGCTACTAAGCAACCAATAAACCGTCAGGTTTGACCCAAATTTGCAAATGAGGGAAAACATTTTTGTCGTGTGGAAGAGGGGAGCCATTAAAATTTCATATTTTGTAATCTAAGATTTTTTTTCAGTCTTGGTAATTGGTCCACTAATTACTCTTTGTTTTTTTGGCTTGTCATTTGATTGACAAGTCCAATTCAAACAATCAGATTTTTGCATGTCTCTTGAAGATTTCCCAATATGGCCATATGGAGCAAGTCAAATTTGAATGCCAAAATGTTTATGGAATTTGAAAGTTTAATCCAACTACGAGCAAGATGAACCATTAAGGCAGATGTGAAATTCAACGATCTTTCATATCTTCCAACCAACCACCAACTGATCGACCTTGTGCCATTTCATTGGCATATGCATTTATTCGTGAAAACCAGGCATTAAACGAGAACGACATTTGCGATTCGTGATTGGGCTCCAGGAAATCGAAACACACATCACCAAAGAGGTCAATCAGATGGATTCAAATTTTGATAGTAACGGGGTTGAGTCTTTATTGATTCATAGCGTGTTAAAATGATAGTCTATTTAACCCTTGGGTTCGATCGAATACGGAACAAAAGACGGAAATAAGGCTAATTCGTGGAGAAGATTGTGAAAGAGGACTTAAAGTTTTTTTCTTCAAATACGTACGTGGGTGATTCAAAATGAAACAAGCCTGACTCGCAAATTCCTGAGACTAACAGGCTGGTTGGTTGATTGGTTGATGTTGCTTCTCTTTCATCAGAATTCGCACAAATGTTGACTCATGCCCCAATTCTACCTTGTAACTGGGATTACCTTGTCAGAACATTCGAGGCAAAAATGTTGGTATTCGATTGAAACAATTTTCTCTTGTGTCGGTCTTCACGACTTCATGAAGGTCAAGGCAAATGATCATGGCTCTTATTAATATTTTACCTTAGTTTAGGAAGACTTCAAGTGATATTTGATCTCTTGAATTAAATTGCGTTGGTGGAAATGTATCGAAATGGTAAAGATGTTGAAGATTAGATATTTGAGATGGTTCGCATTTTGATTTCATGGATCTTTTATCTTTAAAGATGAAAAGTTGGCTTTTCTATGTCTGTCTTGGGAGTAGAGGTTCACAAATAATGGATTGGTTGCTCTTTTTCCAACCTAATTCTGAGGACACTCGTTTAAAATCAATCAGAAAACAAAGGAAAGCATGGTTTAGACCTTGGACGTGTTAGGCTTTCTGAGATCTTTTCATGGAATCAAATTGGTAATAACAATGATGATGGTAATAATGATATATGGTTACACCGTTGTTCTTGGTGCAAAAAAATGCAGATGATGGCGCCACAGTATAGGAGAACCATGAGAGTAAAACATGTATCCTTCCCGAGGAATCTTCTTGACGCCAAAAACCGCATTGCTTGCCATTTCAATATTCTCACCAGAACCTCCGAGATCGCTAAAAATGTAACCAAATCATCCCAGCTCCTTCCTGGTCACCTGATTTATATTTACGAGATTGGCTCTATTTCTGGAATACTTTCCGGCCAACAATTTGCGTGAAAAGGAGTAACTCTTTTTTTCTATCTTGGTAGTTCTTGAAACAGATTAGATGCGTACGTGAGGTATGCTAATCGTCATTGGAGCCCTGATTCTGACTCTGACTGACTGATTATTCCACAGGATTGACGCATCGTTACATGAGACTAATTTCAAGATCATGTGAAATTCTCTCGAAACAAATCCCACAACAAAGTGGCCAAGAACAAAGAACATGCCAATTTTTGTGCACTACAGAAACATATTTCTGACGTACCAGATTGACTTTATGGAAATCTTAGCCACAATCTTGGCTTATTGGTTTTGCGTCTAATCTTGCCGGAAGAAACAAATTCCCGAATTCCAATCGATGAAATGAATGAACCAATTATACTCTTTTTCCGCCTGAAATCGCAAGGTTGTCGCGGTCAGTGCGTACTTTCTCTCGCCCTTAATGGGTTGTAAACGTGCCACCAAAGATTTTCGCAATTTCCTCTGTCTCCACCTGAATGAGATATCTGTCACTTTTTATCTTCCAGATTTCACACTTGGGCAAGCCACATTTGCGTGACAAGCATCTTCCGTTCATCCGTCAAGAGCTTTTCTTAGTTCATTACCTCTTCTCCGTCTTTTTCGCCATTCTCGCGAATTCAATAGAACAACGATGCAGTTCTCAAGTTCCATCAATTGATCGTGAATGTTAGTGCAACCATGTCTGCGACTTTGATCCAAAACCGGATGCCTCCAGGGCCAATGAGGAGGTCAAGTCCTCAATTATTCACATCGGAAGAGGAGCACGCTTTCCAGATCCAACATATCACCTTGCACCGACCCAAAGATGGAAAAGGGTTGGGTTTCACCATTCGAGGAGGGGTGGAACATGGTCTGGGGCATTTCATCTCGGCTGTGGAAAGAGGATCTGAGGCTCATCTTCAAGGATTGAGACCGGGGGATCAGATTTTGGCCGTGGATGGGATGATGCTCACGGGTGCAACTCATCGCGAGGTCGTGACGTTGATCTCGTCCAGATGGACCTTGGAGATTAGTGTCAAGAGCACTGGGGTCATTCCCATTAAGGATCGAGTGGGTGATCCCATTACCTGGCACAGTATTGCCCTCAGACCGGAACCGCCCATGAATGAAGTCATAAAACATCTTCACACCATTCCCATCGAGTCTCACGTGGAATCTCGAGTCGTGATCAGCATCACAGGTAGTCAAGGATTGGGATGTTCCATTTGTAAGGGCCCCTCGTCCAAACCGGGGATCTACATTCAATCCACCAAACCGGGAGGACTGGCTCGACAAGTGGGGTTAAGACCCGGCGATCAAATTCTGGACTGCAATGGGATCAGTTTTCAGCGGTTGGAGTTCAACGAAGCCGTTTATCACCTAAAGTCTAGCCGTCATTTGGATCTGCTCATTCGGAAAGGGGCTGGTGCGGATTTGTTCCCTTCGGAATCCTCGGGATATGACAGTTCGTCCAGTAGTTCGATGGGAGATTCACGTCCCAACAATCCCTATCGAGCATCGGTGGTGATTGACACGGCCAAGTTGTCCAAATCGGCTTCAGATCTGTCCATGAGCACCAAACCCGCGGACGTGTTCACCAATCGGTTAAGATTAGAAGAACGCGTTATCGAAGAAGAACGTAAGAAATTGGAGGAGGAACAAGAGCGACTCAAGCGCGAGGCAATGAGGCTCGAGGCCGAGAAGAAACGGTTCGAGGAGGAAAAAAAGCTAACCACCACCAACAAGGCTAAATCAAAATCCAGTCCAGACTTGAACGATTCTATTGGGAGCTCGATTGAGAGTAGCATCTCAGGGGGATTGGCCAGTCAAATTCAAAATGAGCTGCAACGACGGGCACAGAAAACGGTTATCCCAACGACACAAGCCTCGTCGGTGGTGTCGGTACCCCTCCCACCACCGCCCCCTAAGGTCCAACCACAGAGTAATACGAACACGATGCAGAAGAAGGCCATTCAAAAGGAAAAGACGTTGGCCAATCTCAAGAATGACAAGCACGATGCTCTCATGGAAGAGTTCAAGCGAGCTCATCGCCGAATGTTCAACTCTTCCACTGAGGAAGATGAAGAGGATCACCAACAACACCTTCGGGTTATTGAAGACATGAATCAAATGAAAGAAGATACTGAGTACGAAACCCAGGCGATCGTGACTTCAGTGGCGGTTGACTTAATGCCCAAACCCCAAGAAACCAAAAGCGTCGTGAAGAAGGAAATCAGCTTTGCTCCCGAACCCAAATCAATGGCTGACGTGGTCTCCATTCAGTCGACGTCCACCATCACCACCACTGCCACCAAAAGCTATTGCAGTGACGACACGTTGTCCGGATCATGCAGTTGTTCGAATACGATGTCGTCGAGTAGTAATCCATCGAATAGTAGTAGTTGTGAGGAATCGGAGACCACGTTGTCGTACATAGAATCGGAGAAACCAGCCAAGTCGACCACGCCACCATTTCCTCCGGAACGTTCCTCGTCGATATCGCCGGAAACAGCAAATCCACCACCTAAGACTTCATCCATGCTGAAGAAGAAAAAAGTCCCATTGTCGAGCTTTAAGCCGCCATTGGCAAGAAAGGGGCAGCATAACTCGCCAGGGATTCCCACACCTGATTATGACTCCACTCCAGAGCGTTCCCCGAAATCCTTTAAGAAGCGCCGTTATCAAAACTCCAGCCTCTCCCGCTATAGGAGCAACTCCATGAGCAGTCTATTGGAACCTGCTCCACCCACTGCACCTAGTTTGAGGGAGACCACCTTGAGGCGTTTGGCTCCGCGTCTTTCTCCCGCCAGAAGTGTCCCTGATCTAGTAGAGCGACCCTCGTCCAGATCTGGTTCCACTTCTGGACGGACGAACACTTCCAACTCCAGAACATGCCCCAAACGTCACCAAGACATTGGGGAGATTGGCTCATTGGATTCGTTTTCTATCAATGACAATATCCCGCGTGGTGATCCCAAGCCCCCAGCCCACTATTTCGAGTGCCAAGCCAATAAGAATACGAAAACTTTGGTGACCATGCGATCTTACCTTCCCGAGAGACCGGAACAAATCCGATTTGAGTTCTTGCCCCAGCCCTCACAAAATAAATCGGTTCGATTTAATGTGGGCGAAGAAGCCATGATTGCAGCTCAAGATTATCGGGTGGCCAATGCCAGTCGAAAGCCACATATGAAGACCTTGGAGCAGAGACAACTCATGACGAAAGTAAGTCCAAGGACCAGGGCTAGTCCTCGATCCTCACCTTCACCCAGTAGTAGTCAACTGACCGTGTCTTCGGACGAGGAACCGACCCGATTCCAAAGAAATGGTCCTTTGAGAAAGTCCAAGGGACCCTTGTTGATGATGTCGTCGACGACGACCCGAGGAAATGAATCTATGAAAAAGAAGCCCCAGGCCCCGCCTCCTCCTGGAGAAGCGAATCAAATGAAGAAGCAAGAATTAAAAATCTAGTCCCTCGAGCCGAGAAACTTCTCTCGCTCATTGCTCCCACGTGTTTCCTTTTTGATATTTATGTTTAAACTGACACAATGATAATGAAATAGACACTACTCGTGTTTGTTCCACGCCATAGGTTAGCATTTATTGAGGCAGGGTTGACATTCGCATAAATTGTTTCATCTCGTTAAACTTTGGCTTGGGAAGGCCAAGAATCAATGGGAGGACTTGCGTCGAAATATGGCCGATTCAAGTCTAACATGGCTTGTGGCAACACGGGAGACAACCATTGGCCATTTAATTCGGGGAGAGACGATACAAAATATGAGTGTGTGTTGGTGATTTGGTGGTTGGCGAACACGCAGAAAGGAGATGGTTGGTGTTTTAGTTCTCGAAGGTCGAGAATGAATGAAGAAAAAGTATCAAAACTACAGAGGACGTCATTGCGAGATGAGTGGGGCTGTTGATTTAGATGTCATCGATGTTGAAGACAGCCATTTAAGCCTCCTTATTCTCCTTGTTTTCGTCGTCCTTGTCTGCTGAAAGAAAGACGAATTTGTTACGGCAACAGTTCTAGTTAAAGAGTTTACTACGAGAACGCAAAATACGACGAGTTCTAGATTGTCAGTGGTTGTTAAATGATCGTTGAACACACAACACACAGACGGGGGATTAGTCGTTAAGACACTTCCGAGGTCACGTCTCTTCGCTTACCCACCCAAACCCTCGAGGTCAGGTTACAATTTAGTGGAGGCGTCCCTATCATCTATAAAAAGGGTGGGGAGGGTCTCAAATCTGATTATGCCCGCATGCACGTGATTGGCACTCAAAAATTGCTTTGTTTCAAATAAAATCACATCCCAGAAGGTAATCAGGAGCCAAACATCGTTCGGGACAGAGTAAAGGCATGGATGGAGCTTACCTTGCACTTTGCTTTCATTCTTAGAGGCCTCGTCGAAGTTCTCGACCAATTCAGGCAGATCATCGTCGTCGTTAGCATCCTGTCCCTCGCCGGCTCCCGTGGCCGAAGAGGCGAGCTTCTTGAGGTGGGTGAGACTCTCGGCGCCCAATTGATTGAGGATGCCGGGGAGCAACTCGGTGATCTGTTTGTTTTCAGCGTGTCCGGTGACGGCGAACGTGTTAGCCGCTAGAGAAGCTTGCACCTTGGGGTTGTTGAAGTGGATCACGGAACCATCGTCTTTGATCATGTTCACCTCCTCAATTCCGGGGATGGAGTTCACCTAAGCAAGACAAAAATGTAATGAGAAATTATGTATGAGTCAACGAAAACTAGATTAATGGGTGAAGAAACTCGTAATTAGTGATGGACCGAAAGCGCTTTCGGCCGAAAGTTCGGTTTCGGTTATGCCTACCGAAACCGAAAGCAGACTTCCACTATTAAGGACGGAGTTTGACAACAAAATCGAAAAAAATTCCGTCCAAAAACCACTGAAACTAAAGTTTCCCGATTTTTCAAAATCTACGCCCTACCCAACATCGAACACATGAGCAATTTAATTTTTAAGGTGGATTTTGCATTTACACAATTTTGTAGTCAGCTGCTTTCGGTTTCGGTTAAGCCCTCTTTCGGCCGAAACTTTCGGTTTCGGTTATGAGCCCTTTCGGTCCATCACTACTCGTAATGAATGGAAGCTTTTTTTTCTGAAATCAAAAGGCTTAGTCGAGAACCATCTCAGAGGATCAAGTAATCCCTCATGAAAATGAAGGTTTTTGAATGACGCTCAAAGATTTAGTATCTTTTTCTGAGTTAGGAACTTGCATAACGTATTTTTAAATAATTTCAGTTCTCAACATTGAGATCAAGCAAACAAAGCCTTTGCATACTTCAAGTTTTCAAAACTGATTGACGGGCTAGATTTGAGTATGCTATCTTTCCTCATATTCTCGCGTTCCAAACTTCCATTGGACCAAAGTACAATGACATCTACCATATCAACTTCTACTAAACTATTTATAAGCCTGCTCGCTTCGTCGAAACTTTAACATTGACAAGTGGAATTTAAGAGAGCGGAATTGAAAAGCCAAGCAGACTCTCCGGTCATTTGACATAATCTTAAAGTATAGAATGGAAGTGTCCTCCGGATGAGGGCAAGCCTATGGATCAAGCTTTTCAGTGCAAATAAAGAAAAAAGCTAAGCCTCAACAATTCGTTGGAATTTAACCTTTAATTCTCTCTTAAAGAGCGTTGGTTAGCCTATGGGCATATCTCTAATTAGACCCCCTCCCTTCTACTTACGGCCAACTTCTTGAGCGAAGACTGGAGTTTCTTATCGTCGGTGGTGGCCGTTCGGTGGACCACCTTCTTCTTCCTGCGGGCGGTGCCCTTGCCGCCAATGCGGACTTGGGCCTGTAATTGCTTTAGCTTCTCTTGATTCATCGCGACGAACTCACCAATCTGCAAACCAAAGTCGATTACCATCAATTTCAGAACGGGAAACTTGAGATTCAATGCCAGCCAGCATGCATGTATGCATGCACGTGGTCCGTCCAATCTTTAGAGAAAACACCGGGTGCCTTCCCGTTCAACTCCGAGCACGCATGGGCCCTAAACCCGCACCCAAAGCGGCCCCGGGTCGTCACAGAGGCGTGGCTTACCCAATTCGGCCTTGACTCGCGGATAATCCTTGGTAATTGTGAATTTTTTCGTTACCTTTGCGTTGGGCGCGTGGCTTGAATGCTCCCAGCGTGGTCGGAAAGGCAGAAAAATGGCCGAGACAACGGCAAGCAGCTAGATAGGGATACGTCGAACGGATGAGACAGTTGGAAAACCCACGTGGTCAAACTGAAGAGAATGAGAAGTGAGAACTGAAAATTTATGGAATGAACGGGACTTCAGAAGTTTCGCGTTTTTGGTGGCATGATGTAATCTTACCAACGATGGAGAACCCGTCACGGTTGAGTCATATGAATGAACGCCGTGTTCGGAACCGTGAGATTCTATTTCGTACAGGAGCATGGGGGAATGATTCATATGCAGAATTCATTGGAATGGGAAAGGCGGGAAAAAAATCAAAATCTAGCAATTTGCTTTCGTATCGGCGGTGTATGTAGAGGAAAAATGTAGACAAGCTTCACGGCCAGCTTGTAAAGTGTATGCAATCGAGAAGAGACATAACTCATGTCATGTTTCAATTAGATGTGCCAAAAATGTTATCTGATGTACTATTTGATATATCTGATGCATTACAACTATGTTGTGACGAAAGGTTTTGCTTAGCAAAGATTGATTTGCAATTATTTTGCGTACATAGTCTTGGCAGAACTTGACAGATGTCTTTGCTTATTGCCCGATAACAAACAATCTGTTTGCACTCCTATCCATTGACTTTGACAAAAACATATAAAGTTAGTAAATCACACTGATTTTTCGGTGGATTTATGATCACACAACCAACATTTTTTATATTCCATTTTAGATACTAGCTTCTCTTTAAACACCTCAATCGGATTGTTGAGTTAAAATGAATGAATATTGCCTTATATTCAGATTTGAATTTGTGGTCACATCAAACTTCCTCGTGACATTTTAGCACACAAACGTCAAAAAATGTGCTTCACACCACACAAAATTAGAACATGTTCCAAGTCGGAAGTGTGATACATTTGTTGCTCAAATGCGATGTCACACACATAAGTACCGTTAGAGTGCGACAAAACACGTGTCGTGTAATTGCAGCATAATCAGTATATCCTGGAATAAATTATTTTGCTTTGTAGCAAAAATTCCTAGACTTTTACAGCTTAGAGTCAGCTGATTATTACGTCAGCTGACTTAACTCTTTGAAACGTCTGGGATTTTTGCTCCACGGGAAAAAAACCGGGCTAAAATAATTACGAAACAAGAACTTTTTTAGACTTTTGTACACCTTATTCATCTCAAATCCCAAAATCCCGTGAAAAAATAACTTTGTTTGACGTGAAAGAACTTGCGGAAGAAAAAGCAAAGGAAACTGTTTTTTGGCCATGGACCCTAATTTGACACCCAAAATTAGTCCGACTGATCCCTATCTTGAGGGCGAGTCACGTGACTCATGCAACGAGATCAGCCCGAAATAAATCCCAGCTTGTGGCTTGTCCCTCTTCGACCCCTGTCGTCGACCATATGTATCAAATCCGGCGCCGACATTCGCTGGGGACATCGTTTTCCGCACTCAGACTCCTGTTCAAAATATGTTCCAAATCTACATATTTCTGAAAGGAAATCGCCTTGCATGTCATTCCGGCATATTTTGATTGAACTTGAAAACTGTAATATTCAAGAATAAGTCGTTTTCGCTATCCTCACCTCTCCGTTTGTCACAAAACAAATGTTAAAAAACTTTGTTAAAAAATATCCATAATCTTTCCGGCCGACATAGCCGGACAGCCCTACTTTTCCCGCCATCCATCCATCCTTCCTTCTGTGTTTCTCTGATCCAGGAAGGCAGCTGAAACCGGCCGATTTCAATGAAATTACGACCAGCGAGCCGAACCAAACAAATTAACGTCGATGGGGTCGCCCAACAGTCAGTCAAAATCAAGCGAATAGAAGACCATGTCCGTTTTCAAAAAAATACTGAAAAAAAAATGATTCTCAGTACCTATATCATCAAATAATCTGAGTCCGTCAATGTTGTCTTTTATTCAATCCACCGAATCGTCATCACCGTCACCCTCTCCCATTTCCAAAGCAACTCTTGAAATTTCGCCACCAAAATCGGTGCTGGTCTTTGTTGTGATTGTTGAGCGCTCGCGATCTAACCGGATTCTCCGCATCAGCTGACTCGATCAGTTTGCTCTAACGTGAAACTCGTGCGTGGATTTCAGTCACTCTTGATGCGTTGTGAGGGTTGCCAGTCCGGAAACCGCGCTTGAATCCTTGATCCCGTGAATCCCTTGGTTGTGAGAGCCGCCAAACTGTTCCAAGATGAGTGCCGCATCGCCTAGTAAACCCGTGGAGGCCGCCGAGAAGTCCGCCGTGGAACCTGAGGCGGCCAAAACTTCGCCCAGTAAAGTCACGAGGTGAGATGATAATGATTGGATTTTGGAAGGGAGTATTTGTTAAATTTGGCGGGATTTGTTGATTTTATCTTATTTTGACATATTTAAAACGGAGCGATTAAGATTACGAGGTGCGTAAAGAAAACTCGAGAGTCCCGCCTGCTGAGGTTAGATTTTTCCGGATAGTGCAAGTGTACGGTTATGAAAACCTCCCGATCTTCCTTTACATCCATTATACAGGGTTGGGTAATGATTAGCATAAATTATTAGTTTAGTATCAGGATTAGTGTTTTATTTAGGGTTAC
Organism: Tigriopus japonicus; assembly: GCA_010645155.1. Taxonomy (NCBI): domain Eukaryota; kingdom Metazoa; phylum Arthropoda; class Copepoda; order Harpacticoida; family Harpacticidae; genus Tigriopus; species Tigriopus japonicus. The sequence continues at coordinate 492,597 of JAAGOF010000071.1, read as the reverse complement.
CATTGGGAAGGCATGGATTTAAGTTATTCAGGGTGCCGAGACAGTTGTGATATTAAACTTCTGGTTTTTAGATTCCTTTCTTAGAGCTTAATGATTAAAGGAAATCTACCATTCTCACGATATGGCCGTTATTCTTAGGAACTCTGATTGCCAACTAATTTTAACAATTATTCTATCTCAGCGCGTTTAAATACCTATCCTTGCCTAACTAAATCTAACCAAATTATTAGATATTATTGTTACAATCCTGCATAGCAAACTGAGGTCCAAGGAAAACTCTGACATTCTGCTGAACAAATGTCAGGCTTATTAATGTTTATTTTTACAATTTGAGGAATAAAACCTCGACTTCAACCTCAAATTGAGATGCATAATTCCAAGATTGTCGAGTATGCCAAACTGTCAATTGCATCAACATTAAACAACCCTAGACTTGAAGTTCATTCCTTTAATTGTGATTAATTTAACCGTATTTCTGTTTGTTGCAGTGAGGTTTTGAGCGAAGCCATGCACAAGTTGTCCTCGGGTAAGCGGAACCTGTTGGTCAATGATATTCCGGCTGCCGTGGCCGCTTTGGCCGAATCGTGCCAATTGTTGGGACAACATTTTGGGGAAACGGCCGTGGAATGCGGCGAAGCTTACTTCTATTACGGCAAAGGATTACTCGAGTTGGCCCGATTGGAGAATGGTGTGTTGGAAAATGTCATGGATGGAGGTAAGAAATTTGATAGATGAATTCTCAGTCTTTGAATCATCTATGTTGAGCGGGACGATTTAATGATCGAATCACTCTGGGTTGGAGTTCCATTATTTTGTTATTCGGGGCGTAGGTTAAGTTGCGTGTAGCTTAAGGCATTAAAAATTAAGTATTTTAGTGTTGTTGACCGCGACGAATCTCCGATAGTTGATATATGATACTCCGTATCTCGCGTCTTAGTTCTTGTTTCTAAGGATGAAAAAATCATCCCCCATTTAATATAGACCTCACCTCTTTCGTTAATGAAATATGCCTACTGAAACCAATAGCAACGCACATTTGAGTTGTAAGAATTTGGCATATTTAGTGAGCTGAAGGGTACTGATGTGTTTCCAGTTGGGTTTTTGGCAGAGCTTTGGTTTTTAGGGTCAAAAATTTGACCACAAGTTAACTTCTCAACAGGCATGAGACCTTATTTACTATAAAATATGGCAGTACTACCAACTCGAAATCCATAAGTGTAAGTACTGATAGAACTCGAAATCGAACTAGTTCGAGTGTTGCCAAATTGGTCCCTTTTTAGGTCTTTTCAAAAAGTTCAGTAAAACCTCTTTTAACAGCGATAAACTTCAGAGTCAAAATTGGCAGCACTCCTGGTTCGAAACAGATCACTCTAGTAGGGGTGTAAGTGAGACGCCTTCAAATTCATTGTTTGTGGACTATTTTGGAGGGAATGAAATGGCCAAAAGATTTTGGTGGAATACATCTATTTGAACAACATGCATTTTTGACTAGGTTTTATTGTAAGGAATTGCATGAATTTTAATTTTCAAAGATATTTTCTGCATTTTTGTATAATTGTTTTGCTATAATAATTACATGAGCAGATAATCGGATCTCGTTCAAAGCAGGTTTATAAACTGTAAATGGGCGTTTTAGTAACGGGAATGGGTGGATCGCTTATTAATATAACGTTCTTATATCACAGTACAAATTGAGGTGTAATCATTCACCTAAGAAAAACACTTACATACACGTAAATTCACGAAAGTGATGTGTTTAAATGTCTTCGTCAGAATCAATATGAACGTTACATGGATTGAAAATCCACGTACATAGAAGCCGCCGTACATAAACAAATCCAAGTGGACGGCAAAGTCAATCAGGGTTGCCAAAAAATGCTAGACACCCCATTACTATTGGCACAATTTTCTATAAATTATTATGTTTGGTATGTGTACATGTTTCAAAATTTGATTTGCCAAGAGAGTGATATTATCTCCTAAACTAATATTTTATGTAGGTTTTTGATATCCTATTTCAAGTCACTGAAATTCTAATGACTTTAGTAATGAATTTGCCTTACAAAACAAAACAAAAATTGCAAACAACTTTAAACATGCCTTGATATTTCTTCCAGATTCTTTGCATTTAAGGCAGGATTGTGGACAAATTTTTAAACACTTTTCCTGACCAACCCACTATACAAGGGTTGTATAGATCTGCCAACAGTAACTCATTGGTAGACCAAATATCATATAAACATTAATTGTAGAAATTATTTCAATGATTAACTCTCTTTACAGGGAATCCCATTCCTTGTAGCAGTATTTAAATATCCGCCCCCCCCCCCAAAAAAAAAAAATATATGAAATGGCAATAGTAAATGAAACCATATTTGAACAAATTTTTTGCTGAATGTATAGTAAATCATAAACCCACAGAGATATTTTATTGGCCTTGTGGTCAATACTTGACATGTGCTTCTATTCTCACAACCATTTTGGGATAGTAAAATCCCCTAAAAAGAGGGGCACATCATCCTTTTGGCACCTCTAACACACTTCCAAACTGGCGAGACTACCATACCAGGTATATAGCTCCCCATGACATCATAACTCATTTTCCATTTGCAGATACATGATGTTGCCAAGTTCAAGCATGGGTTAGGAGCTGAAATAGGTTTAGTCTTAATCTACCTACAATGAAGATTATGGAGAGAACTTGCGTAATTATTGAATGAATAAAACAAAAATATTTTTGCAATATGATTTCTGAAAGAAAAATTTGTTTCTACTAAGTGCCATGTGTGTAGCATATTTTAGCAACCCTGATTGACTTTGCCCTTCACTGAGGTTTGTTTATGTCCATCGGCTCCTATGTACGTGGATTTTCAATCCATGTAACGTTCATACAGAATCAATTGGTAGTTATTGGTCATTTTGTAAACTTCTTCCGAGCTTTGCCAAAAAATGCAAAATTCATACACCTACTTCTCTTACTAAATCCTTTAGTTTGATCAAGTAATTTTGTAGGAAGATTTTTTCTTAAAGTTAACAATTTTTTCTGCCTGTTTTCTAAAAATAATATGCACGCTTTTGATTGCAAGGAGTAAACCTCGAGGCCCAGGTTAAAAAGAATCCCAAGTACACTATCAACTTGATAACGGGTCCCAATAGTGCTGTTGATTGGGATCCCAACTTTTTGTGAGATACAGTACATCCTTTTTACGATATTTTCACGAATGTCGAAGAGTCGTTACCAATAAATAATTTATTTTAATACAAGCGCTTGGAAACTTTGTAACGTTAAAAGTGTTTAAGGGTAGATCACTCACAATATGGTCATTTGGCTTTGTCTTAACTGCCATGTAACATATATCAAGGAGATCCCAGTTGCCATTACCAGTTTCCTTGCAGTCCCTGAAGGCGAAGATTCTGATAATTCTCAGGTGGAAGATCCCGAAAAATGTACAGGTATATCATTAACTTACGTTGAACTCTTAGATCGTAAGTATATGGGGAGAGCTCATTTCAGGCGACGAGAAAGAAGAAGTCAGTGACAAAGTAGGTAAAGCCATTGAAGAGAACTTCCAAGCCTTGGAAAAGAGCAAAGCCAAGAAAGAAGGCCAAGGCAAAGAGAATGTTAGTCCTGTGAAGAATAACATCGAAGTGGATAAGCCTTTGAACCCGGAATCTGAAATCAAGACGACGCCTATGAATGAAGTTGATGGTAACGTGCCAACCAAGAACGTCAAAGTAGACGAAGCTAAATCGGAGAAAGAAAAAGAATCTCCCAAGAAAGAGGAAGTCCCGTCTAAAAAGGATGTATCCAAAGACGACGAAACGGAACTGTTGTCCAAGAAAGATGAAATGGAAGTGTCGAAAGACAATGGAATCAAAAGCTCGGACAAAGCTGAAAACGACCCCGAAACTCCCAAGAGCTCTGTCACGGAAAAACCTGGTGAAGCCAAAACCGAATCGCCTGAAAAAATGGAAATTGAAAAACCCGCTTCTGAATCTGCCAAGACACCCGTCAAGGGTAAATGTTTGAGTTGTAAAGCCTAGTTCTTAAGTCTCAATTAGACATTAAGGCCTTGCTATGAATAAAAGAAGAAAGAAATTGATTTAAATCGGGTTATTTTTTCAGACGAATCTGAAAATGGATCGACGGAAGACGAAGAAGCCGAAGACGCCAATGCTCCCAAAAATGAGGAGGCCGATGAGAAAGAAAGTGAAAAAGAAAAAGAGGGCGAAGAAGATGGAGAGGACGACGAGGACGGAGAAACATCTCAAGACGAAGAACCTTCCAAGGAGACTGGTGAGTTAAGAAAGCCATGAAAGCTTTTAGCCAACATCCCGTCATGAGAGAAATTTTTCCTTGCCCTTAGATGGAAACGAATCGATCGGTAGTAATGATGCCGGTACTAGCGACGCTAAAGAAGCTTGTGACAAATCGGCCGTTGAAAATGAAGATGAAGAGGATCCATCAAACCTGCAATTGGCATGGGAAATGCTAGAATTGGCAAAGATGTGCTTTCAAAAGCACGCCGACTCCCTGGGTGATGTCGATCCCAAAAGGATGGAGATGGAGAACCGACTTTGTGAAACCTACCAAATGTTGGGAGAATTATCCGTCGAGAACGAAAATTATCCCCAGGTTTGTTGTCTTCATTGTTAGTTTTTATCAGAAATCTTATTGAAGGTTGAGCTCTTTTAGGCCATCGAAGATTTGACCTCCTGTTTGAGACGACGACAAGAACTCTTGCCCGCAGATTCTCGGAGCATTGCCGAAACGCACTATCAAATGGGCGTGGCTTTGGGCTATAATCTCGAGTTTGACAAGGCCGTGGAATCCCTTAACGATGCTATTGCTGTGTTGCACAAACGTATTGAAAACCTGAAGAACAAAACTGAATCTGAAGGTAACCGAACCATCTAATGGCAAATCAAGCTTCCGAAATATGCAGACATTCAACTTTGTACTTCTTCGTAGATCCCTTGTCAAAGAAAGATGCTTTCTACACCCGCGAGAAGGAAATCGCCGAAATTGAGTCCCTCATTCCCGAGATCAAGGAAAAGATCACCGACACAAAGGACATGCAACAGGAGACCGTCAGGAAATTGGGAGACCGAGCTCTTCTGGAGGAACGGGAACTTGAATCGTCTTCAGGTCCACGGACCAACGGAGAGGGCTCCACAACCAATGGGTTTGATGCCCCACCATCTGTAGATGCTGCCAGTGTGTTTAACATTCCCCTCTGGAGATTGTTTGGATCTCGACTAAAAACTTTTCTTCATTTTAGCTAAATCCTCCACAGAGGCCAAGCCTACGTCTGATATTTCTCACATGATCAAAAAACGGAAAAAATCGGAGCCCACCGAGGAAGCTCCCGTCACGAAGAAGGTCCATGTCGAGAGTAATGGATCAACCAATGGAGGGAGTAGCAGTAATCAGTCCGAAGTGAACGGTTCTGGGGATTGCAAACCTGAAGCATCGTAACTCGCCCAACTTGTACAAGACGACTGCTGATTGCACTTTGTTTATTAGTTTCGAACGACATTTTTAATACCGACTGAAAAGTATTCAGGATTCCCTTACGGATTTCTGAACTGAGGACAAAGACGACGCTAAATCTTTCATCCACACCCACAAAGTACCTATCGTCATTGTATTAAGATCATTTAAAATGCCAACAAGCTCACAATAATAGCTATTTCTCGTTTAAAATTTTTGCGTTGAAGAGAAATACACTTTACCTCTAATATTGGATAGATTTATTATATTGCTCTATGAGATTTTTACGTGATAATTTGATCAATATCGTGAACAGCACTGAATCATAGAAACAAAACTCGTGTAGGACCTCCCTGTGAAAAGGGGATCGACATACAAAATAGTAGATGGGCAATGGCAAACGAGTGGCAAAGGTGGAACAAACGTAAGCAAAATTCAGTCGTACTTTGAAGGAATGAGACGAAGAATGAAATTGGTTAGTTTGCATGAAAGAAAAGAATTTCTTTTTGAAAACACTTTTGGTTAGTACGAGTTTGTCTCGATCCAAGAATTGATAAGTCATGCGTGTTTAGTTGCCGGAATGTTAAAAGGAATCGTGTGCCAAACCTGAACTTCACTTCAAAGTGAGAATAACCTGACTGAAATAGCACTTAAATTAAACAATATGTACCAAGTATGGAACACAATTCCGCTCAATCGTAAATAGAAAAATGGTAGGGGGCCGTCATGTAGTTGTAAATGTTCGCACTAGGTATTTTGTTGGGATTGGTAGGAATGATTTTATAGGTTTCACAAGTTGGATCTTTTTGTCACGATCTGAATGTTTCCTCGTTTTGCAAATTTCGCTATGAATACACATGGGCAAAATTACGGGCCAGCGGGCAATTTTTTTTGGATGGGCAACGAAAAAAATGCAAATATCCAGGGAACAACAAACAAGGGAGTCTTCTTCCTTCGGAAATCAAAGTTTATATAAATGTTTTAGCTGTGTTTCGTGTTTCGGGAGCCAAGTTTTGGCCTTTTACAGAGGAGTTCATTAATAGAAGCAATTGTCAGGCAATTACCGAGGATTCTCGAGCAAGATTGCGAAAAGGCGGGGTCGAAAAAGTCCAATGAAAGGTCATAATTTTAAATGCTGGCGCAAGAAGGGCAAAATGTTTCAACCGAAACTCGTTTGATTCGTGTTGTTTCAAAAAACCGGCACCATTTGAAATTGGAGAAAAAGAGAGTTTGGGAGAGAAATGGAGAAAGAGCAAATCTAGTATCTCAATCATCATATAACGAATCGTTGGTAGTTGTAGTAGTTGTAGAAGAAGAAGTAGTAGGAGTAGTAGTAATAGTAGTAGCAGCATCTTAATGTTCGTATTTAGTATGTGTATGGAATCTTTGTAGTGGTATTAATAGTAGAAGTGGTTGTTATTAACATCATTCACTCGGAACTTCTTTTTTCGTATCACTCACACGCTGTGCTCAAATCCCCGCGAATGGGGGTGGGTCGATTTTGAAACTAGTCAATTTTCGCTGTTGTTGTTGATTTTAGATGCAAATACACGTGGCGGACGATGAAGCCGAAGAAAGTGGAATGCGTGATGTTCAGATCATCATCCTCATCATCAACTACAACTACGTCTTCATGGTCGTCCGTCATGCTGGAGGCGTACTTGAAAAGGCTACACTCACTCACTCACTCGCTCACTTATTCAATCTTTCACTCACTCACAGGCAGCCAAGCATTCCCAATCTTGCTTCACACGCTTACTAGACTGCCTTCAAATTTAGTGGAACGATACAAAAATCTCGCTTGTTTTCATATATATGTTCGCCATCACAACGTTCTCTCCTGTTTTTTTTGTGCATACATTTTGAGAAATGTTCCATCTTCTGCATTATCTTTTCGCTTCTGTTTACGCCTCTTCCGATGTTGTTGCGATTGCTCCGATATGATGATATTCCCGACGCTCATTTCTGTCTCCGTAATCTCTTGGGTTATGATAGGATCATGATGATGATGATGATGATGATGATGATGACATTTTGGCGCAAGGCGAAAGCGAAACGACATCCTGTCCAGGTTCAAGGCCTTTTCTTTCCCTGGGGATGTGTTTCACTTTCATCCGGTGGCGAGACTTGGATCCTAGATAGCAATGGCCATGGAAGTGGTGGTAATGGTTACATCGGATTTCCATTTTCGTTCGTGGTGTCAGATGTCAGATTGGTCGGTTCCAAAGATGTATGGAACGAAATGGCAGTAAGAAATAGATCTTGAGATACAGCGGAGACAAACCGAGATTGGAGGAGAACGTAGCAGAATTGTTCGGATGCTTTTGTTGTTGTTGTTGATGTTGTTGTCGTCGTCTTAGCAAAAGTGCATTAGTAGTCGAGTAAAAGGGGAGAGTGTTGGTTTACATAAGTGTTATGTATGTATACATGTTGCAGAGCTTTATTGAACAACGTTAGGGGCGAGCATCTTGGACAGCTCATCGTCTTGGAGACAGCCTCGGAGGAACTCCTCTTCCGTGAGATGTCCATCTCCATTCTCGTCCATACGACTGAAGATGTTCTTGGCTCGTTCCTCGGCCGAATCTGTGGGCTTGGTGGCCCCAGCACCCAACATGTCATAGATGGCCTGGACAATCTTGGTCATCTCCTCTTGGTCGATGACGCCATTACCGTCCACATCGTACATTCTGAAAGAGCAAGCGGAAACGGAAACGGAATTAGTGGATGGATGTCGTCGATTTGTACTTGTACGTGCGTCGTTCAAATCCGTCTTTCATGTTCAGTATGTAAACAAGCTTTCTGGGAAAAAGGTCACCAAAGCCTGATGGCATCTGAGCACGGTACGTGAGTGCCAAAAATAGCAAATCCTGATCATCCTTCGCATGCATGCTCTCGACGGCAGGTGTTCCAAGCACCTTCTTTGCTCCGAGATATGAGATAGGAACAAAAAAACTTGGGACAGCAGCATCAAAAAAGCTACGCATCAATGCTGTCCATCCATTTCCGAGGAAAACCAACATCGAACTCAAATATGACCTGCTCAATCCGACCGTATATATTTAGTCCACGAGCTTTTCTATGAGGCTCCAACCCAGTTTTCCTCGTGGGAGGGCTAGGCCCGAGTGGCCTTTTTTATTCGGCCAAGGACGCAAAAGAAGAAAAATGGACGCCAGCGATTTGAATAGATTAAGAAGAGCGTGAAATCGGGAGAAAAGTTTCCAAGGAAAAACTTGTTCGATTTTTCTAGTGGACGGCGGGAACCAGTTGGAGAAACGATGGTTTGGCGAGTAGCTGGGCGAAACGAAGTTGGTTCTGGGAGGGGTTTTTCTTCTCACGATTCCGATGAGGAAGGATACCGCCGAGCTTAGTGGATCGGCACCATCTCCACACTAATGCGGTGGTAACTAGGGAAAATAAACGCAAAACGACCTCGAGCTGAGTAAACCATTATTACATTGATGGGACTGCATTATGCAAGAATCTCTCGAGTTATTTCGTTTGCAGTCGTTGTAGGATCTAAACCGACCCAGCTCTTTTTTGTACGGGAACATTCTCCTCAAGCGAACTGCTACTAGTAGATAATGACGAGGAGCTTCCAGGATAATCATGCCTGAATCATCCTTAATGATTTCTGAACCTCGCCACGACGCAAGTAGCAAAGGCGTGATTGGGTACATCAATGAAGAAAGCCTTTATCCCAACTTTTTCCCTTTTCCACAGAACAACTTTCGAACCACATACTGCGTGACAATACCGGAGATGGAGGAACCCACAAAAAGTGACCATCACAGATGTCCTTTATACTGAAGTATAAAGACCTCGACAAGAGCGTTCTTTCACAGAATTTTCTGATTTGTCCGTCCAATACTTAGTGCTTAGCCAATGACTAGGTGTATACAGACACACAGGGGAATTATTATGACGTATTTTGTCTTGACATGACATGTATCCGTTGCATGAGCCTCCTTATCCTGTTGTACCAACGTACATAATAAAACATACAACCATTAGCCAGCCCTCCTCTCAAAAACGCCGCCAAAGAATAACAAATGCAAGAAAATGTCGGAATCAGGCCAGAGCTAAGTGAGGACAGATGGAACTGACTTCAAACGCAGACGTGGATCAATGTTGGGATATGCCAGAAGTACTTGATCCTCATTGTTACCCATCAGGAACAAAGACGAGCCTTACTCGGCTGAACTACTGTACAGGCAAAACTCGCACTAAGCTCCAAATAATAGGAGGAAATATTGAATCCATATTGGAAAGTACAAGCACTATGAACGGGATGAACGTTATCGTAAAGACGTGAGGACTAAACACCTATCTAAGGGACCACATGTGGCCCTTTCTCAGCTTCTTAGGCTTCCCAACACTGGTCCCAAAGGCCACATCACGTCGCTCTATTCACACGAATAGGGAATAGGGAATGGAATAACACGCTTTGGTTGAGCCACACCAATCTCGCCCTGTCTTGGCATTCAAAATCTCAGGGATGCCAAACGAAATCAAAGACACCAGAGGCCAATCTGGAGCTCCCAAAGCTGGACGCCAATGTTATCTAAAGTCCGACGGAATGAGTGGTCCGATAGACTATCCAAATGAGCTCATAACCAATAGCTAAAGTCCAAGAAGTTGGTCAATGCGATCACAAAGCCCAGCGCAAGATTAGGAAGAAGAGGAAGAAGAAAGAAGACGACGACGACAGGGAGCAATGGAAATGGGGATCGTGGTGCCCATTGAATTATGGTTAAGTCAAGTGATCCTTGCCAGCAAATGGGCACGTCCCTTGGGAGAATTCTGTTTCTTTTCCTCTCTGCAGGGAACGATACCTCTCTCCAAGCTAAGTTTGTTGTTATTATTGTTGCTTCAACCATGAGAAACGTCGAGGAAACATTGAGCACCCACATGGAAACCCTTAAATTAAGTGAGTCAAGCTCGGCACCTAATCTAGCACATCCCCTACAGGACCTTGACGGTGGGGTACAAAAACCAAGGCTCTGTCTTAATTATTGAAATCACGTCAATCCATTTATCCAGTCTCTAGGGAAAAGATAAGTGGAAACTAGGTCCCTCACGACGTCTCTCGGGCATGTTAATTCAATTTCAGCAGAGTACACATTGCCTTAAATCCTTTGGGTGAGACGGTCTAGACTAGACCAAGCTCTACTTTCCAACAGAGCCTTTTTCTACTGAATGTTCTTGAGTTTCGAGGTCCAAATCCGGTATTCTTTGCACCAAGTCGATTCAGAATCGAAAGAAGTACGCGAGCGCAAGTACCCCCCATCAAAAGTCAAGGTCCGTCGAGATAAGCGATCCCTAAATCTTTTTGACCACAATATCCTAATTTGGATCTTAAGAGAGCCCAGCATGCCATGTATCATCTAGATATCTTGTCTGCCATTGACGTTCTGCAGAGTCTAAACTAGCCGTACTTTCTTATGGAACCCAAATCCATCCCAAAATGGTGCAGTCGATTATACATTAGTCCAATTGCTGTGATGGATCATGCCATCATTTCTTCTCCCATTCTGGAGAAGGAGATAATTTAATGGATCCAGATCGAGAAGAAACCAATTGCCATGTCTTTCTTGCCCATTACTTAGTAGAGTTGTCCGAAGTAGGAACATTCAATAAAAGAGTCGAGGGGAAAAACCCCAATGGCCATACTTTGTGCCTTGCTCGATCGAGCTTCTCAAACACGAGCCAAGATTACTCAGCACAGCAAAAAGGATATTTCAGAGACCAACCAAGATTCTCAGATACAGAAATCATTGCTTGCTCCCCTCCTAGACCCAATCTCACTAAATGTCCCACCGCCCCTTCTTAACCATCTCCTAGGGCACGAGGTATGGACCACCGAGGTTCCAGCTTATCATGAAGATTCCTAACCAAGGAAGCTCTCTCTGGGTGGGTAAACTTCATTTCACGGCTCCTTAAATCCGTTATCCAATGGTCCGCACAGTGAGTGAGTCACTGATCTACGTACGTATTGTTGGGGCAAGCTAGTCTTCCGATGGAACCTCCCGATTTGACGTGAATGAATGAGTCGCCAGACTTGCCCATTCACAGATGATGTCCTCTAAATGAGACTCACAGATGGTCTTCTTACGTGCTTTTCTTCTGGAATTGGACTGGGAACGACTGATCAAGTGCTGATGGTCACAATTTTTTAATGAAACATCTCAATGGAGATTAGCACCTCACTGAAACACTTTCACGAACGTGACCAAGTACTTTTTTGGGGTGGGGAAGATTAAGCTGAACAGAGGGTTTTCACAAAAACCTTCTTGAGCTTTGGTGCTTGGCAGAATTTTATTGGTTTTTACTTTTACAGTATTGTTTAGAGGAACTGGAAAGTAAGAGGAAATGGTATATGAGGAAAATATCGGTGCCGCCAATTCGAGGAGTCTCATTCCAATATTCATTGATTTTTTTCCCTCGAATTGCGAAGTGACGAGTGCTGTTCAAAGGAGACAGAAAATCACGTGTTCTTGAAATAGATTGCTCATCATTTTTTCTGGCGTGAATTTGGAACAGGTTCTTTTACATTTGAATAAAACTTATACCTTTCCTGTTCCATTATGTACGTGCCTCGGTATAAGGCTAAAAGCTGCCTCATATTTACCAGAAAACAGGCTCGTTTTGTCTTCATAAAGGCTTGACTGGTTCGTGGTGGACACGTTTACGCCAAGTCAGAAAGGCTTGTGTGCGTCGCGGACAATGAACCTTTATGTCGAGGCAAGCAAGCTTTGATGGGTCATTGTGTCCTTGACCAAAGCCATGGACAATTCCCAATCGTATCCGGAATTGAGAATTCACAAAAGGATCCCTCCTTCGTCTACTCTGCCTTGGTCCAATTCAACTTGATCTATAAGGCAAAAACCTGCCACTCGAAGGAATCATCTGCTCTCGAATCGGGCGGCCCAAACCTCCTCCAGCTTTTTTAGGCCAGACAAAGGGAGCTGGTAGAAGCTACTGTGAATCCAAGTGCGCCAGAAGTCCTCAACTCTGGGGCCATCAACATGGAACATGCTTTCTAGGCAACAGAGATCCTGCTGCTCTGCCAAACTAAAAAGCCAGGACACCAGAGAGTGCAGAATTAACTGCCATTGCCACTTGCCATCGACTGCAGTATGTACTCCTAGTATGGGTACGCACAACAACCACAGGCAGGATATCCAATAGAGTTGGTTAACACCACCATGCTCTTTCGCTCTCGTTCCTTGCGTTATGCCAACGGTTCGAGATCGCTATGAAGGCTATAGACGATTACACTACACTGAGTGTCGATTTTGCAGTCCTATGATTGAAAACAGACCTGACGATTTGACTTTTTACATACATGGCCAAATTCTTGTATCGCATGACCATCAAACTATTGTCACGAAACAATGGGCAGCCTGGATCAATTGGACTTGGGCTTCAAACGAAGGTCAAACTGGGGTTTCCAAGTGCAGAGTCTTCTAAAATTAGGATTCTTCTCACATTCCCCGACTCATCTTCTATTGCGACCAAACAGTGTTCGACCAAGCAATGATTATTATCTGCCCCATCAACGTTATCATCTCCCCTAAACACACTATTGTGGCGCTTTAGTGCTTCTTTGATGGAGGGAGAAGAGGTTTGGGCTATCAGACATCCTTCCTTTGGTCTGAGCCCTCAGCTTTTGTGAAAGTCTAAAGTTTTCTGATCTCCAAGATTGCAAATTGGACCCAGGCCAGAAGAGAAAGTCGGAAGGAAATAACTTTCAGCTTGGGAGAAATATTCGCCAAGATCCTTCCTTCCTCCCTCCTTCCTTCTTTTTTTGATTCAAGGCACATCTCTCAATGTCGACTGCGACATATCAATGATCGTGTTCATAACCCATTGGAGTCCTTGGCGATTCCTCTTGTCCATGTAGTCGTGTGATGGCTGCAAAGTTTTATAATGAAAGATGAACCCATTGCATACCTGGAATAGAAACCATTGTGTGTTATACGAAGGTCTTTGAATCCTCTTGAAAAGGATAGAGGTATAGACAACTCGTTACAATCAATGGCCACCGTTATAGAGCTTCATACTCAGGAAGTATGCACAACGTGTAGAACAACAAATCAGGACAACCATCGACCAATTGAGAATGAGAAACACTCAAGAACGTGTCCAAGAAAACGAAAAAGCGAGAAACAGGAGAAGCAAACTCAGTCCAAGCCAAGTCTCCCAGTTTGTAACTCCGATCGAAGACTTTTTTTGGTGGAGACCCTCTGCTTATCAAGAGCTGTTGCTTGTGCCTTAGGCAATTTTCCAAGCAACGTGAGCTTTTGGAACAGACAACCAAGGCAGCACCAGCCAGCTGAGCAACCAACCCAACAGCCGACCAACCAAGACCGACCAGCTCAAAGTTCTCCTTTAGGAACACAACATTTGCAACAACATCAACAACAACTGCCACAAGCGTGCAGAGTGACGACAGCACTCAAGTAACCCAACCAGCAAATAACTTATCCCAATGCTCAAAAGTGTTCCAAAAACTGCTTACTTTCTGATGAGAAAAAGAGAGTCTTTCAAAATCTGGGAGGAACCAAGGAAACTTTTGACCAGAAGACTACACTGAAAAGATGCTTTGACACTTCATCTCTTTGGCAACGTCCCCTTAAAGATGACGACTTTTTAGATCTGTCAGTTACAAAAGCACATGAAAGAAGCATGTAGAAATGATATATGACATGATATGATGATAAATATTCATAAATTTAATGAATCGAAAAAGAGGACGTCTTCCCCGTATTATTGCTTTGTAAAATGTTCCTAGATCTTGCAGAATCTGTCATGAAAGTGAATGGACAGTGGAGAGCTACAAATGATTCTTCGACAAACCCCTACACAGTTTTATGGTTAACAAAAGATGTCAGCTATGCTCCCTTGGGAGGAAGACTCAAATAGAACCATTCAAAGGCAAATATTACAAGAAATAAACTCTAACTACGGCGAGATTAAAAATGTAAATAGCTAAGAGAATAGGTTATTGGATGATGTACGTCTCATTGATATCAAACCATTTGTTGAGCCGCTAGATCTAATCTACAGGGTCGGCGGCCAAAGTGTAGACCCGTTAAGACCATCTTGTTAAGACCATATTGTAGTTTTCGGTACTTTTTTAAATTTTAGAATTCTTTTTAGAAACTTTAGAAAAAAAACAGTTTGAGAATCCCGAGGTTTTGAGGAATAAAAGTTGTTTTGTGCATATCCCTGTAGGAGCCCTTGAGCAAAGATGGGATTATTACATCGATGAAGAAATTGGGATAGTTGGCTAAGAGCCTTGCATTTGTCCCTCAAGGGAAGGATGGTAGAATTTTGGGTTGGATTGGACTGTTTGGTATCCCAACATGTTTCACTTTTAAGGATGGGCCAAAAAAAGAAGTCTGTGAGCCTCAATTAGACCTGAAAACGCCAAAATCGCCAAACTTTTTGAAAAGACCTAAACCTTGGGCCACCAACCCTGTAAAGGCGAGAGAGCTTCGTGGAGCGACGTAAATGAATCAAGAAATTTTTATTGATAATAAGGTTGACAGAATTCATGTCTAGAGGTAGTTCAGAACCGATAGGAGAGGGTCCATTTGCTCTTAATTTGGTTCAATTTCTATTGAAATTTTTTTTACAAAAACTAAAATTTGCACCCACAGAAAAATGGGAAAAATATCTTGAAAGAGTGGCAAAATGTGGCAGTATGGCGTTAATTTTTCTAGTGGCAGTAAATGAAAGTAAATGACAGTATTTCAAACATCATTTGGCACTGTCGGCTTGAAATCCCCTGGCAAAGTACTCTCAATCCTAGTACAAGAGGAAACTAGAGGTCTAAGAGAATTATTCGTGATTCAGCAAGCTTCTATTGCATGTGCGATGGGACTTAAAGGTGGAACCATTTTGTGATTCAAAACCGGAATTTCCGGTTTCAGGGAGTCATTGGTGAAATTGCTCATTCAATTGCTAGGCTCGAAGAAGAGCAGTGCATGACCAATCAAGTAACCCTTGGTATGCCTGGAGATGTTTATTTTTCTTAAGATGTTGCCACTTTCTAACCATAGGTTAATCAATTACAGAAAGCCAAGTTGATTCGACATCAATCCAAAGTAGTGATGTGTTGCGAACCAGGAGTGCTGCCATTTTTGACTCGGAAGTATATCGCTGTCAAAAAGGGCAGGTTGTTTAGAACTTTTTGAAAAGACCTAAACAGGGAACAATTTGGCAACACTTGAACTAGTTCGATTTCGAGTTCGATCGATAGTTATAAAAAATGGATTTCGAGTTGGCAGTGCTGCCATATTTTCTGGTAGATAAGGTCTTTTGCCTGTTGAAAAGTTTAGTTGTGGTCCGATTTTTGACCCTAAAAAACAAAACAGCAAAACTCTGCCAAAAATCCAACTCGAAACACATCAGCAATCCAAAGCTCACCAATACGAGGCAATTTTGATCAAATTTGCCATCCCATAATATTTCTTGCCCGTTGGGATTGTTGAGGTTGTGCAATATTGCCATAGTTGTGCGAAAATTAGACAATTTACGAAATATTCAAGTTATTAGGATCTTCTTTGGTTTTTGGTAAGCAAAGTCCCAGTCAAAAGGTTGCGGGATTTCTCAAAACGCAAACAATCTATACGACGCCTCAAATATTCGCTGAGTGGACTTTTTTATTTAAACTTTTTTATCTAAAACTCTTCTTGAAACGAATTTTTAAAGTACTGCTTCCAAAGATAGATCGAATGAAAAAGCCCTGACGAAGAAAAAGTGGGAAAAGATGTTTTCATAGACATTTACTATCATTACTAAACAAGAAGTTGCTCTTGAACTTTCCATTCTACTCCATACTGATTGGGATTTGGATACGTCAAAACATAAGATATTTGCTCCTTCCTAGCATTTTCATTTCCACGCGTGATATGCGCTTATGCATGAATATGGGCATTGCCCCCTTAGGAAATCTGATCCTAAACTCGGAGCGATACAAAAAAGTTGTCAAACTCGGCAAAGAAACATCGAATTTTCAAATTCAACCTGAAACCTGGTTTGTTCACTCAAGTTCCTTGATATTGAGTAACAAAGAGTGAGAAGTGCATGATGGTCGTTAACATGGCAAGCATAGAAAAATCAATGAATGTTGGAGAAGCATGGAAAAAGGAACAAAGAATGGACGTTTCCCACCGACACACAAAAACGAGATTCGTTTTCCCGGCCCGAAAGTTATCCTTCGAAAGTCGAGAGTATTCAAATTCGGGAAGAATAAAGTTCAGGAAATATTCATTTAATGAATTCAAAGTTCCCCCACTTCGTGGTTATAGCATTGGCGTTGTTCGGGGTACTCAGTCTTGGCAAAGCAATGGTGGGTTTGCTGCCTTTTTGTGGCAGCTCATTTTCGTTGGGAGCGTTCCAACTCAGAGAGCAAGGCCATGTTCCACAACAAGGACGACATACGACACATTACAGAGGCTGTTCCACGAACGTGAACGAGATAAGAGCCATGCACAACCATTTCAGCACCATGACGGATAACAAATGTGGATCAACTTTTATTTTAGATGGTTAAAGTGGAAGCTTTTGAAAGGCTCGACTTTTGTAACCAGGATTCCAAGGCTGTTGCTGATAATAACTAATCCAAAAAATATTGGAAATTGATCCGGAAAATAGTACATCAGCCTCGGCCAGTCCCATCGGATTGCTCAGTGTCGTAAAGTCGGTGGACAAAAACTTGCCAGACTTTTCACCCGGGATACAATGAAGTCCGCCAAGTGCTTTCATTTTCCTCTCCAAAAGCAATTGTAAAGAACTGATCCGAACCCTGTAGTCAAAAGGGCAACGAAGACCATTCTTCTTTGATACACTTTTGTGGCAACCAAGTGTTTTCAAACGGGACCATTAAAGCGATCGAGTACTCCCATTGAAAGCTAATAGGAACATAAAAACCTATCTTGCCTTGGGCAAGAAGCAATTGTTTTCTACGAAAGGACAGAACATTCACTTTTTTTGGTTGGTCACAATCCAATAAAAATCTATCGAATCGAAAGAAATAAAATTATGTGTGCATATAAGAACGAAACACTTTTTGGGGCGTGAGTCAGATTTTCATCCAAGCAATGCTTTAGTAAATCATGTTTTATGTACAAATCATATGCTTCTCAGCCAACAATTGGCTGACTGTAATCCCCATTCCCTTGGGATTTTCATACGCACAATTGAACACTCAATCTAAATCTGGTCACATGTTCCAAGTATCTTCTGGAGGAGACACATACTTTTGTAAAGATGTGGACTTATTGTGACATACCCACAACCAACATTGTTGTAATCTATCTAGCCTCAAACAAATCGTATTTATCACGTTGGCTCCTTAGTTTCTTTTCTTGAACACATTACACAATAACCCTCGTTTTTTTGTGTGTATGATACTCAAGGTCGCCAGAATATCGTCGTACTTTTCATAATGCTCATAAAGCCGTTTAAGTAGTAACCAAACTTTGACCCTTTTAATGTAGATGAAAGACTTGTGGGAGTGAAAGCCAAATTTCTCATACTAATCGACTTCCACTGTTTAATCTGTTGAGTAAAAAATTGAAGCTCAACGGTTTGACAATGCAAACATCGGACAATTGGCCACTAATAGAATACAAACCTTGGTGATTAAGTGTAGAAGAGAGGAAGTTAAACTCATAAAACAGTAGTGGACTGACTTCTGAAAGAAAAGATGTTCTGAAGCTTATAGTAGATGTTTTGAGGGACTTTCCTGTTGATTTATTCTTTGCTGAGATGTAAATCTCACCACTCGTTAACAGAGATAGATGAAGCAAAAAGGGCAAAAACCCAGGGAGCATTAGAAAGGGTATTTCTGAAAGCTTCTATTTCAAACCCATGTTTTCCCTAACGTAGGAGGTTGACATCGTCCATTTATTTATCCGAGAATACATTTCAAGAGCAGACATTTGGTTTGCGGTTTCCTTGGGTAGTTTTCCGTCCGTAGATGGGAAAGAGATTTAGTATTTGAATGAGACTAAAACTGGCAAGAAATCACGGCCTCTTTATTGTATGGTTAGCAGCCACTCAAACTCGAAAGACCAAAAAAATCGTCTAGATTTATGGGAAAAATCATGGACCAAGGTTTTTTTCGTCCTTTCTTAAGCTCCCTTCTCTCGAGACTTTTCCATTTTCCTCGTGTTCGTTCGTTCTCTCACTCCTACAACAATTAGAGAGCCCATAAAAAGTGGGATGGTGCCCACATTTGTGACCCTCTCGAGAGAATTTTCTCACCCACCCACGGACGAAGAGTGGAACAAATCTTGCAAACGGAGGCAACTAACTTTGGGAAAGTTGCCAAATATAAATGGGATATTCAAGTCTACGAGGTGCCTGCCTTCCGTCCTCGGGGTTGGTACCAAAATAGTCGAAATAGCTAGTTTATTTTGCGTGCCACTCGTCAAGGTCGACTGGGTAGCCGACGAACCTTTCTCCCCCACATTCATTTTGGTGGAAAGGTCGGTAACTCGGTATACGACAGGAATTCCTCATGAAAAGTAAACACAAAGCTAGCCTTGAATGCATTAAACCTCAGGCCATGAGCTCCAAGCTAACTCATTCAACGACTTGTTTTAGGTCTTCGAACAAATTTGAATAAGATTATTCACAACACACGCTCTTGAGCTAAGTTTCTGCCCTTCAAGTTTCGAGATTATGCTTGCCGCTTTTGTTAACTCGACCGGACTAGACCAGACCACAGAAGCAATGTTCCTTCATTCATCTGTTTTAAGTGTATCATTTGGTTGAGAGCGACCATGGCTTAAAACTGTTACATTCAACTTCAGAAGTACTTAATGTATGTAGATGAACTGCATTTCTTGTGTTTGTTGCTCGTGTTGATCAGCAAGTTGTAAGGGATGGTTAGTTAAAATATTTGAAGTAATTTAGCACCCATAGTCACCATTTCAACATGGGTATACACTTGAATGTGTTCACTCCAGAACAATGATACAATTGGAATGAATAAGAAAGGCTTTCTCATTTGCTTAAAATAGACTCTCCACAACTTGTACCTCCGAGATACAAAATGGGCAAAGAGGAAGAATTCCACTTTAGGTTATGTCCTTGATGTAACAGAATATCTCCTTAATTCTGTACGATAAATGACTAATCTCCCGATAAACGTGCAAGGTCCACATGAAGCCGAAAGTAGACCCATTTACAATATATTGGAACGACCACCAAATTGAGTTGGTCAATAAGGATAACTAAAGGGACCTGGATGTGACAAATATGGACTGGTCCACAATATGACAGAAACAAGGTTTATTCAACACCAATTTTGGTCAGACACTGGGAGGTCTAAGTTGACAAGACAAGTGAACGTCAATTGACTTTTTTAACCTTTAAAATGGATTGCTCAAAACTCGCCTTTCAATCTAAATATGTCATAGGTGTCATTTCCAGGGTATTCTAGTATTCCAAGAGCTTCTACATTGCTAGCAGACGGTAACAATGGATTCGAGGACAGTAACGGTGTTCGGCCTCTCTCGCTTCCTGAATAGTTAATGGGGCTTTTCATTTTTCTCGACCTTCCATTACACCTCACGTGCATGAGAAATAGTAATGGTGTCACCCGTGCAAGATCCGAGAACGGCGTCCTCTCCACATAACATTACCTATTGTACGACGTACTTTAGTCCCATAGTGGCCGAGGTTCAAGGAAAGAAGCCACTCCTTCAATTTGTGGAACGGATTTTTAACCCATTCCCGTTTTATTCAGGCTCTTCTTTCTATTATTTTTCCCGGTGGTGGAACAACCTTTCGCACCAATGAGCTTGCTCTTGTTGAATCTAATGCAAAGGATTGAGTGGACCTTGCGGTTTAGTCATTTGGGTAGCAATAATTAGAAGGAAATAATGCCTCAACTCAACAGTGCTGGAGAGATTGACCGTTACCGTACATTGTGACATGAGTTAAGCTAGTTGGAACAAGGTTAAGTAACACCTCAAATGTGCAATCATGGGGAAGAATTTTATGCCGTATTTGCTCCAGGACTGTTTAGTTCGGGTTGAAGGTCTTTAAAATATAAATTGTCTTTGAATGGTCGAAAATATGTACTAACAAAAAAAACGTCATCAATTGTTCTTTTGTCGTCCTCTCGTTTTGACAATAAACAAGCTCTCACAAAGAAAATCCCCTCTAAGGTTTGGTATTATCCTTTCCAGGTAATGAAAATCACTATATACGAATGTTCCCTCCAATATTTACCTGGCATGCCTGGTCGTTCCAGACTTTCCTATCATAAAAGGTCAGGAGAGGATGTTTGTAAGTACTCCTCTAGTGCACCATTAATTAGGCCGTCTTGTGCATGTATGATTAAAGCCATAATCATGGAATCTTCTCACAAAATAAATGGCCTTTGCTTCTAGTTCTCCACCTCCCACCTCGTTCTACGTTTCACCCACGGACGATTTTTCTAATGAGGTTCCAAGTAATCCAACCTTGGTTACTTTGGGAGTTGGCTTGACTTGAACGATCATTAAAGAGGATCTCCAAATGATGGATCGTTGCCAGGTAATGACAAAGTTTCCACAACCTTAAGAGTTTAAACTCATCCTGATGACAAGGGCCTGATTGGCCTTTTCAATATTCCACATGACGCCGAGAACAAGATTGGATTAATGAACGGCAAGCGAGAATTGGAAAGTCAGCTCAAAAGGGCATCCATCCATCCGTCGCGCCTCTTCCTTTTTACTTTTTGCCAAAGGGAAAACGGTGAAGATCAGTCTAGACATTTAAACACCACAAAATTGGGAACAATAGGAGGACATAAGTCTAAGAAAGCTTCAGTGTCGAATTTAGACACTTAATTTTGGTGCCTGTGGTTTTTGGACGTGCATTTGACCACTTCACTTGGTCGTTAACGTTGACTTGAAAACGTATGGTCTCTTCCATCACAACTAGTCAAAGGTTTAGAGTTACTTCTTTCAACCATAAACAAAGAGAGAAAAGGAGCATATGTAACTGTTTCTTCAAAAAGATGTACTTTCCATTCAAAACAGGTAGGTGCATCTTAATCAACAATGGTTCCCTGAAAAGGTAAGCTATTCATTCCCAATTTCCAGGCTACCTTTGGTAAGATTGAAATATACGCAGTAATCTGGAACATTCGCCTTATGGAACAATCGACTGCTAGGCCTGTCCATTTATTACTAGTTCCCTCGTTCCAACCCTCCCTGCAAGTACATTAATGAGACCATGGGCCAAGAATGCCAATGTGAACAAGAGGCCGCTAAGGGAACATTGTGGCACACGTTCCATCGCAAAATGGTGCAATTAGTCACGTGGAATTGAGTACCAGTTACCTCGACTCAAATGCCTCGTCTACGTTCAATACGGTACGACAGTTTTATCACAAAAACATACCTTTTCCACCTTCTAGTTACATTCAATGTCAGTAACATTAAGTGTTCTCGAAAAGGATCAGAAGCTCGAACACTTGTGTGGAAGGCGAGTTTTGCACCGTTTGTTGATTTAAGCATTGGATGTAAAACATAACAAAGCGAGCACGGCTAGTTCAATTTGAGAGACTTCAAATTCTAGTCAGGAAGATAAAGCAAGCATTTTGATTCTTTTTCTACCCTGTGAGCTTGTTTGGTCTTGGGATCAAAACGTTATCATTTTTCTTTGTTTCCAAACGAACTCATCAAATGACTAATTATTCAGGATCAGCCTCAATGAAAAGGGTCTTGCCATACCTACGTATGACAAAGCAAAGTTGTTCAAAATTACTTTCATTTCGTTGGAATGTCCGAGGAAAATGCCATACCCCTTCACTTTTCCAATTTTATGAGCAAATTTCTCGAGCTAAAATGCCATCCTTGCCTGAGGAAGACTTGAAAGCAGGTGTTTTGCTCTACACAAAAGGGGCATTTTTTCCTAGCAAAGTTCAGTTGCTTGGAAGACAAATGGCTCGAATCCCATAAAACATTTATGATTCCTAAGGAAAACTGCTTCTGTCCAAGGGAGTTATAAACTGGGGAACTCTCAGACCTTCTTCTCAGCCTCTTTTTGTACTTTTGGCAATCTCGAGAACATTGCCCATGCGGGCAATCAACAAACCGATCAAGACTGTTTGGCTGTCGGCAATATCTAAGATGCTTAATGTAAGGCTTTGCTCAGAGTGCTTGTTATCTAGTTTGTAAGATCAACGATGCTTTCTTTGGCTATCGACAGGTCAATAAAGATGAACTCCATTACATTTTACTCTAACCACACCTCTCGTACATTTGTCAAGAATCTAAAACTAAATGGTTGGGACTTACTTAGAAGATTAACTCTAAGACTCATTGTTCCGCACAAAAAAAGTTGAAACCTGAAGCCCATGCTTGAAATGTAATTATAAGATGGAAAAATGATGTGGATGACTAATTTCGTGTGATGTTAGAAGAGGTGTAAAACTTGCAAGTTGTTTGAAAAAGTCCCGAAGGCGGATCAGGTTATTGACCTTGTTAACCAACGTGACAAAGGCCGACTGACTTGAGAGCATTTAAAGCACGCAAGCAAGGTCCTACTGAGCTAAAAACGTTAGATGTCAATATTATTGTAACCAGGAAAAGCAAACAGACTTGTTCAGCCATCAGAAGGCACATGATCAAAGGCCCCTTCGATTCAAATCTGGGAAAAATATTAAACTTATACCTGCCGTTGAATAATCCATGAGGAATTTGTATGGCTTCCATTGTCTGAGTGATTTTTCGAGAAAAAAGTCACCTTTCGTATCTTAAAGCCGTTTGAATCTGTGAATTTCTATCGTCTTTGACGGTTTCAGAGATAAGGAAATCAACTAAAGATTTATTAGGCGACGAGTTATGCACTTTACGTGCATAAAATGCTGCCTACCTCTCTTGCTTGAAGATGGCGGTGGAAAGTGCAGTTGGTAGTACATGTGAATTTCTAGCCAAATCAAGATGAAGGTTCAACTTGAGTGATGATGTACGAGCTCTGCGTGAAAACGAGAATACTTTCCAATGCACCCCACCAAACTTCAATTCACTCGCCAATCATGTACTACGTACGTACGGGAGTTTCGAGAAGAAAAAACGCTATTGCGAGCGTGGAATGGGCCTCTGAAGCATGAACCATGATGTTCTTACAAACGTACGGACTGTACTGTACAATACAATACTGGTTGAGTACGGTAAGGCACTTTGGCCATGAAGAATGACTCGAAAGATATGGAAAAATCCAACCTCCCGCTGAATAGATAGATATTGCACATTCGTGTATAAGTCTCTGGGCAAGGTTCGAGTAACAATCACTGTAATTTGCATTTTGACAACCTTGACTCTCGCTGGTCGTAGTGATAAGATATTTTTCCATTTCACTAATTTCGTTGCCCCTTCTAATATCACCGACAATCATCCGTGTTGCCAAAATAGCGAATACCTCGAAAACATTGCAGATAATTAGGGCGGGAGTGCGAGTAATTTTCATGCCATGACTACTTGCAAGTCTGCATGCTCTAGTGCAAAACGAAAAAACCGATGTAATTGTATTGATGAAAAACTTGTCACATTGTTGCACTCTACGTAAAATGAAACAATTCAATGACCAAGTTTTGAAAGTAGATAGTATCAGAGAAGGTCATATATGAGCGGTTTTGTAGCTTATCAAAAGTTGTTGTAGCAGTAAGGCCAATATACGGATGAACAACAAATCGTAATGTCATTGAACTTAGTTGCACCTCGTTTTGCCAAGCGCTTTTGGTGGCTCAGACTAGCTTTCAGATCCGATCCAGTATTCTTAGCTGACATGAATTTGGAACAAGAAAGGGTAAATAAAACCTTCCTCCGAATGTTCTTCAGCAAAGTACATCATGAAATATTGTTTGGTCAAGCACAAAATCGTGAGGGACTAAAAGATTAGACTTTGATTTGAGATGATATCTCATGCATTCAAGCTTGTGACAAATCAATCTTGCTAAGCTTGAAGCCTTCAGAGGCTGAGCTAGTGAGGGATGCTTTCTCTCCCTTGGTCCCATCTTTCAGTACTGCCCACTGTACATGTATAATCGTAAGAGAGAGAAAGAAAAAATGACCAGTACGATCATCGACCTTGGGAGTTTCTGGGGAGCTTTGGAATAGTATGGTGCTTTTCCTTCTATGTACGATGTGGATCCAAGTCCAATGGAACTGCTGGCTTTGGCTTCATCGAATAGGGGTTCAAGTTGACAGACAGGGCTCTGGCCGTGTCGTCTTTCCATATCATAGTACATATGAAGGCGGGAATCTCGGTGTCAAAGGCCACTCAGACACTTCCTTTTCTCTCCGTGCTCAAATGTGCCTTTCCAAGAGGAGGGACGAAATCATTTGGATTGCTCACGGTTCCAACATATTCATCTCAATCTTGTTCTCATCCAAAAACCTAGAAGCTAGTACATTACTCGAATCCATCTCGAATCCACTTTATAGAGGACCAGGGGAGGTGAGAAATCAAAAGAATGTACGTAGTAGTACGCCAAGGCCGTTAAGACGACTTCCATCCTCTCCAAAGGAAGGGGCCAAAGAAAGGAAAGGATCAAAGATTTCGCCTAATCGCCTTGGCACTCCTCCCACCTTGGATCCTGCCCTCGTTGATATTCAATCGAACTGGTTGATATGCGTCGGCACACTGCCAACATCTAAGGGATTGTGTTCTTAGTCAGACACTCGCGAGAATTCTTAAGACGTGGAAAATAAATGGTGGAGCAGTTTGTCTTGGTCATCTTTGACTTGTCTGGCAAACAGACGTCAAGACAGGCTTACCGCTCCTGGACAACTTCAAATTGTCAATGGAACACGGCATGCAAACTAGGAAAAAGTGTGTTCCAAACTTGGACCAAGTTTGCACAGAAGTGGCCACTTGGACGAACCATTTTTCTCTCTCGGCAAGACCAAGACCTAAATGGCTGGATTCTGACTATATTGAGCATGTGAAAGGCCGACTCTGAAGACCATTGTTGTTGACCTTTTCTTCTATGGAACGAATACTAGCTTTGTATGACATTACTCAATGTGTAGAATCATTGCTGTCGAGGACGATGGTTGTAGTGGATGCAGACATCCCGTTGTTGCCACTGCAAGAACTCTCGTACTATGTACGTGGATCTGGCCTTCTTTTGAATTGGTTGCACGGTTAGATACTGTAAAAAGCTTGAGGCTTGTTAGCTCAGATCAGAAGACTGAATATCAAATATGATATCTTTCCTTTCTTTAAACGATGAGTATAATAGATAGGTTGACCACCAAAACTCAACTCAATCCTCCCGAATTTTTCAAGCTACCCTTGGAGAAGAAACCCGTTTTTTATCGACGAGCTTCCTGGCCTGTCTACAATTCTCATCAACAGTACCAAAACCAGCAATAGGAACAACCATTCATCTTACCTGAAAAAAAGAGCGATAACATTAGTTGGGCTTTCAATTCATGTGTTTGTGTATCCTTCTTTGGACTAAATTGGTGGAAAAGGCCAATCCTTTCAAGTACTTGTCACACTTTGAATGTTTCCATATCTAAAGATCTTAAAGCGTTCATAACGTATTTTTGCAGCATTAAGGCAAGACCATTATTGATATTATAGCCAAGTTTTCTAAAAGCGAAAACACCTTGACAACAAAAAACATGTTTTAGCTCAATCGACACAGCAAGCGGTTTTTATGGTAACGAATATAATTTTCTATTACAGCACATTTTTTTCTTCCTCTCTCAAGCACGCTTTCATCCTAGGAAGCCCTCCAGACGTTCCGAAGTCCTTGAGTTATACAATCAAGCCAATGCTTTAACACGAGGGCCACCAACTCGAGCATGGCTCTATTCGACAATCGACAGCAAAGGCTAGAAGCTAGCTAGATGGATCTGTTGCCCCCAGAAAGGCAATATTATTAGTTATTGTTACATACAGTTATTGCTGTTGCGCCAAGATGTCTCTATGTATTAATTCGATTGTTCATCTACGCGTTGCTCACATAACGGACTTTGTAGCGTGGAGAGTTGTTAGTTCAATTCTCGAATTGCCATTCGTTGTCTGTCAACCTTAGCCTAAACATGGGACATGGAGAGCGGCTAGAGAATGCGTGTATGGATGGGACTTAAGAGTGATGGGAAATGATGAACAATGATGCTACTTCTTGCGATCTCACATCACAAACTGATTGCCAAGTAGGCGAATGCCCTCTACTACATATATACAATCACTTTGTTGTCTACTTATTTGATTATGGATCATTCATTCCGATGATGAAACTAGACAAATATTGGGTTTGATTCGTTTCTCGGGCAAAGAATTTGGCCGCATTTTTTATTTCAGATAAGGTACAACGAAAACGATTGTTACTAGTTTGTCACTTTGACATTTGAAACAAAAGTTTTTCATTTATATTGTCAAGATATCTAGTGGGAGCTAGTCAAACCTGATCAATTGGCCGATTGATGCAAAACTGGTAAATCTTCAACAGGTTATGGAAGCATTTTTGAAGACTGGACCAGTTTTTTAGATTGTTTTCTGAAGCATAGATACAGGTTAACCACAGATTGTCCATTTTTCTACAAAAGATGTTTCAAACTCATGCTTCTTCCGAAAATTAAGACTCATGATAAAAAACCTCTTACAATGAAACCAGTGCCTCAATCTGGTGTTAATTCATACTTTTATGTCTCCCAAAGAAATGAAAGTACAAAGCTCCACAAATATAAAACTATGGTACAATGTTGCTTGCTTCTACATATTGGCAAATAAAGGCCGAGTATACATCGTAAGCTATATTAACCTAAGAAACTACATCATAATTTCATTCCAAAGTTTGCGCCCTCCCAAAAGTCAAATGAAGACAGAGCGAATGAAGGAAAGAAAGAAGGGAAGATAGAAGGAAGTAAATGTCACTTTCGGCATGAGAAATTGCTTTCCATCTGGCTCAAATGGTCGGCTGCGTCAGAAGTATGGTACCTATTTGAGTCTTGTCACACTCTCTGCAATTGCTGTCTCAGGTAGACGAACTACATGGAGTCCAAAGTAATCCAGGGTGCACATTCAGCAACTCTGAAGCTCGACAAAACCGTCTGATTTGACTCAACTGACAAAAGTCGGTTTCTTCCCTGATAAGGACCCCATTTTGATGACCACATCCTCCATCTATTTGGGAAATTTGTTGGATTCATGCCCTCAGATGTTACATCGGTCACTAAAGGTACAAGATAACGTGTCACCAAAGAACTTGTCTCCTTGACCAAACCGAACGTGACACAATTCAAATAGACGGATCAAAGGAGGCGTTGTGAGCTTTCATAGCCAGAATAAATCATTCGCTACAATCAAAAGAGACCACAAGAAGGAAGAATAAATATTTGCCTCCTGCCTTATCCGCATCAACTTATAGGAGACTGAGGTTTCCTTTCGCTCTTGTCTTGATCTGTCGATAGAATGCGGCAGTGGGCTTCCATTAAAGCTCTTTAAAGCAAGAGCCTCTTGGAGTCTTGATAAGCAGCACACATTTTCGATTTGAAACTGAGATCTGAGGTATAAGACGCTTTTTCCGCTAGTGAAGGTATTGATGTCAAGCTTTTTGCAGCAGATCTTTTTTTAAACCACCTCGTTCCGTCAAGGATCGAAAAGAGGACTTGACAGAGTAAGATCAAAGCATCTCAACACGCCCAGAAAATGCATCCTCAAGTTTCAAGCGATGTTGTTTGCCACACGATTTGAGATGGAGTCAATTATTTTTTAACAAGTTACTCCCATTTCAAACCGACGTTCCATTGTACAAGATTGTTCCACGAGAAGAAGAGGATCGAGTGACGAGTGGGGTCATTAATCAATGAAGCTTTCATATTTCAAGGGATCTACTCGAGCAATCATTACGCAGGCCGAGCTGTCATTTTGGGGGATCCATTAGTTTCTTTCTGGTGTCATTGTTCCTTCCAATGTGCAGGACCTTTGTTAGCATTATCGAGGCATGCCATTAAACCGAGCCTCTTTTCTTTGTACAATGATGATATTCTCAAGGAGTCTGAAGACACTCGCAGTCGCTTAGAATGAATACTCTTTCATTTCCTTCTACTCGGGTGTCCGTTAGTTTTCTTCAAGCTCCGTCAATGGCAGCCCTGTCCAGTGAAAGGCCAATTTGGCCTCAAATCCTTGTCCAGGCTAAAGGACTCCCTTCCAAGTCAGCTGCTTTTTCGTCCTCCTTCTTTCGTAAGAGTTTCAAGACGAAAGAACCTAACATGACGCTGAACGTAACAGCCTCCATAAACAGCAGCACTAGCTTCGTTCACGTACGTGAGCAGCAACATGAACTGGAAGAAGAGAAAAGGACGGCCTTCGAATACATACACATGCACTCAAGAAGGAACAACTCTCAAGACCAAGAGGGAACGTCTCCTCGGTTCCTCGGTTCCATGATCTGGAGACGAAAAAGAGGAAGAAGAGAAGGAACAACTTGGTGGTCTCCTAGAAAGACGAAATGGTTCAGTTGGGCCTTCAGAACTTGTCGGAAGCTCTCTCTCTTTCTCTCTGTGACGAGACCACTGAGTTCGCTCCAATTCCAGAAGCGAGAGGAATGAAGAAGGAAAGTAAAAGGAGAAGGCACTAAAATTGGGGGAACGTCGAGGGAAAAGAGAATGTGGAACGAACGGCAGGACGAACTCAAAAGGGAGAAGAAGCCCATTCCAACTAATAGTGTTGAGGCGAGTCTGAACTCGAATTCGAAATGACTCGAATGTATTGCCTTTTTTTTTAGTCGGTTGAATACTGAAATTAACATCAGATTTTCAATTGTGAAAACACATTTTTATTCGGCTAGTTTTTTGTTTTACCGTTTGACATGTCCATTATTATCCATGAAAAATCGTTTAACATTCAAATACATATATTTTAATACCTCCTGTACGCCATGACCTGACCGTGAGTCGCAATTACCGATTGATTTATTGACATCTCTTAGAACTGAATTATTTGCTTTTTTGACTAATAGCTGAACTTTTGAAAGCCGGAATGGGTTTTTACTCGCTGAACTTTTGCATGATTTGGGATCCGGTGAAACCCTGATAATTGTCAATAACATTTGCTTGACTTAAAACCTTTGCCAAATTCAGGACCATTGCAGAATTTAATTTCCTTACCGGATTCAAATCCGGTTAGCCGTAAAAAAAAACAGAAGATCCGCTCGAGTCCAGGGTTTGCCAAATCCCTACATAACACTAACCATTGCATTTATACATGTGTGGATAGAAATATACATTAAAACACCAGCCACGAACCCAAACCAGGATCGTAGTACATGAAATGAGAATGTAGTGGTGAGGTAAAAGATTAAGTATGGTTATTTCAAGCTTAAGATTCCCCGGATAAATATTGGCCACCTTTTTAGCGCCACAGCAGACGGCAGAAGAGTGCAGCGTTTCTGAGGAAAGGCCGTTTAGATTAAAGGCCCATAAATCATTCTACCACCGAGAGAAAGTAAGGATGCTCGAAATATTTCAGAACAAGAGCTTCAAGTGCAAAACAGATCTGCTTGCCAGTTGCTACCTCAGTATATAAAAGCACGTTACAGCAAGATATAACTACGTATAGTAGAATGGAGGTGTACTGCACCATCCATTCTTGTCTCGTGTTCGACCGATGCGAGCACCAAGGATTTCAGCGATGAAATTCCCAAGTAATTTTGATATCCATTACTCTAGCACAGACAGGTTTGCAAAGTGCTGGGTTAAACTGGATGGCCTCCAAGAGTGCCAGTTCAACTCCTTCAATCGTCTGCACACGCTACGTAAAGCAAGCGTGTGTGTGTGTGCATGGATTGTACTCCCGATGATTTTGCTCAAGCCTTTCTTTTGTCCATCCATTTAGGTGTGCATGCTTTGAAAAGTGGTTGGGAAGAGCTAGGTTGTTGTGAACTTTCTCGAACTTGCTCCATTTATCTCCCACGGAGTCAGGAGCACCAATCTGTTGGCCTACGTAGTAGTTCTTTAATACTTTGCTTCTAATTTTTCTTGATTTTAGTCCCGTGACGTAACACTTTTTGTTGGCAGCAATCTGGTGAGTGGTCGCGAATTCCTTTTCTCTCTCCCTCAAACTTTCTGGACGTTCACTTCATGAATTGTGCCCTTGGACATTGACCAAGATGAAATCTTTCCTCGGCTTGACCATTCCTCTGTTCCTTTCCCCCAGTATCAATCATTATCTAATACTTGCTCGACTCTAATTGGAAGCGAAAAAGCGTTCTCGAAGATTTTGAATAGTTCAGCCCTCTTTATAGTGTCTTTGGATTATGTGCCTCCACGACTCCTCTAAATTGTCAACCTTGTCCAAAGTGTTTGGGAGACAAAGTCCCTCCTTTAAAGAAAATGGAGTCAGATTGATCTGAGGCCTCCCAAAATCTAATTTCCTTGATTAACAAACACCAACCAAAGAAATGGTCGAAAGAGGCCAAGAACTCACGAGCACTCTGTTCATTTCCAACATTACGAAAGAGAAGCTGAATCAGAAATCGACTGAGACGATGACGGCAAAAGAAGGAGAGAAACCAAGAGATGAAGAGGAAAGAAAATCACACACAACTCCAAAGAATCTCATCCATGCAGGAACGTATCAAGCCGACCTCGACTCAACGGGACGAGTGGTAGTCCAAGGTCCCCGAGATACTCAAGAATTGACCGCAATGAAGACGCTTAAAAGGCTTTTTGTCCATCAAAAGCCCCTTGGCGCAAATGGAGCGGAAATGTCTCTTTTTCAGCCAAGAACTACTGAATTTCTATGGATTGGGAGACTAACGAAAAAAATATGATTTCCAATAGGCACAAATCAGTTAAGTTCTCCTGCAAATGCAACCTTGCCTATTGGGTCCTTTAAGGAGCAGCTGACTGGGAGGTCACAGTACATAAGACTGGGAGGTCACCTTAGTAATACAGCTCCAGAAATTGCACCCTGACACAAACATGTGATCCATTTTCGAGCTTCTAAAGGTATATTGGACACATTAGAACAGAAATTTTGTGCATCAAAGCTCAAAGGTTGCACGTGATTTCCATTTCACTGGTTGCGCTTGAAGGACTCAATAGGTCGGTTGTTGAGGTAGTTTGGAAGTATAGTAGAAGCACATCTAGAGGCATAGAAGAAGCATAAAAGAAGCACATGACGCGCAGTAGAAATAACCATGCTCCATCAAGTTTCGCATATAAACACATAAGCTGTGTTTTTCAAAAGCAGCTGCGTTTTTCAATCGCATTTATCTTACTTATGTAAGATATGGGCAAAATCATGCCGAAATTGTGCTTTAAAAAAGCGCTGGCGTTGTGAAATGTTTTTGAGCCACAAGTTATTTTAGTTTCAAGAAAATGGGCAGTCAAATCCAAATTTCAATGACATTGAAAACTGAAACTGAAATGACAGTTACATATACAAAACACAACAAATGTGTTGGAAAATGGACGACTTTTTCAGAGTGTAGTTTTTGAAATGCACTAACAATTACTAAAGGAAATGCATGACACTAACTTTTGAAATAATTTGCCCTGTTGAGGTGCATTTTCCTGGTTTCAACATTCATGAACAAAACAGTGCTACATTTTCATGGTGTTTTTGTTACATACTCTTCTGCATAAAAACCAATTACTAAAATTACTAAAGAAAAAGCATAACTCGCCAACAATTCAAAAAAGCAATCATTTGTTTGTATCTAAAAACCCTTTCGTAGATTTCATTCCCTTCAGCTGAAAAAAAAAACAAAAAATCTTGGAACTTACAAAACTTTGTTGAAAAAAGTTGCAGGAAGTGATATTCAAAATGTGCTTGCAATGGATTAGTGCAGTCGGAGGAATTCAGCTAGGGATTCTTGGGGCCAAATAACTAGAAGTGGGTCAGATTTCAGAATTTGGTGTTCAAAGGCTTGAATTTTGTTACACGAGGGAAAAGCTCTTTTGTAACTTGATCCCGGGTTGTTAATAACCTATTTTTTTAAATGAAACTTCGGAATTTTCAAAGATCTCTTTAACACTTTGTTGAAGGGCAAGTCTAAGCTCCGATATATCCTTGGCCATTTGGCCCCAAGAATACCTAGCTGAATTCGTCCAATCGCACTAATCCATTACCCACTCTATGCGAGTGAGAAAGATTGAGAGGACCACTAAAATATGCTTCAGCCTTGGGCTCGAGGTTGCCGACCCCTGATCTAAACACTACAAAATTTAAGCCAATAATTTTGACCTTTCTAAGCCAATCAATCACTAGTAAAAGTGAAGCTCATCGCGTTTAAGTATGATGTGCCATTTAGGGATGCCACTTTTACCAAAGCAAAGCAATCTATTGTATTAACAATTTCACATTCCCCACGGACAAATCCTGGAGCCAAGGTGACTTTATACCCCTCCAAATTTGAATATGAAGGCAATAAAATTGGCTATTTGGTACGTTGCAATTTTTTAACCAATCCATTCTAAATGGCCCACTTTATGTCCTACGATCCCAAGAGCTCTTGGGCCCACTAAAAGTAGTCTTGGGTCCACATGTGGGCCCCCTTCCCACTGGTTGCCGATCCCTGCCATAGATAGACCAAAAGGAACATGTTTCTTTCAGATAGTATCTTCGCAACCTTAATCAGTTTGGATGAAACTGCATTCATAGAGGAAGAAAAAAGCTCGCCGGTCAATACAAAATACCTTTGGGATGGATTGTTGAATGTACATATGGTTGCGTTAAGCATGATGATGAGAGGGGAGATTCGCGTTTGTACTAACAACTTCTTGGCTGAATGCCCAATTCCCCATGTTCTCCATGCCCCAACCATTGCTTACGGGCAACCCAACTAACCAGCTTCATTAACAACATCTTCAGGATGTCCACCTTGTAAGAACAACTTTGAGAATTGGCAGCCGACATTTCTCTAGGACAAGCAAAAGAACGAGAAACAAAGTACATTCATTTAGTTTTGGCCTCCAAAACAACAAGTCACATCCTCGCCAAAGTGTGAAGAAAAGGAAAGCTGATCGATCTTGGTCGAGCCTTTGATCATCGCAGAGTGAGCTAGTCCCATCTGGGCAACTAACCAACCAATCTAAGAAACTCGAATCAGGGGAAGAATTAGTGTGATAACTGACGCTGATGGTTTGGCTCAGATCCAATCAGTGGCCAAGGCAAAGCGGTTGCTTCTGGTAAGCCAGGAACATTAGCAATCAAACAGGTTTCGGAGAAGAACCTGTTCGGGTTGTAAAACTTAGTCGAAATCCAGTGAAAGGGACACATTTCACAACTTGACGTCAATTCGAAAATTATATGCACGGGAGGCACCCTTTGGATCCAAGTATTTTGAGCTCCGAGTCATTGAATACTTCTAAATGAATAGGCCATGTTCATATTTGAAGAAGGAAAATTGGATACATGTGCAAATCAACCACGTCCTCATACTACGTGCTCGTGCTTTTCTTTTGGTCTAGTGGTTGCAAGAGCTGGTTGGCATTATGACCTTGGCCACTTGGTTGCAATTCATTCGGTTTTTCAACCAATAAACAACAAGCTTCCAATATTTGGGAACGTAAAAAACAAACTCCACAAACGTCATAGAACAAACGGCGACGCTCACACGCTGAAACCAAACAAAATACGAGAAAGTTGCTTCCCCCAATTACTCTTCACCTTGAGATCAAAACAGTGTAATCGATAAAAATAGACTTAATTCAATTCCTGAATGGATCAATCATTTTCCAAAACCCGCTGACGTCAAGCGTATTTTTCACCGAAAAGCAAAGCTCAATACGAGAAGGTTACAAGTGAAATTGCCAGTATAAGATCAACAACAACAACAACAACAACAACGATAACAAATAAGAACTCCAGGTGATTTTGAATCCGTTCAAGTGCAGTTAAGCATTAATCTACCAAACGAACGGCACGTCAGTAAACTGTTACTGACCCTGACAATAGTAAAATGACTAACCGCGAAATAAACTTGAGTCAAGAACCAACAGCAAACAGTCACAACGTGTGGTTCGTGACCTTTCTTTTTATCTCGCATGGCAAACAACATCAACACGAGTACTAAAATTGTGTCATTTGCACTACAATGTTTTATGTGACTGGCATCATGAAGGTAAATTCTGAAGGGATAGTATCGGTGTGCCATTAAGGATGAAGCTTGTTGATTTATACATCTTTTAAATGAGAGCGAGACTAGAAGATGGCCCAGATCCATAAGTTGGCAACTTCCAGACTAGAGCACCATAATAACATGTTATTATAGTGCTCTATTCCAGACATCAGAATCAAAACGAAAATGTCACACCATCGACTTTCGCCAAACTAGCTGTAATTTGCCATCTATGAAAATTCATCTACAATTAGTCTTCTATTGAACTCATAAAAATATGTATCAAAACTATGAAGAGGAAGCTCGTTCTACGTACGTAAAGATGACGCGAAATAAAACAGAAGAGTAAAAGAACTGAGCCAAATCATGGCTCTTGTTGTAGGTTGTGTGTTAATGGAAAAAGGGGGCGGAAAAGGGCAAGGAGATTTTGATTCGAAAAAGGCCGATCCCCTCCCACCTCACATTAACCACAAGGAAATAAATACGAAAATTGCCCGGGACCAATTGGGAGTCATATGGTGAGCGTGAGTCCATTAGTTTGGTCTCTTTTGTAGTAAATCATGGCCACGCTCCATTCATACGAGTGTAGAGTGGCAATCATATCATTGAATAGAACATGATGTTCATAAGACGGGAATTATATTGACTTTGCCTCGAAAATGGTGTTCAATTCAGGATAACAGCCGGAGTTTTGCTCAACTTGAAGGATTGGGTAACTTGATATCCAAATCTGTGGACATGAATCGACTGAAACTGAGCCGCCCATGGATTACCTCCCACTATAATAATCCTGTCGCGACTTTGATTAGTGGTCACAAAAGTCACCATCTTGAATGAATGCTATTTCTGTCGCTTAAAGGACAGTCTACTTCTTAAAGCCCCCTTAACCAGCATTTGAGAAACTGGCAAGACCAAAGCAAACGGGTAACCCAAGCCCAACAAATGAGCTTCCCTACTGGCATAGGGATCTCAAGAACTGCGGGAAGTGAGATTGTCGCATGGTCTCATTTCTTTAGACCGACTTTTTTGTTGTTAAAGCCACTGAGCTGTGTAAGCCTTGCGAAATATGATCCGTTGTAGCTCACTCAGTTGTCGACGACGTACGAAACATGCAACGTCTTCTCAGAAGTTGTTCGCGGTGTCGGTCATTATCATGTCATTAATTGCAAAAAAACGTGTCGAAAACTAAAAACACCCGTTTACACTTCAAACCAGAATATGGTTTAACAAACAAAATCTGAAAGATTGAGAATACTTCAACTTCAAAACAAAATGTACTTTAGAACGGAAATGAGAGGAATAAGAAGGCGAAAGTTCATGATCTTTTCCTTTTCTTTTATTGTCCACGTCTACGTTGGTCCAGGATCAAAGTGTCAAAACACGATCGAGGTAGCATTTGCTCTATTTCCTTTTTTACTGTTGGTCGAAACAAACCACGTTCATCGAACATTGAAAGGGGAGCTTCAGTGGCTCAACCGTCTAGTAGGTACACAAACATCTTGGACATCAATGAAACGAGATCGAGGCCCTTGTGTTCTCTTCTATAGTGGACTGAATGTCAATGGTGCAATTTGGAGACGACAGGACACACGATCTCGTGGTAGAAGAATTGATTTCCTGCGTTCTCAGAACAGGAAAAAACAACCACATCATGGTTAGGGATTCTCGAAGAGAAGGAGCCAAGCCAGCCATAACAACAACAAGAACAACAACTTGAGGAGCAATCTTGTGTGCTAAGCAGTATTCACTTCAAAACAGAGGAAGAATTTGGCCAAAATCGAGAACAAACTCCTCTTTCTCTGCCTCTCTTTCTCTCTTCCTCTCTGAAAATTTGCGCCATTACGAGTCACTTCCGCCCCTCTCAACTTGGATTCCATGTAAATTGCCAAGCTCTTTCTGACATGCAGAAACATAATCAGATAAAACAACCCTCCTCCTCTTCCAAATCCAAGTTGGCGTCGTCTTTTTCCCTTTCAAATGTGAAATGTGCCAACAGGCCAGGAAGCATCCCATTCGGTGTTTTTTTCAAGAGCCAGTCAGAAACTAGGGTTCGTAGTACACTAAATATCCTGACAATGAATGCCCCTAGCGTGAGGTACCATCATTATCCTCTTTAAGTGAGAGAGAGAGTGAGTGAGTGTGTTCCTTGTGACACTGTTGGCATATGATCTCCAGTGAAGGCAACATTTTGAAGAGCTAACATGAAAGAAGCCAAATAAGCTCGCTTTGCCAAGATTCTTAGAACTACTCTCATCCAAAAATGGCATCATCCTCCGACGTCAGCTGAGCGAATTGAGGTGCTGACCAGGTGGCTCAATTGCCAACCCAGAACCGGTATACGTCCACTCACATGTATGTGTGTATGTAGGTGCAGTGTATGTAGTAAGGCTTACTCAGGTAGACCGTGTGTAGCACATCGTTGGGCTCCAAGTGAGCCGTCTGAATTCGGGTTGAACGTTTCCGAGAAGAACCGTCGAGTCTGCATTCCACGATGAGCCCGAACGTCTGGCCCGACTGACTTGACTTTAAGCAATGGGGGTGTCGTTCATATTTGGGGCCAACCAAACGGTGGACCATCGATGCAAACTTGCTCCCTCTTCTTCTTCTTCATCCTCCTCCTCCTCCTCCTGTTCGTCTGTGTCTTTGAAGTTGTCTGCAGGGCTATGCACCCGGATGGACCTCGCATTTGGTTGCCAGGTCATTACAGACAATCACTTGAACTGGCCAGTTCTCGGGTACATTGGCACTCATGATGTACCCACGAAACCCACTCTGGAAAGTGGAGGAGGTGGTTGTTGGAGGAAGAGAAGAAGGAGGAGGAATGGCAGAGATAGTGCTGGCATGATTGGATTGGGAAGGCATTCTTCAGCAGAAGAAGACGAACGAAAACGAGAATGGCGAGAATGGGCACTTGTTCTCGAAAAATCATCCTCTTCCATTACTTTACAATTCGGCATGTTCATTGTTATCACTTTGAACAGGTGGTTCATGTCGGGTAAGAATATGTTTACTTGGAATGTATGCCACCATTTGGTGCCAGAACAAGTGTCCCAGTCAATCCCAAGCATTGAAAGCCGGCTTTTTGAGACGTTTCCTTGCCTTATCGGTATCACCTTCATTGGCTTAATCCTTATTTTAAAAATGATGCGGTGCATGCTTCACGATAAATAGGCACGTATTTGTGCCATTGGTCAAGGTTGCAAGCATCCAAATTTTCAAGTCATTCATGCTGAGGGAGATAGAGGAATGGAGTCATCATAAACCGGATTCCGAATCGTGGATATGTCGAGGGTGGGTGGCGACGTTACACCCTCAATTGAGAATTTCCGAGGATGACTTTTTTGATAAATGAGAATACTTTGTTCCAATTAGTCTCTACATAGCAGCGAGGTATAATTGGCAAAAGGCTATCACATTTCTGCATCTCGAGAGGTGTAACAGTACCTTAATTGTGAATCCAATTGGCTGATCTTCAGACTCAATTAGCTATAGGCTTTCCACTTGTCCTTCCATTTCTATATACGATACCCAGGTTTGGTTCAGGTGAGAAAAATTTGAGGATCGATGTGGCCTTATCTCTAGATTTGTGAATGATATACGTAAGGAAGAATCTCGTTGAAAAGGAAAATCAAGATCCTACTCGGTCACAAAATGGATTTCCATGAGGAATGGAATGTCTTTGAACTTGGCGGGATCCCAATCACCTTCAGAGACTTCTGAACGTATAGCAAGAGAGAGAGAAAAGAGAGATGCTAGGAAAGAAATACCTTGATCGCTTGAAGGGATTCGATGAAACCTCAGGAGAGTGAAGAGATTTAACGAAGGCTGAGCGTGTTTCGTAGAACCCAAATGAAGATGATCTCGATTAATTCACGAAAATTCAGTCTAAGGCGATTATTTCCGTTGCTTCATGATTCTGATTAATGTGATTATCCATGAAATTGGATCACCGCTTGAAAGATGGAACAAACCAGGAACATAATGGCTGAAACTATAGCTGAGAGGAAAGCATTCCCAAATTTGTGCTGATACGATGTTAATCAAGTTCTTAAAAAACCATGATTACCCTTGCTTGGGGTTTGGTGTGCCAAGTGGAGAGTGAGATCCATGTTCCACCCCAAGCGCTAAACCCAGTCAATATTGACATGACGGACAAATAGTTGTAAACCCTCATGGCTTGTGGATAGCACCCTAGGGTAGAGAAATTCGCCTTCCTGCCTTCCTTCTTTCTGATCCTCGCTTCTTTTCACGGAAGAGACTTCATGACTCGCCAACAGACAGACAATGAATGCCTCGTTTTCCACGAAGACAGTACACCGAATGTGGACAGTGTAGCATTTAATTACTCTGGAGTACATGCACAATCATTCCTACCTGAAGG
Organism: Tigriopus japonicus; assembly: GCA_010645155.1. Lineage (NCBI taxonomy): Eukaryota > Metazoa > Arthropoda > Copepoda > Harpacticoida > Harpacticidae > Tigriopus > Tigriopus japonicus. The sequence continues at coordinate 453,624 of JAAGOF010000071.1, read as the reverse complement.
CCCATTTGAGCTTTTCTTCGGCAGTGCCCGCACTGGTGACATCGATGGCTAACAAGAACTCTTTAAAGTCAATGTAGCCGTTTTTGTCGGTGTCGAAGGTGCGGAACACGTGGTCGCAAAACTGTTCGGCATTGCCGGAGGGAAAGAACATCTTGTACATGTCCACAAACTTCACGGGTGTCAGTCGGCCATTGGGACAGTCCTGTTTGAAGCCCTTGTACCACTCTTTGATGGTATTCTCGTCATAGCGAGTGTGTGCACGGAGAAATTCCAGATCCTCTTGCGAGAGACCCTGCTTGCTCTTAATGCAACCCATGTTTAGAACTCGAGCGGGAGGGCTTGTACTCGGCGAGGACAACGGGTGAGGAGATGATTTGTGTAATATTTAGGCTTGATCAAAAGAATGATCAATGAGGCGGGCAGGAAGGCAACAGACTGACAAAACACTCACTACAGCCCTTGTTGCAAGAATTGGCACACCCAAAACGAACCGATGAACCGGCTTTTACCTACTACTAGCAGACTCACTACAGACTTGACTGAACGAGGTGTTGTTGTAGTTGACTCCAGGAGATTGCCACGGGTGTTCGTTGGATGTTCACTAAAACTCTGGCTTGCAAAATCAAATCTGCACACAACCAAGATGCACACTGAGAAAATAAATGAACAGCTCACAAAACGCGGCGTGTCCCAAGGTCTCCGAATCTCAACTAGATCTGCCGAATTCAAACTCGACTACTGCATGCAGCATTTACAACCTCTCCTTCCTCTTCTCCTTCGTCTCGTCGTTCTCCTCCTCTTTGGCGTCGACTTCGTTCTATTGCCTGGAACAGATCAGAGGAACGAACTAAACGAACGAACGAACGAACGGCCGTGGCTCGCTCGTCGTCGTCGTCGTTTGTTTCTCGTTCACACCACAACATTTAGCGCAAAATGCACGCACCACAACCGGCGGTTCCCAAAGCTCCTCCGGTCTGTCCGGGCTGCGCTTCTTTAGTGGGACTCCATGGCAGAACTCTGACGAGCCGAGGAAAAGGTTCCTCCACTCCATGTCCCTTATCAGCCGACGCGCCAAGGGACTATTCCATCCATCCAACAATTCGGCATTCGGTCTCGGCCTGGGAAAGAATGACCGAATAACGACCCGATGTAGTGTATGTCTTTGAAAAACGTCCCGGTTCGGTGAGGGGCCCCTATCTACATGGTGGAAGTGAGAGGCTCCTCTTCAGCTTCTCTCTTCGTCCATCCCGCCATCCCAGCGCTCCAAAGCTTCTTCTTCCAAGCCCATTTTCCTCACTATAGAATGGATAGAGCATCCAATTCCGTGGAAGAGAACATCACAGAGACGAGGGCTACGTGTTGTACACTGCAGTACATGGGCGTACATACCATCGACTCTGTCCATGGAGGTACACGTCTTGCGGATTGCCGGCGGGTTTCCTCCTCTTACCCGTGCCAGTTGGACAGGACAGACCTCTTTCAAGCATGTCAGTTGAGAGAATGCGTGCAAGAGAAGAGTAGAGAAGTACAGAGTTGGCCGCTAGGAAGAATAAGGAGCACCAAAAGTGCCTCTTGATTGGGACGCGAGATGCTACGACATTCTTTCCCTCCCAACCATTCTCTCCTTGAATCCAACCAGTGGACTGAGTACTCGAGTACCATTGCTTGTACGAGAGGAATTTTGCCTTCGTGCCCAATCTGTTGGTCTGCCAATGGTGGTGCATTCAAGCCAGTAGTCTTAGGGCTCCTTCACCCCAACCACCGCCACCACCGTCTCAAGAACAGAAGTGAATAGCCTTCGTTCCTCGTTCGTGGGTCAATGGGGGCTGCGGGTACTGCACTGACGGAGGTTATGAGCATGTAGGCCATTCACCACCGCCAGACGCATAATCATCACAAGCAAGTTCTTGAGAAGGAGTCGTCGAGAAGGCCAAAGACGTCCTGCCAAGAGGCCCTCGTGCTTCATGCGTCACTCTGAAGAGGTTAGTGGAAGACCCACCTCGACCCCGGTGCTGTCTTCTCCTTTCGTCCTCGTATTCCACACTTGTTAAACCGAAAGTATTGCTGGGGCTACGTGGATGGAGTCCTTTAGCTTAGGCTCTACTTAATGTCAGGCCAGGAGGGAATCTTTTCTTGGGTCGTCGTGCTGGAAGATCGTGGAGGCTACCACGGACCCAGTGTCTCCTAGTTCCGTCGAGACTGTTTCTTTGCACACCACGAGAAGGTTCTGGCCTATTTTGCGAGTGTTTTGATTTTGCATCTCATTTTGATTGCAAATTGGCGAAAATGCAAGCCTGTCTGCCCTTTGGATCGTCGACGAAAAGGATATTTTGAGGGACATGAGAGTTGGGATGGTCCTTTTTTAGAAAAACACTTGAGGATCTTGAACAGGTTTTTGTTGGGTGGTGTAGAAATGAAATGAACGAGAGACACGTGGTCAGTTTCAAGATAGTAAAGGCGCTCTCAAAATCTGAGAAGAGGGAGTTTGTTTTGTGATCAAATTGAAAATGTATGAAGGCAATTTTTCGGCTTGTTGAGCTTGCATCAACTTCGAGGAAAGATGTCATTAATCAAACCATTTTGACAACCAACAATATGCATGAGAGAGGGAGGAGAAATGGGTCTACGTACAACTGGTCAAGTCTATTGCTTAAACTATTCTTGGATTGTAGAAGTGTATATGTAGCGTCATAAACGAGGTCTGCTCACCTGAAAGCCCATTGTAATCGTTCCTCAGGGGATCCACAACTGGTTACATCAATAGCCATGAGGAACTCTCGAAAGTCAATGAAACCACTGCAGTCCTTATCAAAGGTTCTGAAATGGTCAAAGTACTTTGAGCTACAAATTAAAGCCTCGAGCAAATTTCATGACAATGGAATGGTGCAAGTGCAACAAAACTTGCGCAGCGATGTCCACTTGCAACAAATTCCAAGACAAGAGCGAGAATAAAAGTGCACAGCCTGCACCCATCTCGCTGTAGCTCTATTTAGGGCCTGTACATCACTCAAAAGTCAACGAGAAGCAAGTATTTCATGTATTTGCCTCATTAGGAACCCACCTGAACACATTTCTGCAGAAGGCCTTGGCGTCGCCAGCGGGAAAGAACATTTCGTACATGGCAATGAAAGTTTTTGGATAGAGCTTTCCAGCGGGACAATCCTGGAGGAAACCTTCATGCCATTCACGAATGGTATCCTCGTCGTATCTACCAAAGAGGCTGTAAGTTTTCACATTTTCGTGCTCCATCAACCACGGAAAGTAAATATGAACCCAATTGAAAAAAAATATCGAGAGGAAGGTAGTATGTATTTCATCTTCTTTACCTGGTATGAGTCTGAAGGAATTCGATATCCTCACGGGAAAGATGCCGCTTGCTACTACAACAACCCATAAATACGAAATGCTACAAAAAAACAAGATTCAAACGACACTGACGTTGCTCACATTGTCAAAATGGCAAACGTTTTCGAACACGAAGTCGCCGCTATGCCTTTGATTTGATCCCAATTTGTGGGGTCCAAGAAGCCAACTGGGACATAAGAATAACCTTATCTTGGCGTTCTTTGTATATTCCACTTGCTTATCACATCTTCGGATCAAATCAATTCCAGGAAAGGCTTTCTCCACATAGGTAGTGTGGGGGTGTTTGCCGTTAGAGGCAAAATATAGCTGGGCATTGGAAAGAAATTCTATAACATTTATAGTTAATTAACTGAAAGTACGTAACCCATAACAATCGTGAATTCACAAGAGTTTGGTCAAATGCAATAAGATTTAGCAACAAAAGATCTAAATTGGATAGAGTATCCTTCAAGCCATGAAGAAAATAAAAATAAAATATATTTTACAGGGTGCGTCGAAAGGAGCTAAACAACAAGTAATGCGAGTTCTTCTCAAAAATGTGTCAACGTGACAAAAGATTACGCCGACATGAAAATTGCACGAATAATAGTCACGTGAAATTGCTAATTATATTCTTATTTTATTACTCTTCAAATCAGTAAATATGCACATCAGATGCCAAAAAAGTGAAATTTATTTAAAGCTTTGATTTTTAGATTTCGACCATGCAGTTTCATGTTTTCTTCGTTTTTTATCATCATGCCAGGAAAACATGATTTTTAAATTAACATTCTGAGAATCTAGTAATAAGCGAGACAAAAAGACAATTTGTAATAACATGTGAATCCCTGACCATTATATTTACATCATTTCTTCGTCGAGGTTCACTTGAAAACTGCTATTTGCTTATCTCAAATTAAGGCAAAAAAGAACTAAATCAATGCAGGAAGTAACTGCATTGTGAATATGACACCATTTAACGACGAAAGGCCCACCTTTATTGACAGGAAGCTAATTTACAAGACACCAGGACAAGGAACTAATGTTAGGCCCAATATGATGAATAAAAAAACATAAGTTATTGTCTAGGTTAGGCAGTCCTGTAAGTCTCCTTTAAAACAATAAATTTCAAGGAAGTACATCGATAAAACTCCTATTAGTCATATATCTCCAAGGTTGATGAACCAAAACCAAAGAAATTACTAGAACCGGACCTATCCTTCACAGCGACCATTGCAGTCCATAATCTAACGTTGGATCTGATAGCTTTCCAAATGTTGGGACAGACTGGGAACTGACAAGATATGTAGCCTTGGACATGTACAAGTGCCCTTTACCTACTGACATTTTCGAATTACGCATTGCGTTTGAACCACGAAGCGTCCAGGAGTAGCTGGAGACTGAAATTGGTCTGAGAAGGCTCTCAACATGTAAAACTTCCGAAATCAAAGACTCGTGTTCCCACAGTTTATATGTTCAAGTCTTGGCTCACATGTACCAACTTCCCTTCCAATTCTCTCATGTGGTAAATATAGCGCATGGAAAATCTTGAAGAGAGCGACAGGGCCTCTTTAAAAGTTCGACCGAGTTGACCATGCGCCATGTAAATGCTTAGGCCCCCCAAGGCTTCTTCCTCTGATGTTGACAGCCAAAATCAGAAGCACTTGAGCTGTGGAAGCTTCCTATCTCTGCTGTCCGTTCTTGAAGTCCACATTATGGTCCTCTTGATACGAACGAGCCCGTTGACGTCAGCAACACAGTTTGTGACTCAGCTCGCTCAGTCATGGAAAATGGCCGTTCGCATTTGTATTGATGTCACAGGACGGGATTGATGGACAATTGTCTCTCATATGAAAGACCGTTGCTTTGAACCACAAACCAATATGAAAATTGATTCAGTACCAGTTTTATTGATCATTTTATAACCTTGCGACTGTTTTTTGTGATTGACTTTCAAGGAATTTGTGGCATGTACAATACACACGGCAAAAATATGAATAGGAATGAGCTCATTTCCCTAGACCTTTGGATCGGAGGAAGGCCTCGTCATTGGGTTCACGTCCTAGGAACTCTTTTAACAAGTCCACGGCATCCTTGGAGCCCCCTTGTTCCAAAATTTTAGTTCGATAATCTTTTCCCACGCTCGGGTTCATCAATCCCTCGGCAACAAATCGAGTTTGGAACATGTCCATACTGAAAACCTCAGACCACTGAAAAGAAACCAAGGCCAAACCTTTCTTTGAACGCCTTCGTGTCAGAGAATAACAGTCAGAACTCACCATGTAACCGTAATATTGCGCATCATACCCGACCATATGACCCCAAGAAGCCGGCATGTTTGTTCCTGGCATGATGTCGATGCCCAATATTTCCTTGTAGGTGTCGCCGAAAACTTTGGTGGTGTCCACCTGACCACTGGTGTGAAATCGTTGATCGGATGTGCTCAAGATGATTTGTCTCAAGTTGAACCCGCCGGCGTTGGCCAATCGAGAATCAATGAGCTTCGACAAGAGCTCTTTCGGAATAGGAGATCCGTCCTTGGAAGGGAAATAAACAGATACAACTTGCTTGGAGTTTCTCTCAGGCTTGGCACATTTGAGGCGAGAGTGGTGTTTAACTTACTTTGTAATGGCCCGACATCCTCTGAAGTGGTTCCTCGTGCCAACACCAATTCTCCAACATTTGCGAAGGGGCTTCCACAAAGTCTCGTTCCACGTGTAAACCTTGGAATCGAGTGGTGCTCGTTCGGGAACACAGACCATGCATCAAGTGACCGAATTCGTGAAAGAACGTGGTGACTTCGCCGTGATCAAGCAAAGAAGGTTTGTCCGCAGTGGATTTAGAGAAATTGGCCATCATGGCACACACACCGGGCTATCAAAGAAAAAAAATCCGGTTGAATTGAATCCAACACGGTTTTTTTTTCGTGAGGAGTATATAAATTTTTTACCTGCCGTTTTCCATTGGGGTCAATGCAAGAAGGTTGGAGACTGAAGACAGCTGCATGGCCATACTTTCCATCTCTTGGGTGCATATCGAGGAAGAAATAGCCCAGAATCTCCAGACTCTCGGCATCTTGCACTTTGAACTACAATGGAACTCCATGTGGACAAACTTGTGATTAAGGCCGAGGATGTCATGTTTGACTTACCAAGGTAACATCTGGATGCCACAGTTTCACTCCTGCACACTCTGAAAACTTCAGTCCCAAGAGCTCTTGATAAATAGCCAAAAGTCCTTGGGTGACCTTCTCCATGGGAAAATACTCCTTGAGCTTTTCTTGATCGACGGAATAACGCTGAGCCTCGATTTGAGTCATGAAATATCGAAAGTCCCAGAAATCCAACCGTCCATTGAACTCGTAGCCGTGCTTCTTAGCCTATGGGAATAGGTCAAATAGATCAATCCACATGAATAAAGCACTCTTTTTAGAGAGTCAAGTATTTACGTCAGCTTCCTTGAGTTCGAGCATCTCTTGAAGTTCTTTCTTCCAAATCGGTTGAAGTTTCTGGGCCAAATCGGCGTTGAACTTTGCCACATTCTCCGGCGTTTTAGCCATCCTCAGCTGAAACACAAAATCCCCATTGAGAATGGAACAAGAGCAAAATTGTTGGCTCTAATTTTCTTCAAGACATCACGTATGCAAGAAAAAGTTAGTGTTTCTTCAGAACAACACGGATTCGTCGACAAGGGTTTAGAAAGGCAGATGGATAACTTGGTGCTTTTGTTCACAGGAATAAATAAGCAAGGGTTCAGCTTGTGTGAGTTTGTCAAACTTTGAATTCTACTTTTGAATTGCTGAGTCAGGGTTTGTCCTTGGAATTCCGTTGTACGCATTCTTTTAAATGCTTCTTAGAGAAATTATTTGAGTTGGCACAATCGCTCTCATGTTGACATTCAATGATCCTTTTACCGTTTTGTGGGTACGTGTAAGTAATCTAGAATTTTGTGAAGCTTTATTGCAAAGGAAGCGAAAACAAATTCCCCAAACTTGGTTGTTATGAAAGTTAGCTCAATTCAATACACTTAGGCAACGAGTGAGGCCTTTTGTTGTCCTTTTTCATGCCTTTTGTTCTGATGAAGTGAAACGCAATATTAGAACTGGAAGAGACCTCTTTTCCGCTCTCTTCATCTTTTGCAGGTCATCCAAGGATTACAAATGATTGCAGATTTATTTTCCTTTTCTATCGCATCTCGGAAAAATGGAGGTGCCCAAATTGGGTATCAATTTCAACCCCACATTTCTGCTCGATTCCTTGCAAATTGAGCAGAACGCTTATTATACATCTACTACTACACTATGTAGAGCACGTTTGTTTTCACACGTTTACTCTCACTCCGTCTCACTAGCCCTTAAAACGAAATTGTCAATTGCTTTTAATAACTGGGCAATATTGCCCATGACGTCATACTTAATAATCCTAATTCACTCCAAGTACCTCTTGAACGTAAGCTGCGTGGTTTTTATATCCCAGTTTCTGTGCCAATTCATGACGGAGGGATATGAGTTGCTCCAAGATCTTGGTGTTGGCCTCAAGACATCGGGATTGGTAGACTTGTTCCACTCGACGTCGCGTTTCCGGGATGTTGCATTTTCGGGTGACGGGAAAGAAATGCGGGTATTGCATGGTCAATTTCAGTTTCCCACTGTCAGTCTAGAATTTGAGATGATAGGGTTGGTTTTATTATTCTGTTGGGCTCTCAACGGAGTTGGGTTGGATTACCTTTTCTAGGGTTTTGATCAGGTCCTCAGGGACACCGGACAATTCAGCTTCAGTGAGCTCGACGAAACTGGTGTCCTCGTTCAAATTGGATTTGAAGTCGGTACCTAAATCAGCGATCTTGTTCTTTAAGGCCTTGATCTCTTCGCGTTGAGCATCGTCCAAATGGAGCCCTGAAACAATCCAAACATTAAACATTGTTCAAAGGTTATTTATTGCCCTCCCACGGATTTCAAATGGAGATTCGTGATCTTTTCTTTCTCAGACAAATCAGGCCTTTTGGTTTAACTAAATTCATCACATCCTTGCTTGCCTTTCTCAATTAAAAACAATAACTTGCTCAATTTTGCCAGGTTTTTGAAAATGAATTTTTAATAAATAAAATTGAATAATTATTTCACGTCATGATTTTAGAAAACCTGGTAAAGATATGTAAATATCTGACTTTTGGTTGGTTAAAGGTTTCTGTATTGGAGTTTAGCTCAAAAGGTTCTCAAAAGGTTTTGATCCCTCTTTTTCCATAATTTTCAACCCTCAAAGGACCGGCAATACTTTTCACTCATGAACTTACCATTTCGCTTTCCATCAATGATCTCTTTTTCCACAAAGCGTTTTTGCTCATGCGTGAGGCCTTCAAGGCCCACCTTCTCTTTAAAGAGGCAGATGTTCGCAAAGACATCTTTCCTCATGGACATCTCGACCGAGAGCTGATGCAACTTCTTGGAGGCCTCCACGGAGGCATCTCGTAAGGCCTTGTCAGGCACTGCGTGTTGGATGAAATCGATGGGATTTTCCTCCGTAGATTGAACGCATTCAATGTCGATTAAGGGCTATAAGTAAGATCAAATCAGTTGGAAGAATCGAGTTCGTTAATCCCTTGGCACTTGATCCAATACCCAAACATTCCAATTTCTAAACTAGAAACTAGCTGATATACCTTGATGCAATTCTCATAGGAAATATCCTCGGGTTTGAGAGCGCCAACCTGGTCATAGACTCGGGTGACATCTTCAATGATTTTTTGGGCTCGCTTGGCCACTTCATCCGTGGTCAGATCGCCCAGGTTCCAATCGTATAGGATTCCTTCAGGCTGCATATTGGCAAACGAGGAACAATTGGAGCTCAGTTGGCGAAGAATCGAAAGAGAGCAAGGTCTCAATGAACCCGAATTGCACTATAAACGGCTGTCAGAGAATCTGTGGTCACGGCAGCTTCAGAGACAGCCCCATCAATTCATACTTCTAGCAAAATGGGCAAGCCAATCCGAACGGCGTCAAACAACGTAGAGAAGGGTGGACGTAGAAGAAGTACTTAGATGTCTGGTAAGCCTGAGGTGCAGGAAAGGAGAATTACGAGGAGAACCGGCAAGGGCATGCTTGCCCTGAACGGTGTCAAACAACGTAGAGAACGGTTGCCATAGAAGAACAAGGAAGAAGTGCGAGGAGAAACGGCAAGCGCATGGTTGCCCTGAACGGCGTCAAACAACGTAGGGAACGGTTGACATAGAACAAGAAAGAAGTGCGAGGAGACGCGGCAAGCACATGATTGCCCTGAACGGTGTCAAACAACGTAGAGAACGGTTGACATAGAAGAACAAGAAAGAAGTGCGAGGGGAAGCGCCGGAAGCAGCCAGGGACTCAAAGCTAAGAGAGAGCGTGCAATTAAAGAGATGGCAGGTTTGGAAGCAACAAAAGCTGGCTTGCCCTGAGCTGAGACTTCAAAGCGCTTCTTAAGTAGCCACTTAAGTAGTTCTCTTGTCTATTCCCAAGGAGCGGGACTGTCACTGAAGCTGCCGTGACCACAGATTCTCTGACAGCCGTTTATAGAATTGCACGATGAAAGCGGTGATTGCGGTCGACGAGTTACGAGTCGAGGATGAGCTCTAAACCAAAGAAAAAGAGATATGATAAAAGATTAGAGGAATGCTATTGAGTAAAAGAAACGATTTTTTCACGATTGAGAGACAAAGGAATAAAGCAATTTTAAAATGGCCATGTTTAAGTTGATGTACAAAATATCGTTGTAGATCTAATTTTAAACCGCATGGGCTCAATCCATAGATTAAAAAAAATACTTTATGGAGTGAGAAATTAATTCCAATGACTCAGTTTCAGAATCTTTGATGAGTTTGTGTTTAGAGAGCAACTATTCCAAGCATTCTCCCTGAAAATTACGTTCAATGTACTATATGGCATGTTATGTTTTATTCCAACTTGATAATCTATTCATTCTGGATATTCGAGCACAAGTAACAAAATTATTCCAATATCCAGCTTCGCTTGTAGTTAATTTCATGAAGAACTACAGAAGAACGAGTAAAAAGACACCAATTGGCTTGATTATTTAGTGATCAAAAACTTCATCCGAAAAAATGTTAATACAAAATGAATGAATATTATCCAATCATTTTAGGAAATAACCTCGAAAGTGTCGAGTTGTAGCATCTAAGTTCAGGTGATGTCACACTGATACCGGAAATTGAATTTAACCGGTTGCAAAAAGACCCAAGCCGGTTGGTCAAAATCAAGCGACGAATGGGTTGCGCAGGGTGCCACATGGTTCAAAATGTCAAGATGCTTGATTCAATCCGGGAGATGTGGCTCAAGCCAGAAATGATGAAATAGAACAACAAACCTGATTGGGATGGATGGATGGAGTGAAGTGGAGTCGGGGAGTGACTTGCGCTTTTCTTGCGCAGACCCACCGGGCAAAAGGACGAGGGACTGCGTTAGTGGCGAAAGCGGGGATTTGTTTACAGTTCTGAAATAGAAGGACCATGGTCACCTTTGACTTTAGACAGTCGATCGAAATTTTCTACCAAAAGCCAGCATGCGGTTCTTTTCGAGTAAAGAAAAGAACTGCTACGAAAGAGAATCGTAAATGTTATCGATTCGTTTCATTTAAGGGTGATCTGTGATGATTGCCATTCAGCTCTGTTCAAGATTGTTGGAAAGATCTCAGAGGCAACATATCATTCCTCGTCTGTTCAAACTGTTTCTGAAATCGTTTAATACTCATGTTCCAATTTTTGTGCAAATTGTATCAAAGATTGATCAGGATGTTTGAAAATAAAATGTCACTAAAACACAACAGATTCCCCGGCCAAAGCATTCTCGTGGAGGGGCAATGACCATTGGCCTTACTTTTAAAGAATGAGTTGGGCTTGTGGTAGAGTCCAGGGCCGAACAAAAGCCACGTTTAGCGCCATGTCAACTTTAGAGGAGGTTCTTTCATCCGGAATACGGCGCTTTCATTTCAGTTGAAATATTACTAAAATACGTCAAACAAGTACTTAATACCAATCTAAAAGATTTTCAAATTTTTCAAACCATAGACACATAGGAACCAGAGACCATTCAAAATAATCCCAAACCATGACCGCTTTTTATTTTAGTCACACTGTTCTCGCGCTGACAGGAATGACGTGGACGAGCAAACTCATCAGCTGACTGAGTGTCGCGTAGACCCTGGACCATTTCAGACTGAACTGAGAAATGTCTAATAGGGTTGCCGGATCTTTTGCTTTTGGTCAAATACCTCGATCGTTGAAGCTCAACTCAAGTTTCTAGACATAACTTACTGACGATTGTATTTCGTAGCTCCTTCGACACGTCATTAAAGTCGTTTTTACATTTTCATTATTCATTCGAGATCTTAATGACTTATCACTAATGATCTTGGCCCAAAAGGTTTGGCCAAATTTGGCATGACTAGAGTGTACACATGGACTTGGATGGAATGATGACTGGCCTCGCTCTTCCTTCAAAGAAGAACTAATTGCACATTCTTGGGTCAAGTATTCAAGTGGTGCGAGTGACGGTGAATGAGTGAGGGATTGTGAACCCGCAGAGTCAGGCTCCGCCCACGCCTTCGCCCTTTGTCCTACCGAACCCCAACGGCTCTCAGAGACCCTTGAACCTCGGCAACTTTCGTCAAGTCAACTCGGACCCGCCAGATTTTGGACCTTTTGCGGGGAAGGGGACGCATTCGCCGCCATCATGATGCCTCCACAACCCAATGGACCGCCCCAGTACCCGCGGGGACCGCCTAACGCCATGGCTCGCCCACCGGGCCCGCCCGCGGCCATGGGGCCGCCCAATATGTCTATGGGACCGATGGGACCGCCTCAGATGAATAAAGCGGGTCCGCCCGCCCCGCGTCCTAACATGATGCCGCCCATGGCTAATGGTCAAATGGCTCCCGGACCTCAGGGACCTCCGATGATGAACCGACCCCAGGGACCGCCCGCACCGGGAATGCCTCCTCATTCAGCGCCCACTAATGGTCCCGCGCCACCGGGCATGGGTGGAGCGCCCGCCCCTTATCGCCCTTCGGGCCCGCCTCGACCGCCCGGTTCTCAGGCGGGCGCTCCACCCGTGTCTCAAACCGGGCCCATGACCTTGCCGCCTCGTCCCAGTGGTCCCATGGGACCGCCGCGACCCGGTGCACCGCCCATGTCCAATGGCGGACAATTTGCGCCGCCCGGAGGTCCCGCTCCTCATCCACCCGCTTCACAACCCGGTCCCATGGGTGCACCGGGCCATGTTGGTCAATTTGGCGGGCCTCCCGCTCATAGTTTTGGTTCGGCACCGCCCCCGGGACCCCCTGCTATGTCGGGTCCACCTCGACCGGGTGGATATCCGCCCCAGCCTCCCGGACCGGCCGCGGGATACCCGCCATCGTCTCAAGCGCCCAGCATGGGCGGATACCCGCCGGCTCCGCCGGGTCCGGGAATGGGTTACCCTCCGGCTCCCACTAACGGCGGATATCCGCCCCAACCGCCGGGTCCCGGTCAAGCGCCCGCCCCCGGTCTCAATCAGATGAATCCCCAATATCCCGGGGCTCAAAGTCCGCGTCGCACGTTGGATCCGGATCAGATGCCGTCACCCATCCACGTCATGGAGGAAGATCAAAACAACAACAAGGGCTATTTTGAAACCCGCGAGAAGGGCCAAACGCCGCCGCTCGTCACGACCGACTTTATTTGTCGCGATTTCGGCAATGCCAGTCCCCGATTCATACGCTCGACCATGTACAACGTGCCCGCCACCACGGACATGATGAAGCAAACGGGCGTACCTTTCGGTTTGGTCATTTCGCCTTTTGCTCCCGTTCAAGAAGGCGAGATTGAACCGCCCGTATCCGACTTTGGCCCCACGGGACCGGTTCGCTGCCACCGTTGCAAGGCTTACATGTGCCCCTTCATGCAATTCATTGACGGAGGACGACGATTCCAATGCGTTTTCTGCAAGGTAAGTCCGCACTTATCAATGCGTTCATGTGTGAGTTTTTGATGCAATCGTAACTTTTTTCCAGGCCACCACTGAAGTACCCCAAGAATATTTCCAACACCTCGACCACAATGGACAGAGGTTGGATCACTACCAGCGTCCTGAATTGTGCCTGGGTGCTTATGAATGTTTAGCTACCAAGGATTATTGCCGCGATTCCAAGGAGCCCAATGTCCCGGGGATCATCTTTGCCATTGACGTATCCTATCCCATGATGAAAGAGGGCGTGGTTCAACTCATTTGCCGGAACATGAAGCGTATGCTGAACAACCTTCCAAGTGATAAGAATTGTGATAAGGTAATAACAACAACCACCCAACAATACTGACCGACACGAAAACCTTCCACGATCCAACTCACTTTCCAGGAGCGACCGCGTGTGGGTTTTATGACGTATGATTCCAAGATCCATTTCTACAACATCAACAAAGGGCTCTCCCAACCCCAGCAGCTCAATGTGGGTGACGTTGAGGACATGTTTGTTCCCTTGGTCGAGGGTTTCATGGTCAAATGGGAAGATTCCGAGCAAGTGATTGATTCACTCATGGAGCAGATCCCGCTTATGTATGGCGAGACTCGAGAAACAGAGACGGTCCTCGGACCCGTCATTCAGGCAGGCAAAGAGGCTTTCAAGGTAAGAAATCATAGATTTGAATCCCAAAATTATTGAGCCAAATGAGCAATCAATCTAATTGAGTTGCTATTTCGATAGGCTGCCAATGCTGCCGGAAAATTAATCATATTCCATCATAACCTCCCAGTGGCCGAGGCACCCGGCAAACTGAAGAACCGAGACGACCGCAAATTACTTGGAACAGAGAAAGAGAAAACCGTCCTTATGCCACAGACCAAGTTCTACAACGAAGTGGGACAGGAATGTGTGGCTGTGGGATGCTCTGTGGATTTGTTCCTCTTCAATAACGCCTACATCGATGTCGCCACTCTCAGCCAGGTAAGATGAAATTTGCACTGGATCGCTCTCTTGCTTCTTGGATGTTGACAGCTTTCTTTCTTCGCTTATTTCAGGTGTCTCGAATGACCGGTGGTCAAGTGTTCAAGTACACCTACTTCTTACCCGACATTGACGGCGAACGGTTTCTGCGGGATTTGGAGTACAATCTGAGCAGACCGATCGCCTTCGATGCCATCATGAGGGTTCGTACCTCGACGGGAGTGAGACCAGTGGACTTCTTTGGCAGCTTCTTCATGGCCAACACGACAGACACGGAATTGGCCGCCATCAATGGCGATGCAGCCGTGACGTGTGAAATCAAACACGACGACAAACTCACAGAAGAGGACGGAGTCTACATTCAAGCGGCCATCCTATTTACTTCATGTTCTGGCCAACGCAGACTTCGCGTCTTGAATCTGTCTCTGAATTGTGGGACCAACATGGCCGAGATGTATCGAGCTTGTGAGTGAAAAATAAGTATTTTTGTGTTGGAAAGATTTGATGTAAATGATTGCGCTCTGAATTTTAGGTGAATTGGACACGGTGGTCAATTTCATTGCGAAACAGTCCATTAGTCGTCTTATGGATTCCAATCCCAAAGCCGTCAAAGACCAGCTCATCTCGAATTGTGCCAACATATTGGCTTGCTATCGAAAGAACTGTGCTTCACCGTCGTCAATGGGTCAACTCATCCTTCCCGAGTGTCTGAAACTGCTTCCGCTATACACAAACTGTCTCATCAAATCGGATGTCTTGAGTGGTGGAACAGATGTTGGGTGAGTGAACCGTCTCCCAGAAATGAGGTTCATAAATGTTACTCATTTGGTTCCACTTTCTCCTTTTCCCCTCCAAAGATGTGATGATCGAGCCTTTTTGATGAACGCCGTGTCGAGCATGGATGTGGCCTCCACCGTAGTGTATTTCTACCCAAGGCTCTTTGCCATTCACGATGTGAGCACGAGTGAAACCGGATTGCCCAATCAGATTCGATGCTCGATAGAGAAAATCCGGGACGATGGTGTCTATCTTCTCGAAAACGGGCTCTACCTTTTCATGTACATTGGACTGGCCGTGGATCCCTCTTGGGTAAGCTACAAAATAAGATTATGTTCAAACCTCAATCATAATTGCTATAATGAATCATGTATGGCCTTAGGTCCAAGAGGTGTTTGGTGTTCCGTCGCCCCAGCAAATCAATCTAGATCAAAGTCGACTTGAGGAGAGAAACAATCCTCTGTCCAAACGAGTGAAAGACATCGTGGAAACCATCCAATCCCAGCGATCCCGACACATGCGATTGGTGGTGGTGCGTCAACGTGAAAAGTTGGACATCCTGTTCCGTCATTATCTCTGCGAGGATCGGAGTGGCAATGATAACTGCTTCAGCTACGTGGACTTCTTGTGTCACATGCATAAAGAGATCCGCGCTTTGCTCGGCTGAATGAGAGCGTTCATTCATCACCTTCTTCACATCGCATTTCAAGAGATCCCGACAAGAAACCCTTTACCCATGAACTTTCCCCTTAGTTGTGCATATTACATTAGAGCCTATTTATATGTTATTTTTTCAGAGATATTTACAACTTCGACAGTCATGAACAAAAACCAATGGGGCTCAAGCATGTTGACGAAGTTTTCCTCAGAGAACCTTAGAGATAGTGACTTGACGTGTAAATACCACTGACGGGGTCTCATGAAAGCCGAAATAACCAATCGTTGATATGAACAACGTGCTTTTGGGGCGGGACTAATTGGAAATCACGCCTCAATCGACATCGATTTTGTATTTTTGAGACTTTGAAACTCCATTTGGTTCTTTAAATACATGAAATACAAATCTAGCAACACTTGATTTTTTTTCTCGCCAATCATCCTTAGAGTTGGAAGTGGTAATTTTACACCACAATGAATGCACGGAAATCGCTCTTTCCTTTCCTTTCGTAATATCCAGTTTCTCGAGCTTCCTTGGTCAAAATGAGTTCATCATTCATTGTTCTGGTATTACTCTATAATTTGTGCCAAATGGGTCCTGGAGCTCAAGCTGGGATAATAACGAATTACACTCTGGGCGAAGAATGGAAAACCCACGATCACTTTGATCGACTGGCTTATGCCAATCGAAATTGGCGATATTTCGTATTTTCGGGTCTCCATCATCTCACAGGGTTGCCTCTTGGTCATCCACGAAGACCCTCCGATTACAATCCCACTGGATCTGGGCGGAAATTCTGTCGAAGGCCTGAACATCACAACGAAGGCGATATTTACTTGGGAAACATGATTCGAACAGCTCATAAAGTGTAATTCCTCAAGAAAATGAACAAGAGAGACTATCCCAAGACTATCTCAACTCCTCCAAGGCCAATTACTTTTGGTTTTCTTTCTCTCTTTTCCAGGGATCCACGAGGGGATTGGCAAGATGAGAACACTGATTACAATCCAGACGGAAATAAATATTGCATCTTTCCCTCGAACTCGTTTCAAAGAAAAGGACTCTATCTGTCACCGTATTTAGGGGCATTGGAATATGAATCCGATGGTCGAAGCCATTGCTACAAAGGAAAGGATTACTACCTTTATGGTAAGGGATGAGATGAATCGGATTAAGAACTTTAAAGATGAGAAAAAAGAAAACAACCGGATCCTTTCCATTTCGTTCCAGCCTACTTGAATCAAGTGGAGTTGGATCAAGCTTGTGAGGCTTTAAGGTAGGTTGGCAATAAATTCTGTGGAACTACTGATGATATTAAGCTCCTTATTTTTGCCCGCAGAGGTCGCTGTTTGTACAATACTTACGGCTCGTATAATCCGGAACCTCATTTAGGGTTGCCCGAATCAAACAAGTAAATCAAGTTCTGTACTATTATACTATGCACCAAAATTAGATTTTTTACCAATTTATTAAAAATTTTCCAATGTTAGAAACTATGGAACTGTTTCATCTGGAGGATATTTCTGGCATACATATTACAGGTCTGTTTCACCGGTTGTATTTAGATATGCTCCTATTATCAATCGCCATCAATAAGTATTTTAATTAAAGTCATGCTGATCCAATTTCGGTATTCGCACATTGCGATGCGGTTATTTATGTGACAATGGACCATGAGGGAATGAACGAGAAATTCGGAGGTTATTACCTTTTGGAACCGCCAGAAATCAAGATGAACGCGCTTTACTCTCGAGAATCCGGGGGATATTCTTCTTATCGACACGTCAATCAACAGAAATTCATCGTTTTCCACGATTACAATTACGTTTGGACCACTCATGATGGAGGCAAACAAGTCATGATTAAAGGTGGATTTGGGTACCAACTTATTTTTTTCGTGCTACTTCTGTTTATGCTTTGAAGATTTCAGAATGGGGAGATCGAAGTCGGTTCTTCAGTTTCCGAGAATTGAACGAGGTCACCGGATTCACCAGGACATTCATTGAGGCTCAAGTCAAAGAAGATTCATTCAGTTTACAAAGGTAAGAAGAAGAAAAAACATGATTGCATCGTTTTTTTTAACTTCCAGCGTTTCGCCTAAAAAAAGAACACTGAAATAGGAGCAATTCGTGGCTTCTTGTTCAGAAATTTGTGTTGCTAACAAGATTTGGCAATGACCCATCTTCATGGTTGTCATCCTTGATATGTCTTTAGGGATACCTAAAAAACTTTTAAATATTTATCCTTCTACATCAAAAGTACGAGAAAGGAAGGCAAAGTTTGTCGACTTTTGATCCCGTTATAGCAATTTGCAAAGCTCTTGCACACTAATTATGATCTCCCAAAATTGTTTCAGCTACTTCAAACGACACAAAGAGCCCATTGCCGAGGACACGTTTTGTATTCGTAATCTCTTGGCCAGCAGAAAAATCCCTTACGAATGGTCATGGACCCGAGAAAACACATTCGGTATCCAATCTGCCTCTTAATCCTCAAAAATATTCACAATTCATCTCAATTTTCACCTTTAATCAGGCCAACAAGCAGGAACAACTGGTCCCAAAGTGAATATTTTGGTCGAATCTGGTCCTCCAGTTCGAGCGAGTTGTGGATTAGGATATCGAGAGTCCGAGAATTTCGCCATCACATCGGGCAAGCAACCATGGGTGGTTTACGTTTTGATTGGTTCGTCAAACCCCAAGGAAGCAGCCAAATGTATTGGCACCATTCTCACGGTCAGACATATCCTCACAGCGGCCTCTTGTCTGTGTTCCACGGATCCAAGGTACAATATATACGAAGATGGAGATCCCAACTCGTGTGCCAAAGGCACCGAAGGTGCCGATCAATACGATTTCCGGAGACACAGAAGTAAGAGAAGATTTTTACGTCCAGTATAAAAAGAAATCTTGGAAATATATTCACTTCTTTTTTTTCTTCAGACGGTAATCCCATGAAGAACGTGTTCGGTATGAATAATGAATGGCACGTGAAGGGATCGTAGTCGAAACTTAATGAGATGTGTTCCTTTGGTTGTTAGTGTATTTAGGCGAAAGAGATGTTTATGGGCGGAGGTATGAGCCGAATTTGTTTCGCGTCACCTGGGTGAGCGTTCATCCGAGTTACAGACGTTTAACCGGGAACTACGATGTCGCCGTTTTGGGGCTCATGTGGAACATGCAATTCTCTTCCGTTCTCATGAACATTTGTCTCCCCGATCTCTCCGCGTCCGACACAAACATGCGTGAGATCTTGTGCATTTCATCTTTCAGCTAAAAGATCTGTCACACTTTTATTCCCTTATAGTCCCCAGGGGTGTTTTACTTTATTCAATTAAGGCCCTGACTAGAGCGGAGAGCTTAAGAAAGATTTACACCAACGCCAATGGCTTGGCCATCTACGAGGAATGTAAATCGCCCTGCTTCCTTTCCAATCACACCCAATCCCTACGAGAGTGGATCAAAGAACGTGGCTCGGAATCGGATGCTCCTCTGAATTTATACCAGCCGATATGCGATCAATTCTGGGAGGACTTTGAATCCAACCATCGCAATGCCAAGGACATATTTTACAAGAAATGGCTCGAACCCCAAGCCATAGTCATGATCGAACGTCGAAACAGTAATTTTAATCTCTTGCGGGAAAAACAGAAAATTGTCAATCTAAAAGTGCTTTAAAAAAAAATATTTTTAGGTTCATTGCCAGATGGGAAGGAAGTTTACAAATGTTTCGATACCCGACCAAGTTCGTATCGGTTTGGATGGTGTAAGACCAAAAGATCTGACACGGATTCAAAAAAGCAGGATCGTTGGGGGTTTTGTGATGATTCTGTTCAATTAGAAGCCAATTCGCCAGAAGGTCACGAGTTTTATGAAGTGGAAACCACCTTAGTTCCAGGAACAGATTGTGCGGTGAATGAAGGCGAAAATCCAGATGAGATTGATCGTAGTCAGACCAAGATATGTACAAAGTACATTCCACATAAGCCATCCAGGTATGAGATCATCCGAGACGATTACACGCGTGGGACGCTCTATAATTATACACTGACACGATACTTGGGTGGATATTACCGGGATTTCATCCCTAAAATTTGGCGGAGGAAAAAGAAGATC
The DNA here is from genome assembly GCA_010645155.1 of Tigriopus japonicus. NCBI lineage: Eukaryota > Metazoa > Arthropoda > Copepoda > Harpacticoida > Harpacticidae > Tigriopus > Tigriopus japonicus. The sequence goes on along the minus strand of JAAGOF010000071.1, from coordinate 433,765 downwards.
AAGTACGACGAATTCGGGGAGATTATCTTTAGCGAAGATGATGCCGCCTATCACTCTGGATTTCCTCGACGTCATCAGGTGTGCCATCAAGGTCCCCCAGATATTGATATCGGTGGACCGAGTTACTTTCGAATGTCAAGGGTGAAGGAACAGAATCCAGACACAAGAGATACGACACAAGAGCCTGCAGGTTCGGAAAAGAAGATGCATTAAGCAACAACAAACAAAACATAAGGGAAAATATTTCATTGTGATTTCAGGAGCTGGTGTTAGTCATGTGGTTCTCATCTCAATCCAAACTGGTTGGTCCGGCAAGCATGGTAAAGTGTGCTCGGAGGGAGATGGATATTATTCGGACGTGGAAACAGTCATCACTCGAGGTTTGAAAATTAATCAAAAATTAAGATTGACGTGAAAATGGTTAATTTCCTACGGAGGTTTATCTTCTTAGAAATCCATCAGTGGCTGTTGCGAGAAATTTCCGCCCTGACTCATTTTTCAAGCATCTACAACATCAGAGATCACCTTTTCAAAGTTCAAAATCAGGAGACAACTGATCCCACTACGCAACCAACAACATCCACCACAATCAAATTTGTCGGAGGAGGAGAAGACTCTTTCAATTTTGACGAAACTACGGAGTTTGATTAGTAAGTTGAATTTTACACCCCACACCATCCCAAGGGCTTGACCCCATAGTCAATATAAATCCTATTTTCAGCGAGGCAGTCGGTGCATCGGGTTTGACAGATGACTATTTCTATCAGCTTTACCTTAACGCAACTATGAGAAAAAATATTGCATCTAAGATCAATGAAAAGCAAAGCTTTGTACTTTGTATTCTTATTGTTCATTGGCTCAGCGCACTCTTCGCTCAACTCCAATGATCTCTTAAACAAATATAACGAACAAGGCCAACAGACATATCGTGCGAACAATACAAATGGATTACACATATTCGCTCCTCCATAACGTCAAATTCAAAGCATAGGAATACTGTATTTGGCGGCAGATTTACCCCAAAGATTGAGTACGTACAAAACAGCTTGTCCGTCGTTTTCATAGTCAAGATAAATAGCCGACGGTCGTTTGATGGGTGTGTCGAATTTGACAAAGCCCAAGAAGTTGCGGAGTCGATCAAAAATTTGCACGCGATGATTGCGACTGTCAGCTACCAAGGTGACCCCTTTTCGATCCGTCACCAAGCCGGCAGGATCCGCAAATTGTCCAAAGAACTTACCCGTGGCTCCGAATTTTCGCACCCAAGTCTTGAGACTATCCAACACGTAGATCTGATCCAATCCCAGATCTACCACATAGATCTTGGAGCCTCGACAATGCAGAAAGCGGCATTTGGACAAAGCGGCATTAGCGATAATGTCACACAACTCAATCTGGCGAACAATACTTCCGGTATTGATGTCTAGGTAAAGCAAATCCGTCTGACCTTTGACCGTGATATTGTTAGTCGGAAAGCCAAAGGCATTCGTGTTCAACGTGAGCAAATGACCCTGGCCATCAGCCGCCAAACCATAGCATCGGCCCAATCGTTCATCGCCTACTTTCATGATGAACCCCCCTTCGTCATCAAACACCCGGATCCCGTTATCATCGCGAACGCCAAATCGGCCATCAGCCAAAGCTACCACATCGCTCGGGCGTTTCCACGCTTCACCCTCGGGTAAAACAACGGTGTGCAAGAGTCTGCCTTGAGCTCGATCCCGAAGTTGGACCGTGTTGGCCCTGGATTGAGTGAGAAGTAATCGGTTATCGGCCAGAACGCAAATCCCCATAGGTTGTTCCACTCCGACTGACCAGGCTAATTTAGCCGGAAGGAAATGAATTTGACGACCTTGAATAGGCTTGGGAAATGGGCGTAGAAGTTCCTTGAGAGTGGGCACACCCACACTCTCATTACTGGCTTTGATTAAGTCAAGGATGGGCGAAAGATGCTCCTCCTCGTCGTTGTCGTTCTGATTCTTGATGGAAACACGTTTGGTGGATTTGGAGTGGGGGTTATCGATGGTGCTGATTTCTTCCAAATCGCTCAACGAATCAACTTTTTCCATGATGACTTCTCAATCGAGGATCGGATTGAGTAGAGACAAATCGAAATTAAGGATTTATTCAGTTTATCCGATTTCAACAGCGTGTCGAGTGTGACGCTTGTCGTAGTGTTAGTTTCAAGCAAAGGGCGGATAAACTGATTTTTTCTTGGATGAGTTACAGCTGTTGAAGAGCAAAAGGTTGCAAGTAAAAACTTGATATTTCCGAAGATTATTACTTCAGTTGTGCCCAAACAAGCAAATTCAGTATGTACTAGAGCTGTACATCGGATCCGACTTTTCGGATCCAATCGGATCCGAATCCGAACGGATTTATTCGGATTGACGCAAGAATTTTCGGATTCGGATTCGGTCGGATTTCAGCGCGAATTTTCGGATTCGGATTCATTCGTATTCTTCAAAGCATGTCGGATTCGGATTTGCGAAATATCTTTTCGGATCCGACATAATCCGAAAATAATCCGAACTTTTTAGTTCATTTTTTTCGAAATTTCAATGCTCAAGATTTCATTCAGTAACTTTGTTTTCTTGATTTTATAATGTAATAATGAAATACCTTCAAGCAAGGAATTTTTTATTACTCTGCAAGTTATT
>JAAGOF010000071.1:396196-428273 GCA_010645155.1 Tigriopus japonicus | reverse complement strand
TGACCGGCGTCGGCGTCGATGTCAAAAATGCCGCCGGTGTCACAAGTAAATAGGTCATAGTAAAACGGTCACAGGGTAAAATGGTCATTGAAAATGTCTACATCCCATTCTAAAGATTTGTGTGAATAAAAACATACAAACTTTTTCCTCAAGTATATTTGGAAAAACAATGTGGAGAATCAACGTGCCATTTTTTTTAAATCTGGAATCAGTCAGAACTTCAATCCCGGGAATTAATTTAAATCCTCCTCTGATAAAGATTCTTCAATCATAAGCCCTTGCTATCTATTAAAACTTAGTTAGAGAGGAACATACTGTTTGTCCAAGGATTTCATTTTCTTTTGCATTGAACATCAGAACTTGATTTGTGATCAATCAATGATAATTAAGAGCCCATTTCCAAAGTGTCGTACTGAAATTCTTTCGAAAGTCGGGAATTCGTTTGAAGTCATAACAAAGTCAGAGAAAGGCCTCATCATTTAGTGCGTTGTCTGCTCTCTGTTCCAGTGAAATTGTTATTCAATGTGAAGCTTGTCCCAGATCTCTCAGGTTATTTATTTGATTTATCCAAAAGTTACATGCCATTTGCCCCATGCCTCCTGCTGTTTTAGCGTGAGCAAAGACTTTCGGCGAGTCCAACTGGGACCAATACAGCGACATGTTTATCATCAGATCCCAATCTCCGGCATGATGATGATGATGATGACGATTATCCTCATCCTCATCCTCAACTTCATAGGAAGGCATATTATCGCGCCGACTCCTGGGACATTTGACTGCCCATCGTTTGGATTGGCGTCAACGGCAAATAAGACAGACACATTTTTTCCTTCTTTCAAATGCTCGATTGAGGCAAGAAAAGTCAAACTTGTCTCAGAATTTGAGTAGAATGGACGCGCATAAACTTTCGAACGAGACTCAAGATGAGCTGTTCGATAAACGTGCGGACATTAGCGTCAACTTGTACATCTACATTGTGCCCATTTTCATCTTGGCGTGCTTGATTACTTTTTTCATGAATTTGATCGTTATTTTGGCCATTCCAATGATCTCTCATGTGTCCCGGGTGAGTTCAAAACTGATCCTAAGATAACTAGATTCAATAAAAAACCCAATTATTTTCAGATGACAAAGCCGTATTTGATATTCGTGCTATCCTTAGTGGTTTCGGATGCATTTGCGTCTCTCCTCTTGGGTTTCCAACTTCTTATGGGCTCCTATCTCCCGATCGTTCATGGAACATATTGGAACACATGCTTATTACTGATCTCCGAGGGCCTAAAATTGGCTGGGGTCATTGTCACCGTCTTCCATCTCTTGGTTATGGTGATGATCCATTTATCTGGGGTCCTAAACCCCGTCAAGTTCAAAGAGGTAAGTGGCTCTAAACTGCCTTGAAAATGGAAATCCCAACACTTGGAGCACCAACCGTATGTCAAATTTTCAGTTTCTCACTCAATCAGTGGCGAAGATATGCGTGTGCGTGCTATGGTTCATCCCATTTGTCGGAATATTAGTTTCTTTCTCTGTTCTCCCGGAACAGGGGTTTCGGTCTCAAAATTGCGAGGAACATGAGTTTCTTAGTGAAATAACGTTCAGATCTGTGTTTAGTGCTCTCATCGTGTTCCCCACCATTACCATCCTCATGCTCTATGGATACTTTCACTCGATTCTGTGGCAAAGACAGACTTCAGTGAGTTCAATTTCCCGCCAGAATATCCGTGCCTCCAAAATCACGTTTCTCATTATGTTTACGTGCACTTTGGGCTGGATTCCAGCCGTGGCCAACACATTGCTCATTTGCTCCCGAGGGTGTCGCTTCCAACCCTCAGATCTGAGTCCAAATGCGTTGTTTGCCCTTCATGCCATTGGCAACATCTTGGTTATTTTCAAGTCGTTCTCCAATCCCATCATATTCGCCTTCAGACAAGCCAACATCCGAAGATCGGTTCATCAATTGGGCTGCTACATGTTCTGTTGTCGTCGAGAGAGCAAAGCCACTTTAGCTCGATCGAGTTCCCATACTCAGTCATCAAAACGATTTCTTCGCACCAGTAACCGTGAATCCTCGTCTCGACATCCATCGAGTAAACGATTCTCTTTAAAATCGTGAGACACAGTGATAAGGACCAATTTTGTGAGCCACATTTATGACGCTTTACCAAAATATGAATGCCCCCCCTTGTTGTTTGCAAGTCCTATTTGATTGAAGTAGGAAGTATTTGCAACCCTCTAGAGCGTTAGATTTCGGAGAGTTGATCAAAAATAAAGTGGAACATTATCGTCCCCCAATCAGAAATCTTCTTCAAACCCCCACTTATCCCATGAGCCATAAATTGATCGTACTTAAAAGCCGTGACGATACAAGCTGACGATGATTCATCCCTATTATTGAAAAAAAGTCCCCGCTCCCGATCGCTAAGAGGAGCTAATGGCCAATAGATACGAGAACACGCTTAAAGGCCATCTTTGTTCGTGTTTCCCTCCTCACCCCACAACTAATCGCTATCATTAGCAATTGTTATGCTAACGACCAATGGCAAAGGATCATGTTTTTTTTACCGTTTAATGGTGTCCATATCCGTTTCCAACGTACGTTTTAACTTCGGGACCTCATTTCGTTCCCTTTTTGAGCCCTTCTAATCATGGTGGCGATGATTTGGTCGGCCTTCCTCCATTTACACTCGCTCTTATCGGCGAGTTGATCAAATGCAAAAAGCACGGCAGTCTGCTCACAACGACGACGATGAGGACCAAGTTGATCCCTAATGAAGTTGGTACGCACGTGATAGCAGTCAATGAGAAATGCCTTGAGGTGAACAAATGTGAAGGAAAACGAACGAACGAGCAAACGAACTGGAGAGGGTTCTATTCCCATCTCGGGAAAAAAGCCCGCTAAGGTCGTCGGACGAACGATGGGAAGGATATTAATGATTCTGTTTGCTCAGAACTACCACACTTTACTCGTCTGGCTGTTCGAGTCGGCATTTTTCGGTCAGAGGTTTTCATCGATTGGCTGGTGCTAAAAACTGCTTGGTAAATTGAAACTCGCCTCTCTGTCAAGTTCTTTGCAAGTTTTCAAGGTTTGCCCTCGAAAAGCAGGAATCAAACGAACCGAGAGCATTTTTAATGAGATGTATCAGACCTTGAGTTCTATGAGTGGTGTGTGCCTTGAAAGCTGATCAAAGATTTCATAAATCTCATCATAAAAAGTAACTATTGTATCACCTCTGAGACTAGTTAAAACTTATTACGGAACGGTATTGACGTAAACATGATTAATAAGATGAAACCCGCCTTCAAGTTTTGTATCTCATGTTCATGCGGAATCTGTGGTTTTGGCAATTCCATGAGGAGTTGACGCCTACCAAAAACTGGGAACATGGGGCGAATGTAGTAAGGCAAAGTGGAGTGGGAACAGTCTGGATGGTTTTAGGATCGTGAAAGCACACTAATAGGGATCATAAATTTCTTTACGTCGACGTTGGCGCTCTTGTTTGCTACATTCTCGGGCAGCAGCCAAGCACGGTCACACTAACCCCTCCTATTTACTCTACTCTCCTTCTCAGACTCCTTTCCTTTACTTTAGCACGCTCTTGTCCAGGAACACTCGGCAAAGGTTCTACGAGAACATCTTAGATAACTAATTGGAAATTTGGTTTCTAAGACGGTTGAATTATCCCGTTGATTGAGCTGCTTAGGTGCAAGAACTGTGCAGATTGTCATTTTGAAATAAATATCGGATTTTTGTACTTGTTCAGCTTAAATCATGAGCATACCCGAATTGAAGAGTTCCAACTTAATTTATGTGAGTGAGAAGTATGGTCGTTGGAAAAGTCTTGAAAACAAGAAGAAGCAAGGAACCATAAATCAGAGTTTCCGAGTTATCGTCTTGTTGTTGTGATAGTTGTGTTCTTAAGGTCCGTAGTTCCGGCTAACTTTTCCTTATGATTCTGGCTCATTCATCTCCACCCGCAATGTGTACAACAAGAAGTGTCCAAAGCAATTCTATGTATCGATAAAATGTACCAACAAACAGTAGAATGATTTTAAAGATATTTAAGGGTAAAGGCTTCACTCGATGATTACTAGAAATTCGAAGCTCGAGAGTCAATTTGCAACGATTGATCTTGGTTGGAGAGGTTCTTGGAAATTTATTCTTGGCAACGTGAATCTAGATTGACTGACAGACACTCGTCAGTGAGGAACCGTGTCTTCTTCAACTTGCTGAAGAGCAATGAACAAGAGGGAGGTAATTTTCTAAGACTTTCCTCGGCAGAAAATAGGCAAGCATGAATCGAAATGCACTTGAGTAAGATAGTTCTTGGCTTCATAAAACTTTGTTACTAATCCATTAAAACTGCATTCAAATGAGGTTCATTTTATTAGTTCTGCTAATTTATCTTTTGAAATGTTTCCAAGATCATACCACAGAATGAATCCTGCTTCAGTGTGTTCAATAGTAATTCCGGTTTATGTCAACCAGTTTCTTTTCAGACATAGCGTATCCAAGAGCTTAACAACTAACAACAAAGGAAGAGAGATCAAATCCTAAATACCATGTCTGTCAGTTTCCAAATCCTTCATTTCATAACCATCCAGTTTTATGTTCTGACACGTGGACACGCGAAAATCCACCCCCAAAGACTTAATCCCTCTGGTTCGTCTTGAATTTTGGCAGTCCTGGAAACGTCACGGAAACCCGTCAGCTATTTTTTATACGGTAGTTTGCTTTAGTTTATTCAAGTTGCTAAGGCCTCGTCTGATCTGATGAATCATTCAGATTAAGTACAGGGAAACAGTTCTAGCCTTCCAGCCTAAATGGTGGCAGACCATGGATCCTTTAGTTGAGGGCGTCAAATATTCCCTGAGGATAGTCAATCAAACGCACTACCAACCAACCAACGCCAACTACTTCAGTACAAGAGATAGCTGGCAATATGGGCGAAGCACGCAAATGTAGTCAATTGGATTGGGGGAGAAACGCTCCACACCATTGGCCAGTGGGATCCTCGACTCAGTGTTTAGGAACAGCCAAAGGGAGAGAAAGAGGGGGGGGGGCTCTTTCTACTTATTTTGCTCATGTTTGTACATTAGGGACTCAGGGAAAGATTGAGATTGGATTAGAGAGTTAGAGATGTGGCCGTCTCCATCAGTGTTTGGATTTTCTGGTCCTTGCAAAGTATAGGACATATTTTGAGTGTCCGTTAGTATAGCAGTGGATCGAACTGATCCAATTGATTGGATTTTGTGGGTTTTGTAAAGCAATACCCATGGGGACTTGCTCAAAGCTATGAGTCATTCCAATGTGTGCGATTGGGTTTGTTAGCGATGCGCCGTATTGATAAAATACCATCGAACCATCTTGATGATGACCAATCATGCTTTTATTACGTTCGCTTTATGTGTGTGTGTGTGACCCCAAACATCCTGGGAGCTTGAAAGCTCTTGGAAAAGAAAGATTCCAGAGGGGGAAACTCGGACATAAAACTCTTTGGCCCCTCCAAGTTACAATTATGATCGCCCAATCCATTTCTCTTAGCCAAAAAGCTTTCACTGCCTTCAATTTCCTATCATAGAGAGTTTAAAAGGCATGGCTTTAGTGGAGTGAAATATGATGGCTGTTTCCATAATCATTGAGTTATACTGGCCTTTTATTGAGGATTGTATTGTACCAGAACAAACTTTTACTAATAAATAAAGGAAATGAATGGGTTCGCCTTTACCAAAATTTGGGAGTAGCCAGACGCACCACTGGAGCATATCCGGAAAGTTAAAGGGCAGATCATTCTACATCCTCATTTCATTATTCCGCCATGGTTTGACGGGTTGCCAGTTTTGAGCGAGCATCCCCTCACTCGTTAATCCTTGTATTTCATTGACGAATAGATACCCGTCGTAACCTACCATAACCTAATTATCTTCTCCCCTTGCCTTTGTTCCAGTCAGACAGGTCAGGTGGCATCGTGGATCAACTTGTGGCCCAATCTCTTTCTTTTCTTTTGGTCTCTCTCTCTCTTTCTCCTTACCCTCTTGCTAGGTTTAAGGTCTGTGCGAAGAATCTTCTCTTGGTTCCATGGCACAATGAGAACTGCTTGGCTCCTAAGCTAGCAAGCCAAGGCGGGATTAGTTCGTGGACAAGGGGATGTCACCCGGGAAAATGGTATTCCAAAGATCTTTGTTCGATACGAACGAAGGTAGTGTTGAAAGAGAATTGTATTGATTTACTGATCCTCCATCATGGCATCGTTGGCGTGATCAGAGATATGCAAAGCGGCTCGAATGGTCATGGCAGTTCCAGTCTCGTAATCATGTCCCTTCGTAGTCCACGAGGGGGTGAAAATTCAGTGTGGCCATTGCCAAGAGGAGAGCTACGATTTCCTTTGTTTGTGCCACTCGGACGATTCTAATTGTTTAAGGGTCCGCCCCTTCAATGTTGGGATTTGGAGCAAAAATGGCATCTTTGCCAAAAGCAGGATGTGGAATGCTAGGATACAGAGTGTTTATGGGGTTCAGATGGGAAAGGGTTGAGATAATTCCCCCTTTGTCATCTTTTATCTGGATTGCGTTGCGCAATGAAAGGGGTACAATCGCCTTTTGTTCTGGACCAAATGGAGAACTATCTTTGATTAATCATTTATAATGACGGAAAGTAATGTAGGCAATGTCAACAAAATGTATTGTGTGTGGTTACTCCTGGTTGAGATGCGATTTTTGCATGAGCAACCGCGATGCCAAAGCGCTACTTGCATGTAAATTAGCGATTGACCTTCACCTCAAACCTTTTCCCAAGTTCCTACCCTTTAACCATAATGGCTCGTAGCATTCACTCTGGGACATAAGTTTATGAACTCTGTTATCCAAACCGGGCTATGTTGGCGTGTAATCATGAGTCAAAATGAGTTTTATCAGTCGAAAATGGCCACAATAAACCCCCATATTGTCCTCAAGAAGGAACGAGGCCATGGGCACATTGCCTCGGAATCTCCATTGAAAAAGCGAAAAAGCACCCACTGTGGACGGATGGGTGTGTGGGGGGGTGCCTTCCCCTCTTGGCAGCTCCACATGTTCCCTAGTCCCATGTTCTGGGTTGGTTCCACGGTTCCAAAGCGAGAGAGAGAAAGAGCAAGGGACGGAGGAAGAGGAAGTCGGGCACAAAGAAAAGAAGGAGGCATTTTAGTCGAGTTGGTCTCAACTTCAGTGAAGCACACACGTTCGCAATTCCCGCGCTGACTTAATTCGAGAGCGGAAATAAGAATTCGTGACAATTTTCGAGGCAGAACTCAGTTGTTGAAAAGAGAGTGTTTCTTTTAAAGGTCAAAATGGTTCCACCAAAGACTCGGTCTTTTGGTCCAGTATCTTCGCTTTGTGTGCTTTGTTGTGTGTTGCCTGGACCGGCGATTTTCCCCAATATCCTGTCTTTCGCGTCAGCTGACTTTGTTGTCAATAGTCACCTGATGAGTGTGCATAACATTTATTGGAACACATCTAACCCAATGTAAGTACAGTAGACGACGAATCATCATGCTTCAAATTCCTTTTTTTGGTGGCTTCTTTTGGAACGCAAAGATATCCGAGTTTTCCTTTTTCCTCTTAGAGAGATCACTAAATCATCATGTGTTTGCTCAAAGCAAACTCAATATGAATGAAGAGGGTGGGGATGTTTCCGTGAAATTGAACGAAATCAAACAAAATGGAACCTCAGACAACGAAGCAGAGGACTTTGCATGGGATTCTCAGATACGCTAAACCAACTTTGTCTTCAAAGAATGGAGGTCCAAAAGGGGGATTCATGTTATATCAGACTCTGAGCCGGAGGTACACGCCATTATGAGGTCTATGAAATTCCCAGTTATGAGCTGACCGTCCAACCACCGACCATTTCCTCTCGGTTCTATTTCCTAAACAGCCACAATCCATTTCGATATCCAATCTTCTTCATTTCTGTTTTTGCTCACCCTCATTCTGCCCATATTTATGTTATCGTTCTTCATACAGATGACAAAAAGGAGACGAAGAATCCGAAGATGAAGGAAGCGGAGAGGTGGCTTCTTAATATCACTAGTACGAAGATGGTTCGTTGGTAGAAATACGCAAAAACAGACGTACCTAAACAGTTGGATCTTTTCCATTAGCGATGCCTACATAACACTGCCTCTTCTCTTTCTTTCTGGCTTGAAAAAAGTATTGTTTACCTTCCTGAACAACGAGTCAGACAGACGGAAGATAGTCATCTCATGTTTTCTTGTTCAATAGTTTGGTTGTCTCAATATCTATTTGGCCCTTCTTTTCCACCTCAACTCGTCTTTCTCTTGTTGTTCCTCCATTGTTCCACGAGCTTTACCTTGTGCCAGACATGAAGACGAGTCTTTTTACTTGCCGTTTCCCACTCCACATTGTCTCTCACCCTGTGTCCCTTTTGGATAACTTTCACAGATCAAGGTTTTTATTCACGGGCCATGAATAGAGTTAATCAAAGGGGAATTATGTTACATTGTAATGAAAGTCAAGTTTCCAACGAGCTTAAAAAGACCTCTTCTTTTTTTAATATTAGGAGTTACGAGGAAAAGGGTTACTTATGTGAGTAATGCACGCGAAAGCAAACCACAGTTGATGGGTCACATGGGTCTTTGCTAAACCCTGTTATGTCGTCATTTCGCGGAACATACCTTTCAAAGCGGTGATCAACCTTAATTGAATAGAGTTAAAAGATTACTTTTTTTTCTCGGAAATTCCTTGGGCCGAGTAGATAGTCGTATCCTTGGAATAATAACCTCGGCTATCAACAAGACGACAGGAAACGGAGAAAAGCCTTCCAACCCTTAAAAAGAGTGCAATCGCGCTCTATCTCCCCCCAACCATTGTATTGGATGGTATGCCATACCTCCCTTCTTGGATAGAAAAGTTTGTTAAGTTTGTCTTTCTGAGGTTATAGTCAGAGATGGGAGGGCCAAATCGATTTTGCAAACTTTATTTCGTTCGCCAACCGGTTGAAGGTTAGCTTATTGTATTGTACGCTGGTCTCGTTGGTCTATTTGAAAACAAAGTCGAAAAAAGAGGGGATGAGTGAAGGAGGAGCCACTTCAAGATTAATTCAGCCTCTTGAGAAAATGGTGAACAAAGGGCAAAGCAATTGCCTTTCGTGTTTACCGTAAGAGCACTTGTTTACATTGCTCTTCGGAAAGTGCTAGCTACTGTGGATAAAGGATTCATGTTTGGCCAATGATTAGCCCAGCTTTATGGACAAGACGCATGGAATGCTTTCCAAAGGTCCACCACCATTTGACCTTGTGTCCTTTCTCTATACTCGTACGTTGCTCGCTCACTGTCTTACGTGACACACTGGTTCATCATGGAGGCACAAATTCGACGTACAGTACATGTTATTTATGCAATGAACTCACCTTGGACTGGAAAGTGAAGCAAATCGGAACCTTTGTTTGTTTGAGATCAATGTTTGTGGAAGAATATGGCATGAAAAATACTTCCAGCGCAATGACATGATCAACAAGAGTGGAGAAATGTGACGTCTTACACCTGTTGGTTGAGCCTTGCCTCTTTTTGGCTCAGAACCATTAACCTCGTCAGACATTAATGATGGGCCTCATTTGACTAATTAGTTGAACGTGTGCCTGGGAATGAAAGGATTTGGGGCTCATCTTAAGCTTGACTGACTACTGACGACCTGACTATTGTTAGGTCGTGTGCTTGGCTCGCTGACTCTCTCATTTCACCGTTCGTTCGTTTGTACGTTCGCCCGCTTCCGACTTTGGGGATGGAATCCACAGGGGAAATCAGATGGAACTAGACTTGGAACCAATGATCAAACACGAGAATTCTTTGAAGCCAAGCGCAAAACTCCTTTTCGTTTTTCATTCAAATTACGATCAATACTTGAGGTCAAAAGCTCGAGGACAATCGGGAGGGCCGGGAGAGACATTGAAGTAGTGCCTGGACATGACACCAGTACCGTAGAATTTGGGAATCTTACTTCAAAGCAATAAGATATGCAAGGAGGAGAGCTCACCTTCATCAAAGTATCAAGGGCTCGTGTAAAACTTAAAGTTCTCGAACACGCAAAAAAGGCAATTCTTGCGGGTGAGGCCAGCCAGTTCATGATCCCCACTCCGTGAAGTAATACACTGTCGAGCACGAGCAAGCCGAAAAGATCTACGTCGAAAAGCAAAAGGGGGCGAGGATTAACCCTCCGAAGGGTCGTCGTGCCAAACGAATATTCCATCTTCATCAAGTCGTTCACGCGTGGATCAAACTCTGAGATTCGCAAGTCATGCAATCCCGCCCAGGGACATGGTTGGCCTTATTTAGAGAGGCAGGCCACCTCGACCTAACCCTTTTCGGCGAGTCAGAGGGTGTAATATCCTGATTTCTGTTCTCGTGTCGCCGTGGTTGTTGGCCTTTCTGTGTGCTCGAAGCAGTGAATCTCTTGAAAGTGGCTCTCCAACTAAAAGAGGTCACCCTTTTGTAAGGCTTAATGCACATTGCCATGTCAAGGAGGTTGCTGGCGGATGAATGGACGGACGGGTTTTGCAATCTCACGCGGTTTTAAAGTGGAGAAATACTCGAACTAAAGAAGCTTCGGTACAGAAAAAGAGGGAGAGAAGCACCTTTTGTAATTTTTTTGAACCTCGTTCTACATTGCTTCGTCTTTTACAATATAGAACGTATGGTAGCTACAGCAAACAAGATCATAAGTCGGAGGAACCTCAAGGCCACAGGAAAGGCCTTATGGTCAAGACAAGAACCCAGAGCCTAGAAAAATATGTATCCTTTCCTCGGGGTCGAATGAAAATAAAAAGGCCATCTGAGATGGGAACTGCCTCTCGAAACAAGCCAATCATCCTCTCTTAGTGTGACGAATGGCCAAGAAATCCTCGCTGAAAATATTTTTGCCTCATAAATGTTGCACACGAATGGCCCCCTCCTTGTTTTCCCTCTTTGCTCTTCGAGCGAAAAGGCGTTGTGAATGAGATGGAGCCGAGGCAATAAATGCCCATTGCCACGGATCCTTACCACTAACCCGAGAATCAACCAGCGAGATGATCGCGAAAAGAAAACCAAGCAATGCATTTCTCCCCTACTTGGTCCGATGCATCTGAGCATCGCCAATGGACTCGCTTGCTTTCCATTTGTGTTCAATTACATTCATTTGCAGATTACAAGTGGGAAATCAGTCGGACACGAATAGACCCTTTAGGCTACTGCTGACAGAAGCATATTATACCTTGATCATAATGATCTTGGTAGATTCAGTTTTTCACTTAATAATGGATGATTTTTGCATGATCTTAACAGTAGGTTAAGGGAGTCTTGAGCTTGTGACGGAAATGTCAATCGATTGAAAGGGTGACAAATGAAGGAATTGTGGAGGACGAGCGACCTTTGAAGACAGGAAAAAGATTCTCCTTCTATTGATTACGATCGGAATGGTGCAGAATTGGAATTTATTTACAGAGTGCGGATCTTACTGAATGCGAGAAAGCTATGGGGAAATAGGTCGGACATGTGAAAGCATTGAGCTTTTCAGCAGAAAATGGTGCAGTTTTCCCTCCCTGGATTCTGTTTCGAGAATCTCGAAGGTAGCATCTTGTTATGCAAGGATTAGCCTCTTTTCTAGGTTTTAATATACTCAACAAGAAATTAAACGAAACTTTGGATGGCAAGTACATGAAATATCAGAGCCCCAAAAGCAATGCATTGAGTATTGTTTGTAACGAAAAAATGCACTTTCCCTCTTGGAAACATACTTGATAGACAGCATGAAAAAGGGGGATTTTTTTCAGACTTGTAGGTGGGTACCAAGCATAAAGTGTGGAACAATTGAGTTCCGCCCAAGAAGTGCTTTGTAAATGTTTTCTGCCAAAACTCAAGGGGAACTTAAATATTTTCCATCTAAAGTAGAAACAACACTTGAGTCTAACCTGCTCCGTTTTGTTCCTATAGCCTTCTGTTCACCCACTTGGTACATAGTGTATGTACCTCGTCAGGAAGCATTGAAGAACCATTATCTGTTCCAGAAGGGCCGAACCTCGTCTGACATAAGAAAGCCACTTAGTCAGGAGGGAGACTCTTAATTCTTTCCCTAGCCAAATATTTGTGGAGTTATTCTCCTTGTGTACCTACAACACTCCCTCATATGAGAGGCACCACAGTAGTGGTGAATGTACGTAGTCAGTCAGAAGTCCATGCAGCTACTACTATCTTTCCCCATCAGCTGCAGAAATTCCCACGAGCATTGGCTCAAACAAGAAGGCCTCGAAATATGAGGGAAACCTAGAGAGCTCTAGTATAGGAATGCACCCTTGGAGTTCGTTTGCTTAGGGAACCTCGATTACATTAAGCCAAGTCGTTGGTTATCTATCTATAGTCCCCCTGGAAAATGCTCTGGTTGAATTTCTGGTGCTTCGTAATGTACTAACGCTAGGACCAGATGGACAGATGGAGGGAGGATAGATGGATGGATGGATGAGGGCCGAGTCTTGACTCAGGCAATATTGGTGTGCTGTCATAACTGAGCTCCTTCAATGAAGAGTGCCATACACACGTACGTACATGAACTACCTACGGTTGTGGAGTCGGTTTTGGAGAAGTCCTTGGAACCTGAGGAACCAACCTGGCTGACTCCTATTATAGATGAGTGTGTTTGTGTTGGGTTACCATGACGCCCATTTGCATCCAATATTATCTTACCCAGAAATAGGGCAAGGCACGCCTGTTTGTTCTGTTCCAGTTTGTGTTCTTGGGTGGAAAGGCTGTTGGTTTTGGTTTCACCTCTTTTCTTATTACCTACGAGTGTATGATTGCGGTTAATATCGGGAAAAAAATCACTGGAGATATGGCTGGAAATTATGTCACTTCGAAGATCCGCATCGGAAGTGAGACACCAATCCATAATGAGGGCGGACGAAGATTTCCATTGGCCTCTTTTCTTTCCACTGAATGAAGTGACTCTTTCTTTTTCTCGTCAGCGAAGAGATAACCCAAGGACCGACCATAATCTGCGTAATTCTGTTGGTGGAAATGATGCAAAGAATATCCTCTCAAGAGCCTTCTTCATGTTGTTGTTATTATTATCCTCAGCAGGTGAATGGTGGACTAATGCTATTGAAGGAAATGGACGATGCTCGTAGATCTAGGATAGGGTTCTTTCACGAGGGAGAGAAAAGAGATCCTTCCTTCCTCGATTCTTTCTCCCATGCCGAGTGATAATGGAAATATGATGTATTGCTAGCTTTACTCCTCACGGTGAAACGGTTTTCTTTCACACCTACTTCCAAGCCTGTCCAAAACGAACTTTTGGTGGTTGAGGGATGGAAAAAGGAACACTGAACGGATCCTTCCATTCCAAATGTGAAGCGGGGTTCGTTTCGGCCTTTGAAACGGGAGAGCGCCGAGAATTTGGTGGGAGTTCATAAAACGATTATGACGTGCTTGGCCAAGCATTCCATCGAATCGCAAAGAGATTTTTTATTGCCCAGAAGAAGTCAGAACTCGTTGGATTTCCTTTTTTCTCTCATGACAAATCCAATAAGCCGTTCCCACCACCGCCAATATTAGACTAACATATGAATTGAGGTTAGTTAAAACATCAATTAAGGTCTCTTACGGATGTTGTGTATGGCAGGCTCTGTAATCTATATGTAGTAGAGGCAAATATTTCATTATACATAGTTTCAGGTTTGGTTCCTTGGTCTTAATTGAGATCAAGTCCGTCTCCGCATGAGATTAGTCTTGTCAGAACAAGATTTCCCTTCGTTTTCTCTCGGATTTCATGAGCTCATCTTTTACCAAACGCCCCTAAGGATGTCAATGCCAGACAACTAGCACCAGATTCCTTTATCCTTCCGAATCAACCTTGATGAGAGCGAGCCAAAAGTGCTGGCGTGCCAGTAAATACATATCCAATATTGTTATTATCGTCATACGTAATCTTTGGCTCGAGCCACAACTCTACCTGATGCGAGTATTACACGAACCCTCTCTTTCTCTCTTACTGGGATGTGGGAAAAGCTATCTATATATGTACCAGTACGTGTAGCTATCAAGGAGAGATGGCCACGATGACAAGCACAGCTGATTCGAGACGGTCTATCCTTGCTCTCCTCTGCAGAGAATGTAGATAAATTGGTACTCGAAAGCAATCAATAAATCACGTTCAGACATTGTGAACAAGTTTTTTCTCCCTCTTCTTCCTCTTTCTCCTCCAAATGTAGAAGTCACTTGGGACTAATGGGCGAACTTCGGGAACAGTTCGAGAGCCTGCATGTTGCTGACCTTGTCCCAGGACAATTCTTTCTCATTTACTGTGAGTTGGGTGCCAAAATCAAAAGATGGATGTCTCCAAAATGCTATTGGAATCAATGTGTCACTTCTAAATGCATTCTAAGGTTCAAAAGACCCGCTCAGTTGTATTATCCGAGCGAGGATGTCCTTTTTAGGCAGCGCTTCGAGCAATATTTGTGGGACCAAAAGTTGAAAGACGAGAAATTCTCAAGTTCCATTGAGGTTGAAGGTAGGAAGGGAGACGACCACGGCGAAGACAACATCCTTGGAACCACTTGGATCCACTCCAAGAATATTTGTCTCTTACATTGCCGTGCCCATTCCATGTGTCGACATCAAACTAGGCAAGGAAGCTACCGAGTGCTTCAAAACGCTGCGATATCGGGAGAAACATTCTTGTCGAATAGTTATCTCAAAAACTTCGGATTGCCACTAGGAAACGACTTTCTTAATCAAATTCTTGAGAGAAAATCGACTAGCTCGCAAGTTATCTTGCGGTCAATTTTGAACCACCTGGTTCCAGCGATGAAGTCCTCTGCTTCTGGGTCCTGGAATCCTGGAAAGACAAACAGTAAAAAGAATCTTTACCCTTGGATCTCTCTTCTTCCTCTCCTTCTTGGTCCTCTCTTCGTGCTTTACTCGTTCTCCTCTTTCTTTGTCGTCGTGGTTGGGTTCCAAATCTTGGATCGCCGAGACTGAAACTTGGTTTGCTCGATCTTTCTTTGCAAAAGAAATTTTGGACCGCGTCCCAAGTTTTTGGGCGGCAAAAGGATGATGATGATCATGGCAAACTGGAAAGCAATCACATTTGAATGAGGCTAAAGCGGCTCTGCCATATCGGGCCCATCGAATTGTGGAACAAGCAAATATTTGAGTCACAAACTTGCTAGCCGAGGCCTCGGATCCAATCGGTCTGTTATAATGCTTTCCCGCTTGCTTTGAAGTCGTTGGTTCCAAGCTGACAGGCATAAAATTGAATGGTTCCTTTGGCAATGCATGCATGCATACATGCAAGCGTACCATCATCTTTTCCAAGATGAAGACATACCTAATGCATTACCGCCTTCATATGATTATTCTCACCCCCTTATTTCCATCCTTCTTCAGGTTCCGAATCGATAACACTGACCACATTGTGGATGTGCCCGAAGGAGCTCGCGTCAACATCATTTGCCCATTCTACACAAAAGCACTCACGCCTAACGAATCTGAGACCGAGCAATACATCATTTATGCCGTCAACCACGAGGAATATGCCACTTGCCGGATCATGCGGGCCCAACCACGAAGAATTGCCGAGTGCGACAACCCATACAAACTCAAATACTTCACTATCAGTATCCGCTCTTTTAGCCCCTTGCCGGGGGCTATGCAGTTCAAGCCTGGCGAGGATTATCACTTCATTTCCACGTCTGAAAGAGGAGATTTGCATCACCGAGTCGAAGGAGCGTGCCGATCCAATAACATGAAAGTCGTTTTCAAAGTCAATGATGGGAAATTGACGACAAAACGCCCTTCTGGCACTGCCCCAAGGAGGAACAACCATCATGACGACGAGGACGATGACGAAGAAGAGGAGCACGAGTACGATTCAAAGGACGCCGAAATCGAGCCGGATATAAGTGACAGAGACGTCAATTTGGATTCAAATGCCATCTTAGACAGAGAAACGAACCTTCGCAGCTTGACGAACCAAGGCGAATCAGTGCCGGGTTCCATCTATTCCGATGGAACGAGGAGAAGAATTGGTGGGACAGAGGAACGAGGAGTTCTATTACTGACCCAGGGAGGAATCGAAGAAGGCCAGAATCGAGAGGCTGGAGAAGGGTCGGAATCCCTCAACGAGGACACATCTTTGGACAAGAACAGCAAAAAGGACAAAAAAAGACGCAAGAAAACGAGGAAAAGAAAAGGATCTCACATTGATAAGGAGCGACAGAGGAAGCACGGGATCGTTGGCAGTGATAATTCCCTTCTGAATGACAAACCCCCTCTCGACAGTGGTCTGGCAAGATCTTCATCAACCTCATCATCGGGTTCCTTCACTGAAGTGCCTTTTCCAACAAGCTGGAACAAAGAGGAGGATTCGTCGTTTTCGGGACCTCGGCGAATGATTGAAAAAGAGCTCTCCCTAGTTGAGAAAGTGAACAACTTGATGAAGCAAAAAGCCTCGATAAGAACCTCCTTCAATGGGGCCCAAGTCTCCCTAAGTCGTCAACGTGAAGGTTGGGGAGCCGCTTTTTTGTCTCTTAACTTGATCGCCCCCCTAGTTCTGCCCTTGGTTGTGTGAGGGAAGCTGGTCATTTGCTAACGCACCCATGCCCCTAAGCATCAAGGCTGGAGCTCAAAAGATCTTTTTCTGGTCTTATGAACGCCGTTGTAGTCACACTTCATACACATAAGGGAACCATTAGCCTCTCTCCCTCCCGTCAAAAAGATCAAATTCAAGAGTGGTCCAAATGAGAGAGAGCAGAGTAGCATGCCTCCTGGTCTGGATAGTGTCTTGTTGCCGAGACCCTCAGATTGAGGCATTACGTTCGAGGCCTTTCAATCGACATTAAATTCGAGAATGCCTGACTACTAAAGGCTGGCAGACCGGTTGGCCTTCTCTCTTTTTTCGGATTCAAGAGGGGCCACGGAAAAAGGAGTCATTTCGACCCAAGACCGTTGCGAAATGGAATATTTTCTCCCTTCTTCTGAACGAGGACGAGCAAGCTCTAAATCACCGTCAAGTTCAATGAGAAAGATATCGTTCATTCCCAATATTTTGGAAGCCATTTCCTTTCGTTGCCAAAGTGCTGGAATTTGCATATACTCATAAACGTGCAAATGACCCGTTGGCAATTGGATGGAACTCGTGGTTCCATTGAGATGAGATCCCGACCACGAAAGTTTTCTTTCGGTCTTAGCCTGTGAAAGCAAGACAGATGTCCATTGTTTCCCTTCAGCACACTATTATAGGACGAGTACGAACATTGTAGTAGGTTTTGGAACAACCTTGTCCTAGGGACAATGTTACCCCGTGGGTAAAAGTTGACAAAAGTATGGCCAAAAAGAGCCATTCCTTCTGCCTTCCAGACGCTTGCTCATTGTCAATGAAGGGTCCTTGAGAACTTCCTTTATGGGATGGCAAAACCTGCTTGTTCATGTCCTCAGTTTTCTTGCTGTGATGTCCCTTAGCGCTCACTCTCTCTGGTCTCTCTTTGGCGGAAAGAATTGTTCCACGACCGCACTCAAGGAGGAAAAGAATTCTTGCTTGGCTGAAACAACTTCTCAGGTCGGTTGAAGGAAAAAAGAATGTCCAATGTGGTAATTTATGAACACCTCGCCCGAAGGAGCCCGCCCCCCTTTCTTTAATTTCATACACCCATCTGTGATAGATTTCGTGTAGTTATGTCAAATAAACGTGCTGTTTGCTAACATTATAACATGTTCCATATGCTTGACAACTCATGTGGCTCAATACAATCCAATTTTGGAGGATCGTGGTAAAAAATTCAATTAGATTAAAACACCATCTCGACCGAACTCAATTTCGTCCCAAGGTGGCACAATGGACCCACTCCTCACGTCAGGCCCAAACAGCCTGGAGAAGCTGCCAGGCAAGATAAAGTGATCTCAAGGGAGACCCTTACTCAGGGTCTCCTTCAACGGAACGAGCATGGTTGGTACAACCATCAGAAGGCGCTGAGGGTGTACTCGAAGTGCTGAACAGGGAATGTGGAACCCCTTGAAATCACTCAGTGTGAAGGCGCCAACAAAATCATGCGACTGCAAACGTTAAGCCATCTCGAGATTGAAGTGTACAAGTTTGGGGAAAGGATTTTATGCACTTCGGTAAACGCTACATTTCACGTCGTTACAAACAGCTTTAGAATCAGAGAGGTTTTATTGGAACTCGCCTACGTGTTCTTTAAATTGATTGATGCCAATAATTAACTCCATTTTGGCATAGAGCAGTTGGCTAGTTCGTAAGCATGATACGGAAAAGCCTGTTAAAATATGGAAGGCAACAAGAGTACAGGTGTTCCACCGTCAGATTTCTTTGCTGTTTGCTGCCCAACAAGGCACGGACGAACAAAGTTTGTTTAGATAATATTTTTCAGAATTTCGAGCCCAACAACTTTGGAGCGGAGAAAGAAAAACTTTAGTCGCTAGTTCCTTTGGCACACCTGGTGGATCCATGCTTGTCTTTACTTCCACTGTTCCTGAACTGGCGATTCCAGGAGTTTTTCAAGTGATAGAAGAAGTTTCCTGAACTTACGAGCGAGCAGGCCTTTTGATCTACCGGCTCGTCAAAAGACGGGCGGATCAGGTTCCATTTTGAGATTTCAATCTTTTTGGCTTGGCTCCTATGAGGTGGAAAGGCTCTTCTACTGATCGCTATCTTCAGTTTACCCCTCTCTATCTTCCTCTTTAGTGCTGATATAAGGAGCCGACATCCTGTTTCGCCGGGATTCCCTGAATTTATAACCTTTCTTCTACTATGAACATCATCATCATCTTGATATTTGGGAGTGGCAACTGCTGGGCTAAAGGATGCCTACCCTAAAAAGTGAGTCTCAAGGGACATCTCAAATGATACACACACGCATTTGGCAAAACTATAAGTGCGCCTTACCCGAGAATACGGAGCGTAAAGCCGACCTCGACCTTTCTTTTTCCGTCTATTTCAAATTTTGGCCTTCCACTGTAAGTGAACGTAGTCGAGTTTGCTTTAGTTGCATGAGGGTAGGAAACATTGACAAATGATATGCTCAGACCATCAGCCAAAGTTTCTCCATCTAGGGGAGGAGGTTGCCTGGCCAGGATTGAACCTGGTCCGATGCCATTGGTTTGAGCCTCCATACATTCAGCGCGTGAGTGTGAGCAGTCCACTGATGCGGTTCAGCTGGATCTCGCAAGCGAAGAGATCTCGTGATTCTGATACGTTTGAAGGTCTTGCATTTATCTTGGCTCGGCGTGCTTCTGCATTGGCGAACATGGATCGCTACAAACTTCGAACGCGTGGATGTGACTTTCAAGCATACCTTGATTTGTGTTTCTTAAGACTGCTCCGTTTGCCAGAGCATTTTATCATGACTGATGGCTGTCTAGTATGGAAAAAATATTCAAATCGTTTGTAAACTGCTACTATTTTCGAAAGGCAAAATCTTTGTGGATCCCGTGTATTGTTTTGCTATTTGTTTGCAACTTGAAAGTTAGCTCTGAATTGGCCTGAACCAAACACGCCAATAGTTCGAGCAGGTGCAAGGAAGAAGAGGAAATGGAGAAACTTTCTCGCCCTTTGATATTGTACTCAAGTGCAATGGTGAGCTCAACCGTCATTTCGCAAGGCCAATCCTTCAAAATGCGTGTGATCCAAAGGCTTTGGGAAATTGCTTTGAATTTGAACGAGAATCAGCTTTCCTACCTTGCAACTGATGCTCCCACGGGACTACGATCACTTGGAGCGGATTAGATTGGAACGGATCATTAATCATGAACAGGACGCTTCATCATTTTTTCCGCAGGTAAATTACATGACTTGACATGGATAGAAGAAGCCGGATGAGTCATGGTCCGTGTCCGAGTGAAGAAATTGGAAAATTCAGATTTTTTTTTTGCCAAGTCATGCCATAAAGCTCTTAGCCAAAAAGCTTTTCACGTTTGCTCTACCCAAAGATCCCTCAGTTCTTCAACATACTTACCAACTTCTTACGAACCAGGAGGAGAAACTTGCAAATCATGGGCTTTAGCCTTGATTAAATCCGTGAACGAAAACATATGGTTAGAGGAAATTGGCAATATTTGATCCAACAACAGATCTGTCTCGTGTCGCCAGATGGGAAAAAATGTTTGGAAGGAGACCTTCTAAAAGCTCGAGCTTTATTTGGAATTACTTCCATCAATGGGATTAAAGCTGGCGAGGTTCCCTTGAAATGGTGCGGTAAGTGCAAGTCGAGTGAGTTTCTGTGTGAGTGGATGTAGGTATGAGTATGGCAAAGGCTCGCTTTGGCAAACTATGGACTACTTTGCAGCAACCGCCAACCAAACCAGAAAAGGCAAGCTCTCTCTTTCTTTCTCTCTCTCTCTTTTTAGAGCTGAGTGTGTTTCTCCATTGATCAGAATGGGAATCATTTAGCCTCACTCAACTTTTCCTCATTTGTGAGAGCACCAACATCCAACCAGTCGACCAACCATTCAGCCATGGTCTGAATTGGGCGACGGCAGCCGAGTAGTTGATGTTCCAAGCCCAAATGTGTGGGATAAGAAGACTCAAAGGATGTCATTAATCATTTTGAAGGAAATTTCCCCTTGAAATTGCTCCCCAAGGTGGGTGATACCATACATCAGCTTCGGCGTTTGTCTCTATTGTCGCTAAGAGAATATTTAGACATAATTCCAGCTAACAGAAAACCTTTCCACTCAGAGTAGGGAAGAAAAGGGTTTCTGTAAAATTCTTGCCAAATCTCCCACAATTTCACAAAGTCTCATAAAAGTTTCGCAGAACAAAACAAGTCCTCTCTCTACCCTTTTCAGTGGAGCACCTCTCGCACACATTTTGCCTTTTGAACTCTGAAAGCAGAGTAGCAACTTCAACCTCGTTCTTCTTCTCCTTCTTCTTCTTTTCACTCGTCTTCTTGGGATTCATGTGAACCCACCACCATATCCAAGTCCGACAACTGACTTGGATGGAATGATGAATTAAATATGAAGATCCAACTTTGCACGAACGGAACAAGGAGATTAGAGAAAGAGAACAGAATTCATGGCCTTCTCACACCTAGGTTGGATGCCTAAGGTGCTTTTTGAAACGAGTGAATTGGGATTAGGAGCCTAAATATGCTGGTACTTTTTACAAACGTTCATTGGACACATTTGCATTCGTAAACAAGACACATCTCGCCATTGTGACATTTAAGATCGCTAGACATGCATTTAATGGTGACGTGAATGAAGAAAAGAGAGGCGGAAAGGAAGGTGCGAGGACCGATTTGTCCCTTGGGACCGTCAAACAGTCTGGAGCACAACCAATTTTCGTGTCTGATCTGGACCATTACCATCAGAGAGATGGATAGAATCATCCCAAAAACAACGATAAAAATGATGACACAAACGCTTGAGGATTTTATCCTGTTCCTTGACGGATCGATATGGTTAAGAAATAAAGAGAAACACTTTCCCCATTGTAACGAACAAAAATTGTGAAATTCTAAATTCATCTGTGATCAAAATTGCAGACGAAGGGAGGCATTCCCTAATCAAAGACTCTATATCCGACATGTCCGACTCTTTATGTAAACTACGTCGTCAGCTACGGCTAAATGCAACTCACAAGCTCTTACACTATCGTGCGTTCCAAAGAAACAAAGGCGACTTGAAATTGAAACCAAGTTTGCATACACTGAGACTGACCTTTTTGTATGCATGTTGAAAGAGCTTTAGTTTCAGCCAATCCCCTCTAGCTATCATCCTTGTTGTTCTTGGATCCTCTTAGCCACTCCAATCCCTATGTTTTGCGCAATTGTTGTTCCACAAAGGCTTGTGCATTGGGCGGAGAAGCTTTGGGGATGCAATTGGTGAACCTTGAAGGCGTTTGAGTTTGTGGAAACCGTGAAAATGGGCCCAAATGGTGTCAGATATACCTACCAAGTAGGTGAGGAATCCCTAGAGGGTGTCTATAACACACTCACACACATCGTGTACTTCTGCTGAGGCAGTTGTACACTGTAGTAGTGAGAAGTACGTGACCTAAACAACAATCTCACAAGAGGAGAAGCTCTTTGGAACATCAACCTACCACCAACACTACCACCACCGCTAGTCTAAACCACGACTACTGGGACCACTACCACCGCTGGTCCTACCAACCCTCCTGGTTCCTTTCTACTTTCAAAGGAACATCACGGAACACGCTTTGGTCCATACGAGCTACAAACAAGAAAGAGGGGACGAGATTGGGGAACACGAGCTTTCAATGTAATTACGTAGAGATTGAATTGGTAAAAAAATATGGAACATCGTCATCCTGGGAGGAGATACGATCCTCCCTCTCATAAGAGAAGTTTTCATCTTTGCCAGATAAAAAGAAACCATTTGATGGGCGATATTTACGCTAAAAGGGCGAGTTTTCAACATCAGAGGTAAAGAGTTTTCAAGAAATTCCCAAACAAAGCAATGAAAAATGGGATGGAAATAGCAGTTTGTTAGCCAAAGAACCATCCCCTCTCTCACTCACAGGGCAAGAGGAGAGCAAAGATCCATTAGTCTTGGCAAACTTGCTTTCAAAATAATTATGGTTGTCAAGGAAAGCCAAGTTGGGCGAGGAAATGGGCGATGGCTTGAAATTTTAATGGGCTACCAGCCTTTGTTGGGTGTGTGTTCCGGTATATACCAAGCCAGATATCAACGTAAAATGGCCACAAGATTGGAGAAAGATGTGGAGGTCGGGTAACCACTTAACTCGGTAAACGAGTCTTCCCCCTCCCTGATTTGGTTTGGTTTGGTGGGAATGAAATCAATTTCACAGCTGAGCTCTCCCTTATTCTCTTTTAATTAGGTTGTCCCTCTTCTGTGTCCCAGGAATCTGATTCACGGCCTGACAACATCTCAAGGGCAAAACTCATAGTCTGTTCCAGGTTATCCAAAGGAACGTGCAGCACGACTAATATGGAACAATGAATAAACCGAGGCATTCAAAAGTTCGTATTCTTAAGCATCAAGACTAGACATGCCCGGATTCCCATCGGGAAATATGGCCAGGAAACTCGGGTTTCTGTTCATTCGTCTGAGGGTGAAAGCAACTCGTTCAGACACGTGTCCACTTTCCCAACCAAACTTTGACTCAGGATCTCTAACCAAACTGACCAACCACTCAGATATCAGCGCAAGCAGATTTAAAAAAAAAGGTTCGTGAAATTTCCTTTTCCCAATCCATTCCTGACGCTGCTCAGCAATCTGTTTTCATTTTGATTACCTCGTTTGAGTTCAATTCTTTGGTCTGCTACTTCTGAAGATGAAGTCTCGTGTCCTGTGAGCAATTCTGATCGGACATTAAAGTGCTCAGCGAATTCTCGTAAGAGAGAAAGAATAGAAGAGCAAGTGAACACGAGGGAGAAGGTGGAAAAGACACCGACCGTGAATCCCATTCTGGACATTTCCTCCTGTTTGAAGCACTATAATACCCTTTGTACGAAAATACTTGTATGTGCAACGCAAAGAGTAGCTTTTAGAGGAACAGCAAGGCATTGCTCATTTATTGTATGAGTTCCTAAGAGACCGTAAGAAATTATTCCTAAAAGATACTATAGAATTTATTATGCTCATAAACCATGTAAAGCTTTAATGACAGTGAGGTAATATCTGCAAAAAAGAGAGACTTTTCAATATGTAGCGCTTTATGGTATTCATTGTGGAAAGTGAAGCTATCTCCTTTCCTTTTACCCTGGTTGTCAAGCTAATTTCGACAAGTCCAAAACCCATTTGACCAAATCTGTTGGCGATGATATCTCTATTCAAAGTTGACTGAGCAGAAAGAAGAAACGGAGATGAAACATCCCACGAATGGAACGCGCCAAGGATCCCCTCTCTAAAAGTAGAGGCGAGTAGTGGAACCATGTACGCTCTTCCATTTCCGACGGGTCAAAGTATTGTTCGAAGGACAAAGGAGATGAAAGTACGCACCTGTTATTTATATCCAAGTGAGAAAATCGCACTCGAATGAAATTGAAGGTAGAAAAAAACACTCCTGAAGCTGTAAAGCGGTGCAAAGGGAAACCACCCTATCTGACGTTGCAGTAAATCGATTGTGTGCTTCATCCATAATCCATGTCAACACCCTTCATATCTTGGAAAATTGAGAGCCCCCCTACTTTTTCCAACCCGAGAGGGAAAGGCAGATCCAAAGAGGGGTTGCTTGGTTATTTGGTTGGTTGGGGTAGGGAGAGATTTTGGTTCAGTGGTTGTGGGTTCCGGCCAAATTTGCTTGCAACGCCCCGGAAACAATGATATGCAGATCTGGATGCGATCAACTCACCCACTACTATTTTCTTCTACGTACACACGTACAAGGTACTCGGATACAGTCCGACTCGCAAAAAATGTTACGGTTTATTGTAATGTCAGTCTTTTTACATTTTTTATATCTTTTTTGTACAATACATCTGTTTAAAAAGTTTTACCTTACATTCAAATTGAAATTTAAAACATTTCTTTTTGTGACAAGTTTCAACGTCAATTCAAATCGCAACTGATTTGAAAAATGTACTTGTCATCCACTTCTGAGATTTTAAATGTCATTGATCAAATTGCAAGTTGCTAGTTTTTAGTCACGGCAAAATGGCATTGGATCTAGGTACACAAAAACCCTACTCTGAATTAGTTCGCAAATTTTCAAAATGAGAGTAAAATCTAAAAATTCTCGAAATGTATATTTCTTTCAGTCTTTGTACAATAAACGTTTCATTTTCAACCGGCCTTACTCTCACTGCGATGTTCGTGCTCTCCTAAGTCAAACAAAATGTTTGAAACTTTATTTTTGCAGAATTACACAAAGCATCAATTGTTACCATAAAAACCTATTTCAACTAAATTATGAATGTCATTTTAATCGGGAGTCACTGTACCATTCCTAACCAAGAGAAGGTAGAGGGAGCATTCATGGGCGTTCGAACATCGACAATATGATATGACTGAAAGGGAGGAAAGAGGGTTGTTGCAACCCAAAGGTGGGTGCCCACTCAGCCGCTCTTAGGAGTGTTCCATCTTTAGGCCAATATTTACAATCGCTCCTCGGATTTCATCGCCATCTCTAAGATGGAGCACTCTCCAGGGAGTTCCTTTCTAATGGCTTTTGGTGTGGAACCTAAACCAACTCACATCCACGCCCATATTTTGCCCGCATATGCAAATTTGCCCTCATGAAGAAGGTCCGATTTTAAAGGCAGAAAGAAAAGGAGAAGCGTTCTTTGTTTCAGTAGCCAAGTCATTCCAATATTCTTTTTTCGTCAGACAGACAAGGGAAAGTAACTCAAGTGTGGCAAATAAGTCCAATGCACTTCCGGGGACTAATGATACGATTCCGCCCTTAATTTCTATTTACAGCATTGAAATCTTGTCCTGAGAGAAATTAGTGCGAGTACTAATTAGACAAGCAGGCTGGAGGAGGCCTTGAGAACTGAGAACGATAAGCCAATAGGCAAGCAAGCAAGCAAGCAAGGGATCATCCTCGCCAGGGACCCGCAAAGAAGCCACAAGAGATCTCAAACGACTAATTATTTTCAAATTTCAGGGGACTGAGTCCCTTGCTCGGCAAGAGCACATGGTTGGAAGGGGGACCTTCAGACCTTGACGGCAGTGGTTGGCAAGGTCGTCTTGGAGATCATTTGGCTCTATTCTCAAGAAAGCATGTTCCATGGAGTTCAAGACGTTGCCTGGAACCAAGCATGAAGGGGAAAATGGGCTAACGATGTTTCAACATGAAATTGGATCCCTTCGTCAAATTTCAAAGTGAACAAGCTTCCTTTCCCCACGATTCTAAGGTTCTTTTCAAATAAACCTCATGTTCTCTCTTTCTCGTTCTCATATCAATTTAAGCCGATCTTCTCCTTCTCCTTGTCAAATGGAACTCAAAATCTGGAACAAAGGATGTCAAGGGAAATCTCGAAGGAGGAGATTCTTCAAATGAAAAGAGTTCTCCGTTGCTGTTCAAAACGTTGAGGATCAGACCACTCGTTCCACGGCAAACGAAGGTTGATCTAGAGAGGTAACCAATACTAAGGAGTTCATGTAGTATGGTGTTGGAACACGTGGAACTCCAAAGCCTCTCACGCAAGGTTGATTTGCTTCACAACTGGAGAACACGAAGAGCAAATAGAGAAACGCAAAAACCAATGGTACCTTTCATGGCCTCAGCAATATCTGATACCACTACTGACCTGACATTGACCTGGATCTTGGGGGTTGAAACCTATCGGAAAGCCTCCCTGATCTTGATGGGCGTGTTGACAAAAAAAACTTTTGGAACCTCGATTTTCAACGTTTTCACATTTTTGTTGCGGTACCTCTAATTCCTTCCAATGAAAAAAATGTAAAAAATATCTCCTATTTGGCAGCGCTTCGTAAACCTGGTTGTGAAAGGTGGGCAAATTTGAAGAGTTACTAATCTAATATTCTTGAGGCACGCGACTAGTAGATTACATAGGACTATTGGATTTTCTTATCCGTTCTTTCATGCGGCGATACCGGTCCAACATTCTTCTGCACATCAACCCACAACCACCCATGTTTGTCCGAAGAAAGAGACCTGGTGCCCATTAGTTTTTTCGGTTGGGGCAAGTATTCTGTGGTTCGCATTATTTACCGTTTGTACGTCTGCCTGTGACGTATTTACACTTGAGAAAACGACATGAAACAACAAGCTCATTTGGCTTACACGCCAACATGGTTAAATGAAGTACAAATATAACTAAGGACATTTGCACGCGCAGAAGGGTCCAAATCTGGAATACCAGGAACCGTGTCCAATATGCTCGTGTTTTATTCACTCCATTGCAATAAATCAGAGTGACGAGCAAACATTTGTTGCGATAAGATCAGTGTTTTGCGCGTCTGGTTCATGTTTTGTTCGTAATGTTCCTGGGTGTGAACACGATCTCGACAACGCTTGAAATGGTCTGAGAATATAAAGGGAGACAATTAGATCTTATCTTCCTGTTCCAAAGGGAACCAACCATGGCACACTACCAGACCATCACACTTTCCAGTATTGCCTCAGTTTTCCTAGAGAGCCACAAGAAGAGAATGATCACAATTTCCGCCCTGGGGACCTATTGGGGTAATATGTGTCAATGACTTTGCTTTGACAGTGTTTTTACAAGATTTGCTAGAAGCGTTAGGTGAGTAGTTAATACAAACAGTACTCAATACACGTCAACTAGTGACTGTTCTCTCAAAGAAGCAATTTTAAATCTCGCCATCAGCGAAACGACCCCCAAAGAAGGAAATAGGAGCACTCTCTAATCTCTGCAGGGCCATCTTCCCGCCTTAGGATGTGAAAATTCATTGGCTGATGGGAATGTTCCTTCAGTAAAACAAACCCTAAAAGAATGGGGTGAGGGTGGTTACTACTTGCAATGTGTAGCAAGAGAATCTGGTCAGTCTCAGGCCGTAACAGATGTCTCAATGCCAGTTCCATTCCCGGGGAGATTTGGGCATCGAATGCGAATTATCTTGCCATGTCATGTGTCGCGTGTCTCTGTCACTTCGCTTTTAGAGGCTATCCATCAAATCTCAGATCCAAACCATTCTCTTTGGCCATAATCTTATCTGGTTGTGGTTGTCGATCTTAGTCTTGCTGGAATGCCAAGAGCCCTCTGTCTCTTTCATGATGTGCGTTTTGGAAGAGGTTCACAAATACCGGCCATTGGTTTATAGCATCCAGGTCATTGTCGTCGATCAGTATCTCATTGACACGAAACACTCGTGAGAGATTCCAGTAATGGAATTGACATCCGCCGCAGATAACCTCAATAGATTTGTTAGAGAACACATCAAATTCTTCGGAGCAAGTCCAGCTCTCTGGATCCTTGTCGAGAGAACAGCCCTAGAATAAAATCTCCCCCTTTCTTAAGCAAGCGGAAAATGGAACCTAACCATGGTTGGTGTGAGAATCAAGATTCAGACCCACGCCCGGTTTTCAAGCCTAATTGGAAATTCAATTTAATCCATAGCCAAACAAAGGCTGCGTTGCTTGTAACTTAGTCTTGGCTTCGGCCATTACTCCTATCATTACACACAGTGCGAACAAACACTTTAATTTATGAGCCTACTCGCCAAGATCCCCAAACGCCATTCTTTCCTTCTGCTTTGTTTGCTCCATCTCCTTCTTCTTCTTGTTCCTCCTTTTCTTTCCCTTCTCGGTGTTCTTCTTTGGTTCTATTCCTTAGCCTTCGAGCCTTTGAAGCCAAAAACAGAAGAAATTGGAAAAATGGAAAACCAGATCTGCATGAGAAGGAGGATCCAGTCCGACCAAAGAACAAGCACTTTCTTCCAACTGGAATGCGTCTTTTGTCACCCATTCAGTTGGAATCGGTTTTCTTTGGATTCTCCTTGGGCATCAGGGTGCCCAAAGAAAAGACCGATCCTCCAAGTCCCGAAACGCTAGAGAACGGCACAAAGTACACACACGCACACAAGTGTCGTTGGTTGGTTCTTTCGTTGGTTTGGTCTCCGGAAGCGGCGGAACCATTACAAGCCAAAGTTGAATCAAGATGCTGAATATAAATTGGCGATTAAGAACGCAACCCACTTAGAAGAAAGAGCTGCCGAGTGCACCACATTCCCCAACTGAAGGACAGACAAACTGACTGACTGACTGGTTGTAATACCCCTGGTGAACAAGATGGGACGACATTCTGGATTCCTTGGGTCTATGTCAGGCCATTGCAGACACCTCAAATGCCAGGCAAAACCGGCAAATCCACTTTCAAACCGATGGGAAACAGCGTTCATTCGTGGGATGTTCGTATAGGATGTAGGATCTGCTGTATTGGAGGATATTCGAGAGCAGACTCAAGTCAAGTTGTGTTCCTTCTTCTTCCCCCGACTTCTATTCGTACTACCACCATCACTTCAACATGCATGGGACGGCTTTTATTTCCCCTCATTGTGTGAACCAGGGGTTCCAAGGGCAGGACTGGGGGGAAAGTTTCTTTGAGTGAAATTCAGGCGAATTTGGGGGACAGCTCTTTCTCTCGCTCGTCCCCCTCTTTGGCTTCACAATGAAGATTGAACTAGAAACCCATTGATCACCGGGGGCATTGTATTCAAATTTTCACTTTCACAAAGTCAAGTCACCTTCTTCACCTTTGGAATCAAGTTTACTTTGATGTGATGGACGGTAGGTCCCTTTGCTGTCCAGTGAGGGGTTTGTATCTCGGTTAGACCATTTAGAGTGCCATTCAGGATCAGTCCCTTACATTCATTAATCACCTGGTGACCCATTTCTTTAATCTAGATATTGTTATTTCCTTTGCTATCGTTTTACAGGTTTCCTATGAGAAATATACAAACAGGAACGAAGGAGTAGTCAATAAAACGAGGAGTAATGGAGTTGTTTTTTGAACAACCCCACCCTCTCCAATAAGGCTTAGCCTTTAGCTTCTTTAGTGGGATTGAGACTTGACTTTGTTGTTTCTACTCTCTTTTTCGTAGAATGTTCCAAGTTCCCAACCAGGGGTAACGGTAGTAGTGGTCCCAACGCTGAAGGCTGTGTGTGGGGCACAATAAGAAAGGGCATACTGTTGTTATTGTTGCACTGAAACGAAGGTGTACTTACCTCACAATGGACTTACTTTGGACTGGAATAGACTACAGGATTGCCCAGAAGAAAATAAAACTTTTATTGGATGGTCATGACAATGGAACAAAACATAACTCCAATACGCCACCCGACCTGAAGTGAAGAAATGCTTCCTGAAACTGGAACCAGACTTAGAGCTTTGGATAGATATTTGAGTGACTGATCCCAGGGAAAAATAACAACCCCATTCACTTGATCATAGATAAATATTGCAAAGTGGTTCTTTCGCCTCGAGCATGGATTGTGGGTTCCCAATTTCCAGATGGGCTTTCAAACAGTTCTAATCTTTCGTCTTTTGAGAGTCGGTCTAGTCTGATTGGTGGTTCAGTTTTTTTCTTGGCCTTTCTCTCATTCTTTTTCTTCGGCCAAGGCTCTGATCATGGCATAGGATTCAAGGTCGATGGGAGGGCAGATTGATTTTGGAAGTAGTAGCTGCTGGTTTTGGTGTGAGCCTTTCTCATGTCCTTCGGGGTGATTCGTTTTTGCTTTTGTCACTTTTGGGCATGCAATCCGTCTTGGACCATCGAAAACGCCGAAGAAAGGACTGACGCGTGGTTCCACACCAACAGTTAGACGCACTATGTACGTCCCTCTTGGATTATTGTACTTCAAGAGTGAGTGAGTATTCTTTCGCTTCCAACAAAAATGGAGGGCAAGAAAATTGAATCATTTTGATTGCTTGTTTGAAGAAGTAAATTGAACCAAGTCGGTCCGGCCATTTATTGGTCCCTAGATAGCAATTATTGAATTGGTGAGTTGTGGGGAGGAAGACATAAACGTTTGACAAGCAGAGCTGTGCCCATATCGACAATCATTGAACGTGTGTATTAGACAAATATGCCGTTATTGTAACAGCTAAAGTTTCTAGGCTACGCCCTTCGGGCGAATTGGATCTCCCAGAAGTATTTGGTGCCATTTGAAACGACGATCCTTCTAATGCTTTCGTCTTTGAGCTCTCTGTGCATGAGATTGAGGGATCTCAATGCAAATTAAAGTTGAAGATTCAAAGTTCAAAGATGGAAGGAAACTCCGAGCTTGGTAATGATTCTTCCTTCTTCTTTATCCTCTGCTACTCGACGACAAGGATTGCAAATGAGGGGAACACGAATGGAACAAGGGGATTGTCAAGTTTTTGAAATTGTTTTCCAGTTTGCTTAAGGAGAAGCCAAATTAAGATGACAGAACAAGGCGACTCCCTTCTCGACTGACAGGACAACTGGCTGCTTGGTTGACTGGGTCTAGTTGAAAGGTCTCCTAAGTTGACTTTGTTTGACAAACATGACAACGAGCAAGAATATTACTTTTTTCCACTCCGTTCCCCTCCTCTCTTTTGCTCTTGGAAGTGCACATCATGTTCCCTCAAAATGGAACTCGTTCAATATTGGGAGTGAATTTGCCGAATCGTCCAATTTTTGGTCGGAGATTCCACCAAATCAGCGGTTCTCTCTTCACCACCACTACTCATGTTACATCACGAATTCAAGTACTCTTCATAGCCTGAGGCAAAAAAGCAAAAAAAGTCTTCCTCACTTCACGACTCCTTAAGTCTCCCCGAAAACCCCTCATGGTAAATGGAGGGTTGTCGGTCGTCGTTCTTCACTGATCCTCGCTCACTAAAGTATTTTGGGTAGCGGACCCACCATCTACCAAGAGGGACTACATAAGAGGGAACGGAGGAACCGTGGGGATTGGAGCACACACGCCTTCAGATCTACCCTACTAAGTATTCCTCTTTGCCTGCATATTAGCAAGGTGGGTCTTCTTTATGAAAAGCAATTTTGGGCATTAAACTTGGGGGAGGGGACTCCTTCATTTTTAGTCCCTCATTCTTGGGAACATTGAAGCACATGTTTTCGTGCCTAGGGATTGGAAAGTTATGTAAAAACTGAAAATATCACTATTTCTCATGTTTTTTTATTTTTGCCGGACAAATGATGAGAAGAGTTCTTGAAATTTAAACAATCAAAAAACTGCAAAATACCTTACACTTGACTTTGTTCCTCATAGACCCAAAAACTAGGAGTGACGAGGAAATCTGATCCAAACATCAATGATGATGTTCAAGGATCATAGTGGTGGATTGAAAGTCATTGTGTTAATGGCTTGCTTTAACAAAGGTTTTGTACACAATTAATAATTTGGCCTGCTTTTGCCCCTGAAGCATGCAACTAAGAGACAGAACGGACACAAGGAGCAAGACTGCTTACACAATTTGAGATTGGTCAGTTATTAGCTGCGAAGCGTATTTTCTTGTTTTGATTTTCAAGGCTGACCGCAAGGCATTGTATTTAACTTGACGTTCACTCTTTCCGAAAGAAAAGAAGGCTAGATAACCTTGTATTCAAAACGCAGGGAACACAAGCCTTGAAATTTTTGTTAGCTGTCTTTACGCTTTTGTCATTGTCATGATCCTGTTGCTCAATTTAAGAGGCC
>JAAGOF010000071.1:354254-389207 GCA_010645155.1 Tigriopus japonicus | reverse complement strand
GTTTTGGTCACGAATTCATTACAATTGACGAGTGTCTTGTAAGGTACAAGGAGAAAACACTTGTACCTCTTAACCTGTAAATTCTGAAGTTAGCTCAACTTTTGTATCTGCACAAAGGATAGTTCCTGAAATGGGAATGAAACAGGAGGAGAAGGGTCTCGAATTTCATTTATGGAGGTCATTGAGGCCAATGCATTTACAAGAGTAATATAAACAAGTCAACCTACAGTTCGTAGCGTGGTCGCGAAGCAAGGCCATTGCCAATGGTTGATGGTTGCGTGCCTCGTAATTTTTTGTCGTTATCATTTTTCGGATCTTAAAAAAAGCAATCCGGTGCAATAGTCTCCATGGGGAAGCCACGATGAATCCTGTCCATAGATGGTGAAACTTAGATGGACTCGAGCTTTAAACTAAAAACATTTTTTTATAGTTTTTCAAACCATAGCAAAAATGGGCGAGTGAGTCCCCATTCAAATGAAACTCACTGGTCACAAATTCTAATTACATCCAATGAGTCATTTAGTAAGTGCAAAATCGGACAGACTGCCTAAATATGACAGAAAACTTACAATTTGATTGGTCGATGACGAAGAAAAGCCTCGTCGTCTGGCAAAGTCATGAAAAGACATAAAACATGAACTCGAGAGTTCTCATCAACATCAACTTTGTCGTTGGTTGGTTGGTTGTTGACTTGAATTGCGGCAAAAAAAGGAAATCTTGTCCCTGTTTTGACATTTATTTGACATGAACTTTTGGTTACAAAAAATACCAAGTGAACTGCCATTCTCAGCCTCGGTAACGTTAGCAATCGGTCGTTCATCATCTCTCAATCACTTGGTATACTTGATTAACTTCGAAACGCCAAAACTCCAAAACAAACGGAATAATCGTAGAATAGGGTTTACAGAAACCGCAATCGCCTTCAACCAAATTGGGACTTCGAACGGCCCTCTTGGGCTTGAATCCAATGGGCCAAACTTCTATACTCGCAACCGAGAAAGTTTGCCCATGGAAATGATTTCGAGCCCAGGATGATTTTGTTGTGCAACTTCTCCATATCAAAACGACAAGTTGGAGGACGAAGTACCACTTTCAACCTTTCAGGTATACGGTATATGTGCAATATACGCCCAGATACTCGGTACAAACTGAGGTGCCATGGCGCTTTATGTCAGTGAAAGTTCCACATTTGGGAGCTATGGCCTTTAAGGATGAGAAGGAGGGTAAATTTAAATGAAGGATTTGGACTTGAATTGAAAAAGTTCGAACTCCAATCTCGAGTTGGAACACAATAGTAGAGTTGGGATGAGATTTGAAGACCAGGAGCACCGACCTGAAAGTAGCTCGAAGTGGATTAAAAAGTTTCTCCTCATGGATGAATGAGCCATATGTGGATTAAATCTGATGATGAATTACTTAAAACTTGGACCAATTCTTCTTCTTTTCTGATGGATCAATTAGAAAATTAGGGACTTAACCTCGCTTTTTTGCGGTGGAACACCACGCACTTGGTTTTTGCAAATTCGGTTCCATCAATTAAAAATGAAGTCTTGAAAAAAGTTCGTCCCATTTACCAAACGAAAGAAGGAAAATAGTCTCAGGGTTGCCGGGAAAAAATCCTGAAAAGTTCGACCTCAAAAATGAAATCCAATCTTAAGTTCAAATTGCGAGGAACGATCTCCTGGAAATGCATTCGTCTAACTTGCACTTTGTTGAACTCAAGTGCGGTGAGAATGGAACAGGTCGTTCTCAAAAAGACTCTCAATTTGGTCTTAATTTCCGTTTGCACGTTTTTCACCTCAACTTCGCAAGAACGTCTTCGATTCTCTAGACCAAAAAAGGGTCTCCTACCACTTCGAAATTTGGCTCTGAATTTTCCACCTAGAGGGACCATCTTCGCAATTGAAGGCCGCAATCTGGAACTGATTTTAGATCACGTTCACGACTGACCCAAATATTGCTGACGAGGCAATTATCTTCCTGACAAATAGAAAATCAAATCAAGTCATTAGGAACAAAGGTCTCTTTTCTCTCAAACAGAAAATGTTCCCCAGTGTTCCAAGTTTTTGAAAGCATTATGAGGTATTCGGTCATTTCTTTTGAAAGGAGCGATATCTCCTTGGTCTTCCTGTTTCAACCCCAATGTACAGTACTGTCAGACAAGCTAGCGAGCACCTTCAATTCACAATGACATACGAGGGAGGGAAACAAGGAGGGGTGAGTGAGAACTAAGGGAGCTCTCTAATTTCCTGCCTCTAAAAAAGCCTTTGATGGCTAGGTCCATTCAAAGGGATCCATTTTTGGCTTGTTCCTGCCTTTACACGTGGCATATAAATACATAAAACAACAATCTCCCAATGACAGCTATCCAAACGGACTTGACATGTGTCGAGTCATAAAAAGAAGAAATTTGAGTCCAGAACGGTCGTTTTACAAGTAACATAATTCGGTTTTATTCACTTGTCGCCGTGGCAAATTTCGTTCTCATATGATAGGTGTTCGTCATAGGAATGCATCACAGATAAATATGTTTTTTCTTTGTTCTTCAACTTCGTAATTCAAACAGTGAATATCTTTCTTAGTGGGACGACAGGGTGGTGGTTGAGTGTGTGGTTATTTTATTCAGTTTTCCACTTAAGGGTGCAGCAGCGCTAATTAGCGTAAGGGGATGATGATGGTGATAATAATGATGCCATTCATCTTGGGTTGAGATCATTTTTGGGGCAAGCGGGTAGGGATGGGCCAATATATCGAGAGGGTGGTGGGTGTTCAAGAGGGGTAGGAAACGAATGACAACATCAGAAACAATACCGGCGTGAAATATATTCATCATATGGTTGAATGAATGGGCAAATCTACATTTTGTAGCGTGTTTCCTTTTGCTTTGATAGTTCTAATCTGTCGTCTAGTGTACTACTTGATTGGTCCTTTCCATTCCAGCGCATAAAAAGTTGAATCCACCCTTAGAAAAAGGGGTTTTAGTCGGATTCGCAGTATAGTAGTAGTGGTA
This sequence comes from Tigriopus japonicus, assembly GCA_010645155.1. Lineage (NCBI taxonomy): Eukaryota > Metazoa > Arthropoda > Copepoda > Harpacticoida > Harpacticidae > Tigriopus > Tigriopus japonicus. The sequence continues at coordinate 386,197 of JAAGOF010000071.1, read as the reverse complement.
GTAGGGGTAACAATATAAAGTCTTGAAGGGCCTATTCTTGATGGCGTTTGTCCTGCCAAATGGGACTTTTCTTTATGGACGAGAGGGAAGGAGCTGACGGTCTTTTAGTGGGGCTTCTTCTTCTTTTTTGCCTTCTGCTGCTGCTTGTGTCTATGTCAATAAACCCGCTCAATAGAATCTCATTACTCGCTTCCATCCCGTTGTCGTCGTTTGAGAATCCCTTCTTGGCGCTACTTCCTGTTTGAGTCATCCTCAGCAAACACAAAAATGATCCGTTTGCCACTAAATTTAAAATTCAGTGGACATATCACATTATGATGATCAAGAGAAGGGGAGGAGGAGCAGGCAGGATCATGTGGTCCATCATTCTCCCTCGATTCTCACACTTGGTGGGAGTCAATACAATTGAAGAGGGGGTTTCGTTTTTTTTCAACCACATAAAAAACAACAGAATTGCACTTTTAGGATTTCGCCGCCAATCACGAAGTCTTTGGGCCGATTTACCCGAGTTTGGTTAGGAGGGTTCGTGGACCGACAACACAGCTTGAAGCTAGGATGTGAAAGAGTCGGAGGATTTTTTCCTTCACTTGGCCGACTTCGTCATATTTCATGTGGAATTCAATTCAAATTTGATTCCCTGCCAACTCCAAAGGAAAGGGAGGATGACAGCCACACTGAGGACGTGTAGCAAATGACTGTACAGGGATCCATTGACAAACTTGACGTGATAACAATTCGTATTAGCCGACACTGGTGAAGCGCCAGATGTGGAAGCCTCTTGTTTGAAAAGAGTTTTATCTCGCTTTGAATTGTTGTTGGGGATGGGTTGAGCGTCCTTGTGGAACTTGCTCCCACTCGTTTGTTCCATGTCGTTCAAGAGCATCTTCTCCTTGGTTTGATGGAGAAAATAGTCGAACGTCTTGGGTCTCGGTCGATCATCCAGACGCTCTGGCTTTTCCCTTGTGTTCACGGCCACTGAATTCGCCTGAAGATTAGGTTCTTTAGCCGCAGCGGCAGCGGCTGCCGCAGCCTCGGCCGCTTTGGCTTGCTTGGCTCGGACACTCGCCATATCTTGGACCTTGAACACTGCCCGCATGTTATTGCTTCGGCACATCCCTTCCACTCTGAGGAAGAGATCGTCTTTGGTGGACGTGGAGATGAAGTAGTAGTCCTCGCCTGGGAAGAACTGCATGGCGTTGGGCATCGGACTGAAAGACCTGAAGCTTATGGTGAAGAACTTGCGGATGAAAGGCGTGTCGCATTTGGCGACGATCCGCGGACTGGCCGTCATGATGCGGCATGTGTCGTATTCCTCCTTATTCACAGCGTAGATGATGAACTGCTCAGTGTCTCCCGGGGGAATGGAGCGGGCATAATGAGGGCAAATTATGTTGAGTCTCCGCCCGTGAATAACGTCGATGATGTGGTCGGTATTGTCAATGCGAAATCTGCAACGAGAACAAACAAACCGTTCATTTCACTGGAGCAATTTAAAATGCAACACCCTCACAGTTCATGTGCCTCTTTTTGTGCTGAACTCAATTCTCGGGTTCAAGCTCTGCATTTTGGACTCGTTTATTTGTGGCCCATTTTAAAGATAGACGCGGAACACATGTTTTTCCCTTAAGATTCTCAGTTAAGATAACGAACAACGGGCGTTTGCTTGGACACGTGTATTTGTTGAATGCCAATTTGGCAGATTATGCTAATAAGCCCTCATTTTTCTTTTTAGCCCTTGACGTTTACGCTTATTAAAACAATCTCGACGTTTTGAAGCAGCATATTTTTAGGCTAAAAGCCTGAAGAAAGCGTAACAATTGGGGAAACTCTGGGCTATTACACTCTCATGTTTGGAACAGATTAGTTGGCGAACTCCACGCGTACTTTTTAACCACGTTTTAGCCAATGCCCTCTCAATTGAGGTTGTTAACTGTTAAGTGGATTTTTTCGCAATAATTATCCTCGCCTAGTTCGGCCACAGCTTGAAGGCTCTAAAAGAGATTTCGTAAAAGGAGACCACGAGGTTTATAATCACTATAAAAGAGCCTTTTAAAAGGCTGCTTTGCAATTTAAGAGTCTTCATCCTCTTTTTGCATGCATCACAGCAAGCCAGGTCGAAATGGATCATAATTTTGCCTTCATCGTGCCAAAACATGGGATCCTCCTCGTCAAATAGAACTCTGTAAGTGAGCAGCCACTTTCATTCACACGAAGGCACAAAGCAAGTAAGGCAAACAAGCGAGCCTCTTCCGCGATCATATATCAAGAATGCCTCAAGACCAGGAGGCACACTAGAACCTCCCACAGAGAAAGAAGTGGAATCAATATTCCCATCTTTTTATGGACCAGGCCTGGGAATGGACCACGTATCATCAATTTTGCATCCACGGGAGAAGAACATGATGATGATTAAGTACGACTGGAAGCTTCTCCATAGAAGGTTATTTTTCGGCCAAACATGTCATTTGTGTCAATGAGCAATCCCATGTTGGACTCTGAATCTACTACGGAAATAATTAAGCCCTATGCAAAAAAATGGCGTATCGTTGTCCCGTGGCATTGAGTTGTTTAATCAGAGCAAGGCGTTGCAAAAAAAGGCGACCGACCGACCTTCAAATAGTGGCGTGTCCTCAGTTGTTGTTCCACCTCATTTTGCTCCACTGGTTGTTTGGTCTCAAGGGATCCCAAGCGGATCGTTGGCGCTCTCGGCAATAGTGCATTTTTGAGCAAACAAAGAAAAGGAAAAGAATTCCATTTCCTCCCTTGGGTGCTCCTCTCTTTCTCTGTTTCTATGGCTCGTTCTCTCCTGTCAAATAATATTTTCATTATTCCGCTCAGACGAGCCTTTCCAACTCCATCTTTCCCACCCAGTGGACGAAACGCAACGAGGCTCCTCTCTCTGTAGCGAATTCTCCAGCTCTCTAGGATTGTGCCAGAGCGGCCACCGTCTTGAAATGAAGCATGTTGATGATTGTCATAAAACTGGAGGGAAAAGAGCCCCAAGATGGTTCTTCCACGGTTCCGGGCCATTGCAAGTGTATGTGTAGTCCATGGATATGTAGCTGGCCCTCTCACCGCACTTGATAATGTGGCTCTGAGGGTGTGAGCATACCACCGTTGAAAACCAATGACCAAGAGTGCTACTTCCTACCCACAGAGTTTGAGAGGGAAAAAACTCGTGCCGAGATGAATATTGCATGCAGATGGACAATGGTGAGAATTGGCAAGTCAGTAGATCTACCCGAGATCATTGCTCAATTTTTTCCATTATCCATATTGCCTCTTGTGAGCGTTTGCACAAAACTAAGGTTACGTACATATGAAGTAGGGATATGGTATTGATCAAACCTTGAGACGAAACTTTTGTGAACTGACAGAGCACTCTGTACTAAGATGTGCGTCTTCTGTGCTCCCTTTTGTTCTGAGTAGTAAGTACTCGGCCCCAAGATGGCAACATGTGTTTGTGACAGGCTGGAAATATGCTCAATTTTAGTGTTCCCTGCACATTTTTTGCTTCTTGTGACAACAAGCCCACAAAGGACAAGAAGTGCACACGGCAGTACAGTGAGCCTCCCACCCACAATTCCCCATGAAAATGGGCTTCCACTCACTTCAAAGCTGTCACAACTTTGTTGAACAAGAGAATTTGTTCTTACACTCCATTTCTCCTAAAATTGTTCCTTGGGGTCGATCTCTTTTTGCATGGAGGCTGGCTATTAATATTAGAGTAGCACCTTGTTCCTTCCCTCTTGCCCGTCCTCTACTGGAGGAGTGAGGTTCCTTTGGTCCCCGTCTTAGTCAAACACACACTCACGAACAACATCCACCCTTTACAGAACAATTTCCATCCATTGGAAGGGCCATCTTGGTACTTTACTGACAGAAAATTTTGCCATAACCATAAATCCTGGGATGGATCATTCAAGGCACTCAATGGGGGTTGAAAATGGGGGATGCCATTGTACTCAAACGTTGGGGAATGGCGGTGGTTCAATATAAATGAGAAAAGAAAGACATAACTTCTTTCGGGCGGGAAAACATGCAGTCCATACCTAGAAATACACTTTCTTCTAGAAGGGTGTGTGCGTGAGCCCTGAGCAGTCTCTAGTTCCTTCCTTCTCGCTTGGTTGAGTGATCTGATGATATTGGAGAGGGAGACCAAACTCTAAAGCCAGGGAGATTCCCTCCAATAATATCGATCTGATAACCTCCCCCCTTCACCCTCTACGTTCTCTACGTTCACGGTGAGAGATGAGTGAAATCTTCTCGTGGTTTGTTTCCCGGGCTTGATCTATCTTTTCGCTTTCTTGGTCGTTGCCATCCTCATCTCAGAGTCGTTTGATTCGTGGTGCCAGACTCAAAAGCTGGGAGATCGCGGCTTGATCCCTTGCCCCCGATCTTCAGCTCAGTCAATGGAATCTTCTTGGTGTTCTCTCGCTGTCGACTCAACAAGAGGGGGAACCCTCAAAAAACTCGGCATCCAGCTTTGTAACCACTATTGTCTTTGGCTTCGTCGAGTAAATCCTCGCCAAGGCTTCATCTTGTCATCATAAGACAGCTCTATACACTTGAAAACCCATAATTTTCCCCATATTGGTTGTTAAGTATGATGGCATCTTGTACTGCACTTCAGATGGAGATAGCAAAGCAAGTGCTATCTGATAGTTTTATTCACGTGGAGAAGTGAGTGAAAATCGAGATTCTCCTAAAGGAGCGACGTCAACCGAAGGGATTGAGGTTGTCAGGGTGACCGGGAACAATAATCTCTGATGAGAGGAAAGTAATCCACCCACTCGAGTTACCTCCTCTGGACCAAGTTCTAGGAACCAAACTAAAGCAAAGGCAAATCTGCGTTCCAATTGTGGTTTGCTTGTTTCGTATTCCCTTCCAACCAACGCACGATGAAATCTAGAAAGCTTTCCATAGCGAAAAGAATCCCCCATGCTCACCAACCTGCTAGCCTCGTTCGTTCATTGCTGTGGTGATGAGAGAAATCCGATCTGCCTGACATTTGGAATTGATTAGGAACAAAACGGAAAACAGCAAGGTGCTCTTCCCTTCTTGTTAAACACAAAAAGATTCAACGGAAAGGAACATGAAAATTGGATGAAGTTTCAAATGCCAATTTCCCACTCTACTCAGTGCTTTAAAGGTTAGAGAACAGGTACGAGACCAAAATAGGGATCCACGAGACGCTGAGATACATTTTTCATTTGCTTCCCATTTCCTTGCGAGGCAAATACATGAGACATCGAATTTGACGTCAATGGTCGTCATAATTTTGTTTCAATACTTGTTTCACTAGACCAAGTTTTGAAAAGGCTTTTTAAAACAAAAAATACCCTTGGTTTTAGCTTTTCAAATTAGTCTGAAGGCTTCCCAGCAATTGTATTGGTCACAAGGGAAAATTATACTGTACACGCCGGTCTTTTCATCTCGAGGAAAAGCATTTTACGAAAATGATGTCAAACAAAAAACACCAAAAGCAACGAACAAAGCCTTTGTTTAAGCTTCGGGTTTCATAATTGATTAAGAAACACGTTGGACTTAATGGAGAAATTGGATTCTTCATCACGCCAATCAACCGTCCAACTTCAATGGTTTTGTCATCTCAAACCAAAGAAAATATTTCTTCTAGCAAAATTGATGTGTTGATTTTGGACACAGAAATAATGAGCACATGGCAAAGAAAACATTGGAGCTTTTCATTAAACTTGAGCGAGGACCAAAAACATGTTTTGATTCATGTTACAATGACACTTTTTTCTCACTCAAACACTAATAGAGCTACTCTTCATTGGCTAAAATAGTGCAGGTGCTCCTTGATCTCATGAAGATTATTGCCATTAGTTGACAATGAATTGGAGCAAAAACTCATGGCTCGATCATATTGCTTCAGGTTCATTTGTCAAAACAACCTTTGGCATTCTGTTCTAATCCAGATTGATATTGATTGGTTGAAACCACACAAGGTTCCCGACCAGTGACCCTTTATTTAGACCTGCTACTTGAATCGTAAACAGAGACTCCTAAGGCATGATGACAGACTTCAAACTGAATGAATTATTAATTCACACCAACCCGTGTACACAGAGGCTTCACTCGCTCTGGATTGGATCTAAATTTCTTAAGGGCCGTTTTTGGAGTTCAATCGTAAGAGCTCGTTGGTTAAGAATGTGCTTTAATCTATTTTGGTCGACAGTCGATTGAAGCATTCACTTTTTTGTTCTCGTTCTCGGAACGAGGAAAGCCCATTACGAAGTTAGAAAAAGAGACATTAATGAGAGCGAATTTGATTGATGGACAGGCATCTGGACACATCTCAAGGAAGTATTCCGTAATAATCCCTTTCTCGATCCACTCAAAGGGTTGTTCCAATTGGTACAAGCAAGTACTCGTACTAAAAAGGTTCCCAATACCGAATATAGATTTTCAATTTGGTGGAAGGAGCCAGTAATACATTAAGTGCGGACGAAGCAAGGCCGGCAAAAACGATGATAAAAAGCAATTTTCCATCTTAGGAATCGACAGGCTTTGTTCTCAATCGTAATTTCCGCTGTGTTGGAAACGCCTTTCAATGGATATTTATATCCGAAATGTGAAAAGCTTTTTCATGTTCAGACTTCATAAAACCAATGAAAGGTGGGGAGTGGTATATGATATGTGCATTTCTCAATTTTCACTCGACCTTCGACCTCAGATAAATCCAAAAAAAACCTGCATTGTGGTTGGGACCTTGGACTTGTTCCTCTCGGGTTTCTTAAAGAGGAGTTTCTTAAATGGTCGTCCATTTAGTCATCAAATATTGACGAGAAAAGACACAATGTCAATATAACTCAAGAGGACAAAATATCGACTACCTTCCTTGACAATCCGATTCAGTATGCAGACCTCCACACGTCACAACCATGGAGCTTCAGAAAACGGTGATTAACTTTTCATGGAACAATTAAATCCATCAACCCCCTCCCTTCCTAAGTCGTTCTCCCATCCACATTAGAACAGTATGGTTTTCTGGAGCCGTCAAATTCATAAGAAATGTAGGAAAATCGGAGAGAACACCAGCCATTATCCACGTTATCAGCTGTGGTCCACACTCAATTTTCTCAGACGAAAACTCGAGAGAGAAACGCTCACGAATGAATGTCTGGGGCGGGTCATTCATGGAGCTGCTCTTTATTCATTTACTGGGAACCAGCGAATGGTAACCGCGTGGTTTTTTGAATACGTATGGCTTCTCCCTGGGGATATTTACAGTGCTTGTCCGGACACAAAGAGCCATATGGTCGGTGGTTAATTGTGGAATGGATGGAAGCCTCATTGTTTCACATGAAGAAACGAAGGTCTGATAATAAATAAAATGAATATGAACGAAGGGAAACGTTTCCACTTCAAATTCCAGTTCCATTTCTGTGCAAATTCGATCTTATTCTTGACTTTTCTCATTTGCTCGCAACTGAGTCAGAAAATGGGGCAAGAAGCAAAGTTGCAAAATTGAGCTGGATGGAGCGCAAAACGAGAAAAAAGGGAAGAGAAAAAGATGAGCAAGAACTCGGAATTGAGTCCTCTTCTTCGTCTGAAGTGGTTCTTTCAGAAAATGTTCTCCAATTAGTATTCCGAGCGCCTGAATGTAATTGCTTCCGCTTAAGGACTCTTCGTGGCGAGGATCGAGGCTCTCTCTCACCTCATTCCATTTTGACGAGCACTTCGACTTCCTGATCTTGTGAAGTGAAACTATTCAAGGCTAAATCGAGTCTGCTCCTCACCTCTTTCATTTTAGGGGATGTGATGTTGTTCTTGGGTCACGGGTGATGCTATTTGAAAAGCTTATTGAACTAATACAAAGATGGGACGATTTTGTGATCATGTCTACGAGATACTCGAAGATCTAAATTGGGCAATATTCAGGTGTAACCCAATTGTCATTCATTTCCATTTCCGCCTTTTTTAAATATACATCTCGTTCACATTACTTTTCTCGCATACTTTACTTCCACTTGGGAAAAGATAAGAGAGGATCCCAGTGGTATAATTGGGATTTTGATTTTATCGATCTGAAGCTTTCATTTTTATGTATCCGCGTTTCTGATTTCTATGCAATTTTATCGATCTAAAGTAAGAATCAAATGAAATTGTTCACAACCAAATATGTCAGAAGGTCTGTAAAGAAGCGTGATTTAGTGGTCGACCAACCATTGGAGCAATTCAAATTGCATTGAGCCGAACTCAATCAGAGGCAATGTAATGTGCTTCGTTTCAAAGTTTTCTAAAGCCAAAACATGCCTTTGCATTCATTTGCCTCGCTTGAAACTTTTTTTGAGCTCTCAGAAATTTGCCACAATTGGTCCAAAGTTTGCATTATCAATTATAGAGTCTGTATGTAGTTCTTTTTCTCCGAGGTTGTGTTCGTTCCAGAACTCGAATTCAACGACCATAAACTGTCTCAAGGTCAAAATCGAGCTCCCAACCAGTCCAAAATGCACTTTAGAGTCGAATAAATCTGAAATGGATCACCGAACCCCCAACTGACCATCCTGGGAGGAAGGACCGGAAAGGTATGCTTCGGGCACTCGTTGGGTTTCTATTTTTTGGGTAAGCCGCTCTGTCAGTCTTGGATTTAACCAGAGATTGATTGTCTGGTCGAAGTGGGTTTCACGTTTCTCCCGTACATTCCTAAGCTTGGGACGGAATTGGAGCCAAAGAGGGTGACAATCCACCACAAATGAGCACAAGACCAGATACCTTATCGAGGTCAAAACACCTATCTTTAAACGAAATTAGAAAATACAACTAAAAAGGCATCTCAAAACTTCACCTATGGTCAAATTAGGATTGAAGTCAGGTTTTCAGAATTTATAATTGTTCCGCTAGGCTTGCTGTAGAGTCTCATGTATGGATTCGCCTAAAAAGGGGTCAGTTGGTTTTTATCCAAATCCAGGCCATGTTCAGCCTAGTCCATCCAAATTAAAGTATTGGACACATGAGACTTCTTTTCCTTGCACAAATACTACCAAGGGCAGGAGACCTTATCTGGCCTTGGGTCTGTCGTCCACAGCCGGTCTTTGTTTCATCGAAGACCACACGCTCAGAATGACGAATCGGAGGAAACAAAAACACATCCACAAATGTCGTCCTGACAGATCGAGAGAAGCACCTTTTTAGAAGTTCGATCCACCTGGTCCCATTCAAATCACGTCATTGGAGGCAAGAGCCAATGTGACATGATCTGGAATTAAAAGATTGGCACTAATGCCAATAGGTGCCAATTTGACTCTTAAGGTCAGCATTGCAGGGAACAGTGCAAATCGTCCCAGTCAGATGGATTGACATTGGAAACCCCTTTTTTCTTATGATTCCCGTGCCAAATTTCGGTGCCTCGGAGGATAGCTTGCAAAAGAATTGATGACTGTGTCAAAACGAGTGGCTAGGATGGAAAAGATAATATGGAGCCCTATCCTTGGCCGACCTCTCGATCTGGATTTGATTGGATTTTGCGCCGCCTTTCCCAATTGACACAGAAGAGCAAATGCCCTCTCAAGCCTCAAGAAAATCAAAGAAAGTCGGTCCATCAATCCCAGGAAAATAATGGCAGTTTTGATGGACAGCCTTTCTGATTGTAAAAGAGTTGACGTTGTCTTTTTCAAAGTCTCTGCTCTATATATATTGGATAGCTCCAGTGAACAGATGTCCTTTCATTCCGTACAATAAGTATTAGAGGAGAGGAAGCAATTCATATTATCTCTATTTGTGAATGTTCCCTTTTTGGGAATACTTGTCAAAATTGTTGCGCCATAAATCAGTCTTATGTTGTGGGGACAATAACGACGAGGACAGTGCTCCTGTTCCAGGGACTTATCGATGTCGTTTTTGAAAAGGGGTGGAGAAGAAGCAACCAGCAAGGACTACATGGTCCCAAGCATTGGATTATTTGCACATGAAAGCCAATTGTCGTTTTGCACGACCAATGAACAGCCCCATTGCTACTTACATTGGATTAGATGTGTTCCAAAAGAGATTGTTTTGTTGCATGGGTGACTGCACCTCCTGAGGCGACTTCTTATTCGAAGGATTGGGAGGTTTATCACTACTCATACTGCCACTGAAGGTCCACGAACACAAAATGAAAACAGTGGCCCAAAAATTTGAAACTGCCATGATCAATCTGCACTACCGAAAAGTGTCTCACGTATACCCAACGTATGCACGGTCGCTCACATTCGTATCTTCGTTCATTACCAACTCCTGGTTCACACTTGAACACCCACACTGTCCGAGTAACTTGAGATAACTGGACGATAAAGGCCTCCTTGGAAAGTTTCCTCCTTAGGGATTTCCAATCTTGAAGGCGCTTAGAGTTAGCATTGGCCCTGGTAGGATAGGTGGAGGGCCAAGTGGCAACCAAAGCGTGTTTGTTCCTCTTGTTCCTCTTCCTCTTCCGCGACCGTGCCAAGCGCTTTACTCGCCTTTTTGCGAGTCTTACCTTCTTGTTCCCATTTTCAACCGCTCTTCACTGGACGAGAGGCCGTTTATTTCAGCGGAACAACTACGCAACCTCTCTGAATAGAATAGTCAGGGAGGGGCCCTTAGTTTTATAAGACCAGAAAAAAAAATGCAGTGATTTGAAACAGGGATACTTCTCAATTATGCAACAATCGTTTTCTGTTTGATCGATTCGCTCTTCTGCACCTCTTTGTCATGGGCCAATTTCAGTCCATACGTGTCTTTCTATTTACAAGCACATTTCCATTTTGCATCTTGGCAGGAATTGCCGAGACTCGGAGCTTACGATCGCATACAAGCGAGTGAAGACGAGAAACGGATCTTGCAATTGATTTTTATGATCTCCAGTGGTCTTGCCAATCAGGGTGACTCGTCAACTTTCAATTTTTAGACATTTTCTAACGTTTCAAAATACGCACATTATTAACATGAGAAAAATTCATAATGATTGGCAACGCCATTTTGGCATATGCGTTCTTACTTTTTCCTCGCTTGCATCAATCAGACTCGTATTTTCTAAATTCGGCCACACTTTGTCAAGGATCATGGAACATTGGAATAACCAACCAACCCTTCGTAACATTCGGAGAAGCGATTCATTCAATAAGAGGATTCGCCAAAGAGCGATAACGTGAATAGGCAAGCCAGCAACGAAGCATCCATCCATTGAGATGATGAAGAGGAGAGGGGAAAGGAAAGAAGGCACGCTGAGAGATTCACCCCCGAGAAGTCAGGAAGGAAGGATGCTCTCTCTCTCTCTCAACCAACTTGAAGAGGGTTGACTTGGAAGAGCAAGGGGTTGTTGGCGTCTCGATACATTGTGCGTATTATGACCAGGAAGCTCAGAAGCGTAGGGTGATTTTGGTTGGACCTGAATGTGTGTGCCAAATGATCCAACCAGGAGTTAAAGAGGGAACACGTCGACTTGAAGAGAGCTATTGGCAAGGGGACTTTCATAGAGTAGTACATATAATGTGTGCAATGTACATACGAGTGTGCCATCGCAGGATTCAGGGGATTTTTGTTCGTAATGAGCAGGAAATCCTATTCGAAATGTGACTTGTGTATCCTGCTCAAGACGTTTTGAAGGGTACGAGAACATTTTAGTCTCAGATTTGGTACAGGGAAAGCCAGAAAGGCGAGATCCAATCTTGGAAATTCAATTCTATTCTCTCCAATTGACTTTCCATCCATCTTTTGAATTTCCTCCTTCGTCAGATTACATGTCAAGTGAAATAATCGGATTTAGAAGCTGAGCATGACAATTGAGTTGTCCTCTTCGAGTTCAAAGAGACTCCGATGAACAAAAATGAACCCAATAATTCTAAACGCAAAAGAGTCTCATGTTACTAGTAGTGGATACTCAGGATGCTCATTCCCCCTTGAGGAATCTCTGGATTGCAACTGACCCTTCATAATTTGTTTGGGTGGATTTGACGTGGTTCTCAATGATCTAGCGAGAGATACGGTGGTATGGATGCTTTGGGATTTGAAATATTTATGAGGACCGACCGCACCACTTCTCACTTTCATACATATCAGAATGTCGGAATGTTTGGAACAGATCTGGATCGCAATAAATATTCTAACATAAATACATCGTTCTGTTGTTAAACTTACTAGTTGTTCTTCAATTTTCCACTCTGGAACAGTGTTCCACTAAACCTCTTCTGAAAGAATGTGGCACTAAACGTTGCAAAAGGGGGGAAATGTCCCGAGAGTTAAAAATGTTAGGTTGAAATGGGTCATGAGCAACCTACCTAAGTGAGCCTTCCCAAAAGCGAGATACATCTCTAGCTGCCAAATGAAACCTTTCCAAAGTTTTTCCAACTGTATTAAAGAGGCGGAATGTGCAGTAAATGTCATATAAATCATCCTACGATAACGTTCCCGACGACACAAATAATGACCCGGTTTACTCTCATCAGCCACGAGCTTTACAGACGGAGTTTCGTACGCACACGTGAGATAATCGTTAGTTGTCATGGGCTTGGAACATATTTGGGGTAAAAATAGGAAGATATTTAATAAAGAATCTCAGTCCGTTTGTTTTATATCGGAGTCACGCCTAAAAGGGGGGGAATATTTTTTTTTTGCTATTTGCCTTTCAATACCACAAACGTAGCTTTAAATCTGCTAAATCATCCAATTTGTGAAAACTTTAAGGCATAATTGTCACACCAATCAGGTTTCTTTGTTGGGGAAATTATCGTTTTCGAAAAGATTTCTTCTAAAAATATAAATGAAAAATCCTTGGTATTTAAAAGGTACATATGGACCAACTTCCGCAAGATAATCATCCATAGAAGTAATAGATGTCCTCAACGTAGTTTGAAGTATTCAGAAGCCTAGCAAAAACACCACAGAGGGACCAAAAGTAGTTTCAGTACCTCATTTGAGGATCTCAAGGGAGGTAGTTGAGACACAGTAAAGGGAACATTATTATGTGGCTAGCCGGGATAATAATGCACATTATCATGGTTTCTTTTGACTCAGTTTAGCTCATTTGGTCACTTCCTCGTCCTCCAGTTCAAGGCTGTAAGCTCCGAGCTAGAGTGAATAAACACGGCCTCATATATGGTGCTTTTCCAGCTCCAACAATACGGTTTTTAAGAGCTTGCATGAGCTCTGAGTAAGAAACTGCATTCAGCATATACTGCATGCAACATTACGACCTGTTATCAGATGAAAACATGGGCGGTCTAGCCTTAATTATCCGAGGCGATGATTTGCAGAGAGTGCTTCGAGTACAATGCAAACTTGGTCTGAGTTGAGACGGGCTTACAAGTTTGAACAGCAAACTCGTTTGTTCACAATTTCATTATTTGTGCAATTAATTCTGAAACTGATCCTGTGGTTGGCAGTCTGCAGGATCATCATATGTTCCATAACAATGCCTGTCCACAGGAATTTCTTTCTGGGCGGTCGAGTGCAAAGCTGGGTTGTCGAAGAGAACTGCAAATGGCCGAGGAGGAGTGGAAAAGAAAATTTACGATATCAATTTATCACGTCACTCGCACACAATGTTTCGCATCAATTCCACATCATTTGCAACGCCGTTCCACTCCTTTCGAGCAACGCTTGCTTACCGTATTTCTGCCCAAGAGCGCCGAAATCAGCAAAAGCAAGCGTCACATCTCTCTCGTGTTTCATAGACCTTCCCTAACAACGATTAAGGATATGGAAACACTGCTCCAACTTGATTCCAACTTCTCACCACGACGTGTTGTTGAGCGGTGGTGGTTTTGGAAATTAATTTATGAATTTTATAATGATTGATGATGACCCACGCACGTGTGAGTGAAAATGGGACTGGCTTAATGGAGGTTGGGTCCAACCTGTGTGGATAAGCTAGAACCCTTTGGATACACAAGATGATGTGTCATGCATACTAGACTGTCTACACACCTACAGTACGTACGTCGGATCCCCTTTTCACCCGCTTTCAAAAATAAATCAATGTCCAATGTTCCATGCATGAGGAAACAAATTGTGAGGAAACAGAAAATGGAGGATAGGACAATAGAGAGAATTTTCAAGGAACCATTGCTCTTATCCGGAAGGAACTCGGGCTCCACGTGTCCAGTCGCTCTTATCTCTTCAAGTTTTCTTCTCTCAAGCCTTTGGTCCAGTTCCTCGGGACATATAAATCCACAAAGCATTTCATGTCAGGCAAACTATTGAAAATGGCCACCACAATGGTCCTATTTCCCAAGGGCTCATTGGACCCGGACCCAGCTTAGGCTTTCCAAAGACGGAACACTCGCTATTGTGTTCCACTTTTGATTAATTATCTTGTCTACATCTGTCTTCGTTCACGTTTCTTTTCGAAAGTTTTCGTCTTGATCCACGCTCATTCCATCTTGAAAGGGGCAAAGAACATAAATTAGCTGATTACTTTTGCCGTTTTTTCCACTCGCTTTCATTCTTCATGTTTACAGACAAGGAACTAAGTACTCCAGATACTTGTAGATGGGCGTTTGTTGCTAATACAGGCTTATGAATACGTCCACAATTTTAAGAGCCCCACGAAAAGGCGTTACCTGGTAACTCTCTATTCAATTCATTGCAGACGTTGAAAGTGGAAACATGGGTAGGTAGGAAGAGAGTTGGTAAGCATTCGTATGAGAGAAGCTTTCAAATGGTATAAGCCGCTCATTAGAATACTTGATAATAATCTCAAAATGAATAGGCTTCCCCATTCCTTTTGCTACTGAACAGTCTACATGGATCTTGCAAGTTTGCCGGAGGAAAAAGGATGCATCGTACGTGGTGAGGATTGAGCAAAATATCAGAGATAATCACTTGCACCTGACAAGGTTCACATGGAACAAAAAGGAAAAACCTGAAGCGGTTCCACGCCGCTTGAGAAATTGCAGTAGTTTACCAACCAACAACGGGCAGAAAAACATCGAAATATGAGTACACAGTTCGTATTTTACGGCTTTTTACAAAGCACCGGGTTTAAAGATTTAAGATGGGAAGATGAGTTCACGAAAAATAGAATAGGTGAAAATCTGTAGCAATGAAAAACAAAAGTTTTAAACACAATTTTGATATTAATGACGTACAACGATGAATATTGTCGAATATTCTCTAATTTTTTTCAATACTTATCGATCGCCAGAATTGATGTGAAAAAATGAAAAAAATGATAGGAATGTATCTAAAATACAATGCCTTTTTTCATGTTTTTCTAATAAACTGAATAAAAAACCTTATGTATGAGTATTACTTTCTTTAAAATAATCAGCCACCATTTGTTTAGTGGTACATTTTTGATATTATCAACAAAACTTCATTGAGAAAGGATTAAAACTAAAAAGAAACATCCAGCCAAAAGTTTTCTTAAATAATTCCTACTTTCACCCTAATATTGACTGAATGCGCGAAGTTAAAGTAAAGATGTAACGTTGAAAAAGAGTCATTCGTAATCTCAAAACATCTTTTGAAAAGATTTTGCATGGTTGAAGCTGAATTTGGTTCAAGGGCTTTTTGAGTTAAGCACTTCAAAAACGTGACGTTAAATGGCAGATTAATCTGGAGGTTGTCATGAAGAGAGCACTAAATCTTTGAGTTCAAACACTGGTTGCGCCAACCTCAACGATTACTTTCGATGAAGAATCAAAAGCAAAATGAAAATTTATCTAAATGGGTGCACGCATTGGTTTGAAACAAGTTAAAACAGGATTCTTGTATAAATTAAGGCCCCCCGCCTAAAGAAGCATTCCATCTGTTTGCTCAAAAAATTGCGCAACCGTAATTTACATTCTAGGCTATAGCCATAAATCGTACAATTTCTCCACAAATCCTCGAACTGAGGCCAGTATTTCAATTAGTCTCGTACCTTCCTTCTCTCTTATCAGTTTGTTCAAGGACAATGAAGGTGCGACATTTTTTAGCCCAATGACTCATTGGTAGCTTGCTTTATGTGCTTGAGAGATCAAGACAAAATGATTCAACGAGAACGATTGAAAAGCTCACATTCACAAGTTTTTCTCTCTTCTCCCTCTCTCACATCATTCCCACATAGATAAAGGGTCAGTTTAAGTTAGTCGACGTCGAATGAAACAAGAACATGATGAAGTAGTGGATCTAGGCATACAAAACTGTTATTTGTTCAGGGTTTAAAGCAAAAAGAGATTAGGAAAAGTCGACTTCGTGCAAGTCTTATCAGCCATGTTAAAAACCAAAGCATGTTGTTGAGTAAACATATAGGTGATTAGAATCACCTCAAACTTCTGAACTGATGCGACATTTTGAAAGTATCACAAGTCTTGCTTTAAATTTGAATGTTTAGTCCTTGGAAACGATTTTTTACATTTCATTCAAACCATCTGTGTACTGACTGACTTTCAAACGTATACATCAACGGATTCATTCACAAAATAAATGACACAGTATGATTATCTGAATTATAGAAAGTTATTTGACGAAGTTGTGTAAGAAGAGTGTGATTTGGTGGAGACTTTTTGGATGGAAGCATAATTTGTCGGGGTTTGTGGTTCTCTTCGATAAAGGGATGATTGAGGTAGGACCTGATTTCGGGGATCATTCATAAAGGGTCGATGATCCAAGTTCGCATAATTCAGACTGGAGGGTTTATCAGGTCGAGGAGGGGGCGTGTCGACGGAATTATCGCTCCGGGAATAATCCGGAGGAGATGACCTCGGTAAGGAGGCCAAATTATTGGAACCGTCACTAGGATAATCCGACACTTTGGAGCGGGGTTTCATTTTGGGGGACTTCTTGGAGGCTAAGGAGGGATGAGGGGATGATTTGGTAGTTTCCCAAATGGATTTGGTCATGGAACCGGAGGGATCCTGTTTAATAATGGGGTCGCTGAAAAAGAAAGAAACATGGCTATGTGAGATCTGATAAGGTAAGACATTGACTTCAATTAAAAAGAGATCTTGCAATTGTAGATTGCTGGGTGCCATAAAAAATCGTTCGACGGGTGCGAAAGAGGAACATCAAAAATGTGTGCTTTGGATGAACTGAAATATGTGTAAACCTGTGAACCTGTTGTTTTCGTCCGTAATTTGCGGGCCCGGGAGGGCCACCCCCGTGACCTCGGCTTTTCCCTTGAGATGGGGGCTTTGGTCCCACTGGCTCATGTCGACCTCGACCGTCACTGAAGCACAATGTGTTAGAAGCCTTGGCAAAGAGCACCAAGGCCGCCACAATGACCAAGACTAACACACCAAGCACAATGCCCACGATCATTCCAATTGTACTGGCAGGCAAGATCCCGTTGTCGTAGCTCTTGTTGATGTCGATGTTGATGTATCCTGAATCAACAAAGGAATTCGTTCCTTGCTCGATCTCACAAGTGAGTCGGAACGAAACTCGACCATCCTCATTGTTGGTCTCAACGTTGTTCTGTTCCAAAATTTCCATCAACTTTTCATCCACTTGGAACTCGATTTTGGACTCTAGGTTTCGAATGTACTCGTCCTTGTCATCGACACTGTGAAGGTTGGGACTGATTCGGAAGTGGGACTCGGAGGACAGATCGTTATTATCGTTGTTGTCGATGTACCACTTGAAGGTGGGTTCAGGACGACCGCCATAGGCTACGCACATGAGAGTGACCGTCTCCCAATTGGATTTACCCTCTTCCCAGTCGTTTTGACGGTCGTTAAAATTGTAATCCACCTCATACGTGTCTCCCATCAGCTCGTTTTCGTCCTCATCGATCATGGCCAGAGTCGACTGATTGAAAGTGAAGAGTTCGAAATCTCTGGTCGCGGTCTGAAAATGAAACAAAATTGACTAGTTTCTTTTCTCGAGCTATTCTACGATCTACTCAAACTCACTTGCACACCGGATCCACTTGATGAGAGTCCAACAGCACTGAGTTTCCATTTGCCTGTGTCTTCAGGTTCTGTTCCACTGATTCTGATTCCACAACGGTTGTCTTGGAACGAGTATTGCACACGAGACAAAGACTTACAGTTTTGTCCATTCTCGCCCGGTCCCGCCGAGCACTTGATATCGAAGGTCCCACTCGTATGTGTGCCCACATTCAATGGTTCGTCGTGGACCCAAACGCAGGTTTCCACTGTGCTGTCGAAGGAACAATCTAACGAGACAGTCTCTCTTTCTGGCACTGGATTATCTTCGTCATTTTTGGGAGTCATGGCACAATTAGAGATGGAAAACCCTTGGACCATGGCTATGAGTGCCAAAGGCACCAACGCTTGGAGGAAGATCTTCATGTTTTGTACAATATCTCACACAATACTTTTGATCAGGGTGGGGAAACGAAAAAATGTAGACTGGGCTGTGAGTCAAATGATTGGGGATTCAGGCCAAAGCAAGGTGAGTAAGCAAACATGGTTATCTTATCATTCACTATCGGCCTGCTTCACATTACATTTATGAATCCTGATATAACATTCTCTATAGGCAACTAGCCTGATAATGCCTGGAAAAGTATGACTAAACATTAGAGACATGCTACTTGTTAGGAAGCGCTAAGATGCTGAATTCGTCATCGACGTTTTGTTTTTCATCACACGCACTGCAATCACAATTTTGAGACCGAATTAGTTAGTGACTTAACAATACATCTTGCAAATAAAAACGTTTTTTAGGTGAAGTGGTTCTTTTCATGGGTTCCATATGCTTTACCTCGATATAAAAAAATCGACAAAATACCGACCCATAATCCCAGTATCCCTTTGTAAATTCTGTAAGTTATTCATGAGTTGACAAAGCCTGCAATTGTATTAGATCTTGTAATCTCTAACACAACTGAGATTGGGGTTGATGATGCATGTGATGTAGAATACTCTAGCACAATGATGTTACTTTAATGAATGCTCTTGAGCTCAAAAGTCCGCACACATACTTTTGCGTATGGTCCATCCATGTATTTACGTTTTCTCGACACCCCTCAGTTGTGCATGCATGCGTAATTAAGTTTTAGTCATTGGTCTCAAACCCTTTTTGGAGCCGCAAAATCGAAAATCGATATCAAAATATCGGGCAAAACTTGGATCCTCACAATTTTGTTGGCGAACCCCACACAAACAAACCCACGCTGTGACAAATGAGCCTCCACTTGAGGCTAAACCATCTTGTCATATTTCGCAACATCTCGTCTACTCTAGTTGCTTGCCTGTATTGTGTTCCTCCTAATCCATATGAAACACGGCACTAGCTAGACACCTTGGAACAAAGTTTAGACAGTTGGTAAAGACTGGTGCATTGCAAAAACATAGGCAGAACATAAATAATATTTCAACATTTTTTGAACGAATGAGATGAAACAAGTTGAAATATGACGTTTCTGATTTAAATGAAGGACTCAGAACTAGACTCCAATCTTTGCCAAGGGTCTTAGCATAGGGGGAGCTTTTCAGTGAGAGGTTGGTGGGTTCCAGCTCTCCAAAGCTAATTACACCACCCACTGTGAGAAATATTGACAGTCAACAAATCCTCTTGAAAAACGAGCCTAATGAAAAAATGGGAACATGTTGTAATTAGTTGCTTCACTTCCAATTCCCCCTCTACTTTCGCCCTTTTTCAACCTCAATCTCATCTTCATCATTCAAGATATTGGGTTGCATGGTTCACAAATCGTGTAAAAAATTATCCACTAATGTAAGAAAATGGAGATAAAGCAGTTTGGGCCGACGTTTCAACGACGTTTTGATAAGCATTCCGATTCTCACATAATGTCCTAGGTATTCGCCCTGTCAAAGATAAGCCCCCATGCTCCTAGATAACCCAAATTCAGGGCCTGTAAAGCTTTCTACGCTACGTTGTCCAATTACATTTCACTCCTCAATTTAAGGCAAGAGGCTTTTGAATCATATTTGCTTTCACGCCCAGACAAATCATGGTCATTAATCCTTGCCATTTCACCCCTTTGGAAGTGAAGAAGATCGAGGTGGTTGTACTTACTTGCTTGAATGGTTGGCTCGGTGGTTGGGTGGTCGAACCCAACCGACGAGAGAACAACGAAAGCCACGACGAACGGAGAAAGTTCGTCGAGGTTTTCGCGTTTCTTCAGACTTCTTTGGTGTCTCTCCAACTTTTTTCGCTTCCATAGCAAGCTGAAGCCGGGCTTGGCCCGCACATACTAGATGACAAATGAGTCAAATCTCTGGTTGTGAACGTCAAATAATTCTATGTCATGTTTACAAAGGCAGGAAATGCTCTCATGCTGCACACCTTTTCAAGAAGAGTAGTTTTGGCTCATCTAGAAGAAAAGAAAAGCTCTTCCCGTTTCGCGATTCTTTCCATTTTTCATGGCACGATTCTCGCAGCACAAATATGATCGCTAGACATGACAGGAAAAATCAATTTTTAATCAAATATCAATGAATCTGAGATTACTGGAGATCTTTTCGGAATCCCTGATGTTCCATGGGGCTGTTTGGAGTCCTATTGGGAACTCCGGCTCTAGGATTTCACCAACTATTCCTTCAATAGATCCCAGTTGCAAGGAAAAAAGAGAGAGAGAAGAAGAGGGCTGCGAGTATTTGAATTCAAAAGGAACTGGTCCATAGAGAAAGATTAATGTTAGACATGGAGGATAACCGAACCTCGTTTTGTTGGGGCGAAAGAGTTTGCCAAGCTTCGCAGTGGAACTGTCGTCGGCTCAAGAGCTCTGTAAAGTGATATTTTTTACACAATGCCAAGGAACGCTGAATCCGAATTCATGAATCATCCAAGGAAAGTTCTTGCATTCCCATTTGACTTGCCGAGGTAACTTTTTATTTCATTCTACATTTCCTTGACGATCAAACGTGTCATCTATGCCCCATTTTCAAATTGAGAATAGTTGCTGGTGATTTGGTGGCCATCAGATGGATCATTGATCAAAACACGCGGCTCCCTTGCATCCATGGTTACACTTGGTCAAGCAAAACGAGATGATGTTCTCGGTTCTCACTTTTGCACTTCCGTCCACCAACTCTCTCAAATCATCTCTATCTTTCACCAGGAATACTAAACTTTCAGGAAAGATAAAATAATTCGCGTTCCACTGGCAACATTTATCTTCAAATATGAAATTCTGTATGAGAGTGGATTCTTTCGTTTTTTGTTCAATCAAGGTTTTGAATGTAGCTTTCGTTAAAGAAAGACGACTAGATGTTTCTGATCCTTTCATTGGCGTTTTCCAAGAACCTCAAAATGCGGACAAGATTCAACAACAGCATGAATAAGTGCGAGTATTCCCTAATTTGCCATGAGCGTTCGTTGCACGTTTCCATGCGCGGTGAATGGATAGATCAAGAGATAGATGGATGGATCAGCCCTCATCAGGCTAAGAAATTTCCCCGATGAGTTTTTTTACGAATGTGGTCGGTTCCTATTGGGAAGTGCCAAAATCAACCCCATTCAGAGACGGACCGAGAGAATTATGACGTCCATTGGTGTCAGTACGAATGTTGTACATGTGTGGGTATATCTATCCATGAATGAATGAATGGTTGGTTGGTTGTAGTGAAGGCACACTCGTCCTACGGATGAGCCCCATGGGATGCAAGAGCGAATCTTTTGCATGAAAGATGATGATAGCCTCCACTGATTGGTTTTCAGTTTCCATCACTTGGCGTAACCAATCGATTTTCCATGGTGATGCATCCCATTCCGCCAATGAGGGGATGGATATCTGTACTAGGTATGAGAATTCAAAGTCTATTTACTCTCTGGATTTAGAAAGGATTTCCCAGCGTTTCCCTATGAATGTTCCCATGGTTGTGATGCCGTCAGATGAAATTTGGCATCATGATCTGGATATGTGGTTCTTTTACTTCTCTCGTTCTCCTTTTCTTTGTCCAAATTCATGATGTACGTGTACACAGAGAGAGGGGCTTGGGTTTCCCGCCTTAAAAGTGCTTGGGCGGAACTTTCAGAACGATTTTTCTTGATTCTGATTTTTAGCAAAGACCATTTGTTACACACTTCCCTTGTTTTCCCCAGACTTTTACGAACCTATTCATTTTGAATGCCCTGTTTCCACAATCCACCACCATCAGTCAGCCAGTCAGTCTCAGGCAGCAGACCAGTTGGTTGGTTGGTTGGTTGGGCTCACTTGCCGTGGAACTCCCCAGACTCGGATAGTTTCTTTCCAAGAGCACGGAAGGAGAAGTACATACAAGAAGGGTCGTTATTGTTGTAAATCGTGTTCAGTGGACCTCCGGTCATTTTTCACTAACCGTACATACACCTCCCCTAAATCCAACATTGAAAATGTACATTATTTACTCCCCAAAAAAGAACCCTTTCCGGACTTACGATTAACAGCCTGATAACTTGGATAGAACAATATTTTTTCAATGACGAATTTCGATATTTGGGTAGCATAACAGTCGAACCAAAGGCAGATGATGAATTATCAACAAATGATATTTTTGCAATTCCTATGATGATGTTATTCTGTACGGACTTAAATTGGAGCAGGTTTGCTTAAAATTATTTTTCGTTTCCATGTAAGTAGAAGGCCTGCAAAGTACTCCTGACAAAAAATAAGGTGTAAATACATATTTTCTATACAGACTATCACGAACATCTGAAATACTGCAAGTAATTCAATGAACCATTTGGTTGACCAAAAAGAATAATTCTCTAAAAGCATGTTGATTATCCATAGTATTGCTAATAATTTTGGTGTTTAGGTGTTTCATAATCTTTGTCAAGGGTTTCACTGAAACTAAATGAATCTACAAATAAAATAATGAAGTTATAAGAAATCTTGTTTTCTACCGCTTTCAGTACGTTTGCTTTGATGAAAATTAGTACAAGTTTATGGTTCATATTTGAGAGGTTGCGAGAAGCCGTCCCCGTCAGCATCGATTTCCATGATTTCCATGCTGTTTCTTGCATCAGCTGTTGTGGGCCATAATACATTAAACTCTTTTTCTTTCAACGTCATTTTAATCAATACAATCTTCCTCCAAAATGACGGAATACGCCCGTGAACCCTGGTAAGATTACCTCGCCTCCTTCATTCTACGATATAACTGACCTCTCCTGTTCCTGCTCTGTTCCAGTCCCTGGCGGATCATCGATGATTGCGGCGGAGCCTTCACCATGGGCTTGATTGGAGGATCGATCTTCAACATGATCAGCGGGGCTCGCCATGCGCCCACCGGATTCTCGCGAAGAGCAATGGGCGGGCTTATTCGCATGAAAGAGCGGGCACCCGTCTTAGGCGGGCAATTTGCCGCTTGGGGCATCTGTTTCGCATCTTTCGACTGCACCTTCGCTCATCTTCGACAAAAAGAAGATCCCTGGAATTCCATCATGAGTGGAGCCTCCGCCGGAGCAGTAATGGCTGCTCGAAGTAAGATTCAAATTGGATATTTGAAGACCTCTTGAGACCTTTGACTCATGATGGTTTCTTTCCTTATTTCTAGGAGGTCCCAAGCACATGGTTGGAAGTGCTTTGGTCGGAGCCGTACTTTTGGGTCTGATTGAAGGTTTGGGTATCATGATGAATCGATATGCGTCGCAATCGTTCCGACCGCAAGATCCTCGAGAAGCACCCGCCGATCCCAGTGCTTTGGGACCCACTCCATTGTAATCAATAGCAGAGAGTGGGTGCCTTATCCGCATTATTGTTCTCGCATCGCCCGTCTAAAAACCTGCATTATTCATTCTGATATTGGTAGTTGTTCTGCTTGCCATGAAATAAAACATCCTTAACGTGTACGTTTTCAACATTCAAATGTGCTAGGTAATTCTGCCCAAGAACTACTGAATTCTCTGGACGATAAGGTTATCGACGAAATTTATAATTTCCACTAGCCATATGCCAATCTGGCAAGCACACTTTGCTTTTGTTGTGAAGAATGCATTTTATAGCTACATCAAAGTTGTGCACTCTCTACAGAAAATGTAAAATGGATGAGCTCGCCCTTTTTTTAATTTAAAATTACTAGAGAAGGGCTAACTTCTGCCTTTTGTGTAGACTTATTGCCTGAACTTTGAATTCTAACGTTTGTTTGAGTTGAAAATTGAATCTAAATTTTTCATGGCACAGACTCTTCATCACTTACAAGAAACAAGTTTGGTCCCTTGAGATAGAAAACATCGAATATCCCTATAAGGTCTGTGTCCACCTTTCAGGAGGTTCTTGTTCTGCCCTTTGCACTCTTCACAGTGTGTCTGGCTGCTAAAGAGGCATGTGCTCTCACACATGGTTGTTGCTGAGTAAAAAAGAAGTGTTCACCGCATGACTGATTTGATCGAACCAAAAAGGATCAAGTCATTTCCAGAGTTTCTCTCGAAACTACCAAAAAGAAACATGATGCACTTGAAAGCAACATGTTTTGTGTTTTTGTTAGGCTGTTTTCAAGTGTTGAGCAAAGTTGAGGATGAATTTTATCGGCATAGAGTGGCTAAAATTGACAAAACCGAGGTACCATTGGAGGAATACAAGGGAAAGGTCCTCCTGATAGTAAATGTGGCTTCAGAGTGTGGTTACACAGATGTTCATTATAAGCAATTGCAAAAAGTCTACGATATCTTGGGCGATTCGGGCGTCTTTGAGATATTGGCTTTCCCTTGCAATCAGTTTGGTAATCAAGAACCAAAGGAAAACTTTAAAATATTGGTGAGTTAACATTTGAGGTTTGATTCTCAATGAAAGTTTTTACACTCAGATTTTTAATCCCACAGGAATTCGCGACCAAAAAGTACGGAGTCACTTTCCCCATGTTTGCCAAGGTTCTCGTGGTTGGAGCCGATGCTCATCCATTTTGGCAATATCTTGAACGTGTGTTCATAACATTATAAGTGACCAATCAAAACCATAATATTTAAGAACATTTCTGTTTGTTGTAGGTGTGGCAGGTGCTGCCCCAAATTGGAATTTCTATAAATATTTGATTGATCATGAAGGCAACCTTATCCACGCCTTTGGACCCAACATCAACGTGGAAGATATATTTGACAAGATCGAAGATCTTGTGAACAAAGCTAAACTTGCCAACACGATGAATGAAGAGTCGTCCAAATCTGAGCTCTAAGAGCGAAATACTCTCGTTTATTCATTGCATGGCAAATCATGTGTGATAAATATTAAACATAACAAATATTACTTCTCAACTCAAACTCAGTTTAAGACCTTAATAGCCATTTTGGCCGATCTTAAACTGTGCCAATAGCCTCGGAAGTCCCTCCAAACAATTGTATCCGCGTAAGATCCGGTCAGGTTGGTGTTTTTGTTAATGGAATTGAGGTTTGAATGATGACAAGCTCCATGCCTAAATTTCAAAGAAAAGGTGAGGCTAAACCCTGAACCATCCGTTAAATAATTAGAGGGACATTTCTTACCACCAAGCTCCTCTGAATCGTCGAGCACAATTACCCTCGGGCCAGGCATCAAAATCCCGATCCACAGAACTAAAGGAGAATCCAGAGTGATATGAAAATGAATCTCCACCCAAACCCCCGGTATAACCATCTACATGGAGGGCGTACAAATCCTGGAATATTCATTTTATTGTGTTAATAAGCGCTTGAAAGACGGAAGTGTTGAAGTGAAATGGGGCTAGACCTTTCCTGAAATCTTGAATTCATTATAGATTGCGTGGTCCACAATCCCGTTGGCGTCTTCCAACGTCACCTTGAGGGAATAGTTCTTTGAATTGGTAATCAAGTGCATATTTTCCAATCCAAGCCAAAATTCTTTCCCTGGAACGAACAAGCGATCCACAAAGTCATGATTGTTTTCTCCTTTAAAATAACATTATTTTAGTTATTCTCATGTTCACCTGGAACTCCAAATCCGTTAACAAATGCAGTCCAGGGTCGAACAAAGTAATTTTCCAAATTTCCAAATTGTCCTCGGGATTGAATCACAGACCACCCATCCTCATCACAATTCATTCGAACCCTACGATTGCCCTCTGCAGGTCCAATTGGGAATTCATGGACCCCAGTTTGATACATGGTATTTCCAAGAACGTTCAGAACGTCTCCACAATCTCGAATATTATCAGAATCTGCCAAAAAAAGGTAAAGACATTTGTCAGGCGTCTTCTCTTCTAATGATCCATCCTTGTTCCCTCTTCTCTTACCGAGTTTGGGACACCAAGTTTTGATCACGGGCTTTTGTACTGGACGAGGGTTGGATTGAACGATGGCACAAATCTCTTTAGGCACATTGAGACACTTCTCTTCAGCTTCAATGGTGGGCAAAAGCATCGCTTTGTCTTCACACTTTTTTCCCAGAGACATGGAACACATTTCCCTAGGAACCTCTTTGACAGTCTATTGAAAGAGTGGAGACGTTAATTTTGGCAATGTTAAGGAAAAAGATTGTTACTTACAAGACGAGTGAGATTCCGACAAAAATTCTTTTTTGGGCAGAACTCGTAGGGAATCTTGATTGGCACAGGATCATAGACAATCATGCACTTCTTTTTGTATTGATCACTACATTTATTTCGCTGAAATATCATGTCAGTAATTTGAATGGTTGCACTTTCGTAAGTCCTTGAATTTTCAGGTTTCAAAATGAAAAACCGAAAAACATCAAGAATTTAAAACGCCACTACATAAATAATCAAAATGCAACATGTGGAGACAAGCCAGGAAAGAGAACTTTGTTCTTCATTGCAAAATGCAGTTTTGTTTACTTAAGAATGTTTAGAAAACAGAAAAAGGACAAGAATTTATATGATTCAATTACCTGATGGCTTTTGAATTTGGTCACATAACTATTCATGCACTCCTCGTGATAAACATGGCGACAATTGACCTCCTCATCATACTCAATTTCTTCGCTCATCACAACTTTCTCCACACACTCGTAGACCTAAATTAGTATCAACATTTTTGAAACTTCGAAACAATTTTCAATGTTTAAAGATTCAAAATTCTCACCGCAATATTTTGAGCGTTTGAAAAGGATACATACACCAAAAAGAAGGCAACTCCATAAATGAAAAGTCTTTCCATTTTAAAAACTATCTGAAAATGCCAATGCAAATCGAGCTCTTGGGTAGAACAATGCTCGTTTCAGATTGATGCCTCATTTCTGCATCCAGGTTCTATATAAAGGAATACGAGAGATCAAGCTCCTTATGCATGGTTGCAAATTCGCGCATTTGTTGACATTGAAAACCCAGTGGAGTAAGTTTATCTTCCGGGTTTTTATGGATGACTGGGTCAATGTTCTTTTTGTTTCTCTGAAATGCCCATCAAGTGTAAGTAACGAGGATAAAAAGAATGTTAGTTTTCAGTCAACACTAATTAGGCAAAAAAAAACATTTTCTTATTGGTGGTATTTTTTTCAAGCCTGTTCGAATACTCGAACATTTTGAAGAGTCAATCTTAATTGAAGACCATAAATCGTGACTAGTGCTCAAATTTGATGCCTCAACTAAGACCTTGAGTTTAAAGTGGATGACCATGATGCCACTACCATGTTTATCTTCATGGCAAATTTACATTTTGCTGAGGAGAGAAATTACATAATGTTCTGACGTTTTATTGCAAGATGCGAAGAACCAATTGATCATGAGCGATTATCAGCTAAAATATGTTAAGAAATAGCACTGATATTTCGAATGCCGTGTTTAGCTGATGGGACCCACGTTACTTTTGGGTCGAACCGACGATGTCGAAGGACGGACAGAGTTCTTGGGGACAACTGAGGAGCCATTTCCATTATTGGAGAGAATTGTAGTCGTTGATCGAGCGAATTGGGCTCGTGTTTCACCGTTTGTGGCTGCCGAAGGGGTTTTATTGGAGCCAATGACCAAAGAATGCCTAGGATAGCCTTGTGGAAGGTAATCATCAGGATTGTTCCCGAAACATTCTTTGGGGCAAATTGGATAGCTGCAAAACGTAAAATAAAGTATCGGCAAGCATGCTTGACACAGTTCATGCTTGTTTTTATTAACGAATGAGCAATTGTGTGATAGGTAAAAAGAGAAATTTGTGTCTATGCAGATCTTGAAATTTTACTGGGTCAAATCTCATTGAACCTAAAAAGTGTGTGTAGTCTGGTTTTATTTCGTAAATTTGTTTTAGGGACCAACAAGTATTTGTAAAATGACTCTAACACACCAAATTGGTGAGGCATCAACAGTGTATCAATTTTAGATGGAATAGTAAGATAATAAATGAGGCAATGTCCTTGGGTAGACCTGTGCCCATGTACTTGGTCCATGTAGTTTAAGATGGTCTCGGAGGAACAAGTTAAATCTTTAGAATGAAAAATAATGCCAAATCAAACTTAAGTTCTGGAGAGAGCATCAATTGAATGAATTGGCCCTTTCATGAGTAAACAAATACATAAAGAGCTACTTTATTTATTCTTAGTAGCATTTCCACTAATCTTTGAAACAGGTGGTCTACCCAATACAAGCACAGCTGTACTAGTATTTGCAAAAGTAAGTAATTGATTTGAGCGCACTGACTAAGCTCCAGACTACTCAATTTTGGCTAATCAGAAAGAACAAGGAAAAAGTAATTTGATTCTTGACCTCCAGATGACTCACTCTGTGTTTTCTGAATTGATTCTGAGAATCAAACTTCGATAAGGATATTTGTGATACATACAAGGTAGCGCACTCTGACGAACCTAATGTAACAATCAGTTTTCAGAATTTTACCAGGTACTGGATATCAAAATTCTCATCGCTAGCATCCCTCTCCCGTCAATTCTTGGTACAACTAAAGTTGTAGGCACGGCACAACATTTCTTCATGGATTTGTAAATTATGAAAAGTTGCTACTTCTCAGCAATTTTTAAGTTGAGCAACCGTTTATCTGGTGCTGCGAAATTGTTAAATTAAAAAAAAACTATTCATGTCGTCTCATTCAAGGACGTCTTCAGCCAAGTTTAATTTTTAGTTTACCCGGTTCATTGGCATTTAAGAAAGTTATTTACATTTTTAGAATTTTGATTATGTTTTAAAGGAACGTCAACTGGGTGGACTTCAACTCTCAATTGGGCATTTATAATGAAGTGCAATGTCTAGTTCCTTCCCGGGTATGTTTAAAAATTTTAAAAAATCAAATGCCTTCACGATAAACAAATATTTGAATTTACCAACAGAGTTGAATCACGAGAATGATGACAATCACGGCCAAGACGATCACCAACAACGCCAGAATGGCAGTCCAAACTTGAGCCGCTGTTGATGGGCCCACAGACAATCCCGATGCGGCGATATTTATCCCGGTGGACAATGATATGTCGCAACAGTGTGGTTTCAGAATCGGAAACGCACTGGAACTCAAGAAAAGCTTTTGTTATCCTTTTATTGCTCTTCTCTGAATTAAGATAATAGAGCACCTGGAAGTTGGTTTGGCAATATCAAGCCCGCAAATGATCTCGTTCTTACTTCCACAAGTCACATCCAAAGGAATCTCTTCCCAATTGGTTCGAGCCAATCTGTTTCTCTGTTGTCCAATGGGAAATCCAGATTCGTAAGTTAATAAGGTGACATTTGCTTCATTGATTTTTGAGCAAGCCAGCATAAGATTCAAAGAGCCATTCGTTTTCTTGAAACCATGGAGAAATTCACGGCCAGGTCCACAATCAAATTTCTGAACCAATGTTCGATCAGAATCACCTGGTGGAACACAATTTGAAAGTTTGTGGGCTTTCAGGCATTTGTCATTGTCAAGGCATTCATTTACGACTCACCAAAGTTGGAACACAGCTCTTGAGTGAAGTCTTCGCTTTCTCCGGAATTTGAAGATTTGCATAAGACACAGAATTTGATCGGAGCTTGGGGTTTCCACTCCAATGTGGAGGGAATCCCTATAGAAATCCCGGAGAGTGCCTTTCCATTTGAACATTGTAGCACATCTGCAGCGACGAGTATTCAATTACATCTCCATTTCAGAAATCCATTCTAAAATGTTTTGTGCCCAAAAACGTCTTACCTGAAGAAGGTTCCTCGGTGTTCCCAAAGGGTGCTAAGCATGTAAGTATAACTGTGAGCCAAGAAAACCTCACACGTCCTTGCCTTTGGAACATTATGATCACACTGGGCCTGATGAACTTTGAGAAGGTTAAGGTTGGCGAATTCTAAATGTCAATAACCTGGTGGTTCTCAAGTTTGGTGCATCTTTGTCTCCTCTTGCTCTCAGAGAAGAAGACGTTGGCGGCATTTATCTTCATCACCGTTGGAAAGCTGGCGATCTGGGACTTCTTGTTTATCATGTATCGATCACAGAACACTACTCTCTAATCATACATTCACACGGGACTACTTTGGACCAACAACATGGACCACCATATTTCCCACTTTCCAGTGCGCTCTGGTTGCTCCGTATGGTCCAAATTTCCAGGACCTCCAAATAAGGTGTTTCTGGCCTCACATGCGTCGAGGAACAAGACCAAGAGGAAATATTCGACTAGAGGAAAGGGAAAACAAGCAAGTCAAGGAACCCGCTCGAGAGTGACCAGATCTAGGCCATCTTTTTCTTCGTTCTCCGAACGAATGATTACTAGGTATTTGAAATTGTGAATGGACACTTTGAATGACAGGTTCCGACAACGAGTTTGAATGGCTATTCGACTTAGGGAAGACCTCTTTGATTCTCGGCAGAGCATGTCTGGTCTCTGTATATATCTCGTGATATAGGCTCCCTTAACCATTGGCCCAATCCCCTTTTCCCATATGCCACCAACCATGTCTTCTCTTCCCTTCCTTCATCATCTTCGTCGTTGCGTTTTGGTACGTACTTGCCACTTGCTTCCGTTTCTCCACCGTGATTTGCAGACCTCCAAACCAGGGAACGAAAATGCTCGTTCGCTCGACACTGGCAAATTTAATGTTAGAAAACTTCTTCGTGCTCGAGTACATTCTGCCAGTAGATTTGGCTTTTGATCGTGTTTCAATTGATAACTATCCATCATATGTTTGAAATAGAAAATTGCCCAAGGACATCTTGATTCTATGCAGTGTCAAGGTACTACAGTAGGCTCTCTTTCCGGTACAAATCATGCATTAAATCCTGAGCAGAGAAGACAGAGGAGGGGAAACAGGACAATAGGAGGTCCCTGACAGCCACACGAGAAGTTAACAGGCAACAGGAATAATCTCAAATCTCGGTGGAGAAATCCCATGAAAGCCTCTTATTCCCATGACACTTCTACCTGTAACCAATGCTGGCCAAAACTTTATTTGTTGGAGGTGTGAGGCTCCCATTGATTGTCAAAACGCTTTTCCCATGGAAGAGCTTAATTGAGAGTGAAAATGACGAATGGAACCCACACGAAAATTATTGGAATGCGGGTCTAAACAATTTTCCTACTCAAAGTCAGTCATAGCTTTGATTGTGCACACGTTGTTTTCTCATCTAGGGCCAGAAACTTGGAAGAGAAATAGCTTGCGGTCATGAAAGTCTAATCGTAGGATATTATCTCAGATTGCCGTTCTCTGCATGAGCCAGTTTACGTTTCAGAAGCGAAATGAAATAAATTACCAGTAGCCTCGGGACGTTTTAAGTCCAGAATTTTGTAAAGAAAAGAAAACTCAAGCGTTTAGTGTTGCTTCTCGAAATACTGACATGATTGGTGGGATCACAAGAGCGTGTTGTATTTCTGTGTTCCCTTCTGATTTTCCAGTCAATCGAATTAGGTCAGTTGGCTGGAAAAGCTTTCTACTCGATTTGCATGTGATGGAGACATTTCCCAACCAATCTAAGAGGGCGCCAATTGTACGCTTATGACTTGCACAGTGCCAAGTATCATTCTGAAAATAAATTGAGAAAGGTTCGGTGAAACGCGATTTCGATTTACCATTCTCCAGACTATTGGCAAATTGATTTTGTGCAATTTGTGCAATTGTTGACTAACCAACTAGGTAAAATGTGATTTAGGACATACTAAAGGTTTTTCGTGTGTCTTTATATGTTCAAAGATTATGGAACTTTATAAGAAATAAACAACGGGAAATGAAATCTCCGGTGACAGGACAACTCGACCCAGGGGACAAGTCGACCCAGGG
>JAAGOF010000071.1:334101-352851 GCA_010645155.1 Tigriopus japonicus | reverse complement strand
TCCGAGATCTGAGATCCAAGATCCGACCTCGACCTCGACCTTGCCTAACTTTTCATCCATTTTCACTGATGCTGTTGTATTAGTGGCCAAAAACCACGCAACCCCGCCAATCAACACAAGGTTAAGCAACTACTCCGCTGAATTGTTCGGAAGAACTTCCATAAGCATCCTTCCAAGTTCGGGACGTTTGTCAGTGGTCCATGGATTTATCGCCGTGAGTCATCCACCCCACTTCCATCATGTTGGGATTCTCCCGATTGAGCGCCACCTCCGCGGTCTTTCTCGCCCACCGATCGGCCTTCAATTCGACCACCCGATTGGCCACCTTCGCCACTTTGACCCCGGCTCATTGCTCTCAGTCTGATACATATACGGGGTCGAACGACCGAACCCGATCCAGATTTACCCAAACCAGCCCGCCCACTTCCAGATTTGTCCCACCTCAACGTGGTTTTGCTACCCGGTAATCATGGCATTAATTCTACAAAGGCGAAGTCTTTTGAAACTTGAGCCAAGGCGTCTGATGTTTTAAATTTAATTTTAGATTGGCCGAAGTGGGCAAATTGGAACCTTTAAAAATGGATAGCAATTATGACACGGGTCAGATGTTCTTGCATCGTTTGTTTGGTTATCGTGGTGTGATTCTCTTCCCCTGGTTGGCCAAAGTCTATGATCGTGACATGCCCAACGTAAAGAAAGAGAATTCGGCCAAGTAATGACGAAGGATTGTAGATCATTGATTCTTAGCATTATTGGTGACAATTCATTTCCAGGGATATCCAAAGTCAGGACGAAATCATTTCGAATCCTAGTGGAACCGCCGGCAAAGAGGTCAAAGGGAAAACGCATACCTATTATCAAGTCAGTGAGGCATAAGAAATGAGCTTTTTCGAACAATAATATTCTCCTTTGGCTCCAGGTTCTTATTGATGGCCGTGATTGTCCGTTTATCACTCATCGCGCTCAAACCGAATCCGTCACATTTTTGGGGAATCACACGGAAAACACTCGCAATCTCTACGCTATTCCGGGACTGGATTATGTGGCCCACGAGGATATCATCCCGTACTCCACCGAAGATCGCTCACCCATTCAGCACGAGCTCTTTGATAAGTTCTTGAGCTATCGCGAAGGCGATGACCCCCCATTTGGTGCCTTAGATACCCTCAAGGCGTGGCAGGAGAAGAACCACCCTTGGTTAGAGCTCTCTGACGTTCACAAAGAGACCACGGAAGATATTCGAGTCACAGTCATTCCATTCTATATGGGATACAGGGAGACGCAAGCGAATAACGTGTATTGGGTCAGCGAATATATTTACTGTAAATTACTAAATGACCTGAAGTTAAGTTGATGGATGATCTTACTTTTTTAGTGGCGTTATTGCATCAGACTAGAAAATCTGGGCGAGAAGGCCGTCCAGCTTCGCGAGCGAAACTGGCGGATTTTTTCTCTCTCCGGCACTCTTGAGACGGTACGAGGACGAGGTGTGGTGGGACAAGAGCCCTTGCTATCCAAGGACCAACCAGCATTCCAATATTCTTCCCATGTCAGCCTTCAAGCCCCTTCCGGACACATGTGGTAAGCTGAATGCATCTCATTTTAATTTTTGGGTTGAATGAACTTGCTCCGGGTTCATGATCCTTTTCGGGCCAAGTTTTGTAACTGCTCATTATTGTAAAATGTGTTCCATCTAGTTACATATGGTTAAATCTTCTACAGATTGAAATTTGAAGGCCTCCATTAGGAAGACTTTAAAATGTCGGAATAGGATGTAGAAACGAATGTCCGAATCAATATTCCATACTGTGACCTTTTTTGTGTTCTAGGGGCACATTTCGAATGGAGCGAGAAGATGGCCACGCCTTCGATTGCCGAATTCCTCCATTTTCGTTGGAAAGTAAACAAGACGATCCGAATGAACCACCCATTTTGGGTAATTGACGCGTGTGATCTGTGACTTACAAGAGCGATTTGAATATTCACTGGCTGAAATGCTTCGCGAATAGTTGATCATATAAAAAATACACTTCTTGACAGTAATGAAGGCCAAGGATATCAGGGTTTTAAATCAATATGAAAACTTAAAAAAAAAACTGACCTAGCAAGTCATAATACAATGGCCTGTGCACGAAGAAACTTTGTCAAATGCCGTCAATCCAGAAGGCGAAGTAATAGTGATGGACCCAAAGGGCTCATAACCGAAACTGAAAGTTTCGGCCGAAAAAGGGCTTACACGAAATCGAAACCGAATGCAGCTGACCACAAAATTTCGTCAAAATTACCCAGAAAATAACCCAAATTTTGACTTTTTATAAAAAATTACCAAACTGCAAGAAATTATCCTAACAAAACAATTGTGAATTGTTCTTAATTTAGGATTTTAAAGAAACTAACATTCGCTTCACCTAAATGGCTCTTACATGATTTAGCATGCCCTTAACACATCCTACTAGGGTGCCCTCTCTTGATCTCAAAATGATCAACTCTGCCGTCAGAGCAAGCCCTCTGAAGGAAGCAAAGTTGAGCTTAAATCAAAGAGAAAAATGACAATCAGCGCCATCTTGAGATAGAAACATTTCTGGGTACATTTGGTAAATATTTAGTCTCAATTTGTGATTAGTCAGTGTGACTTTTTACTTTTTGAACACATAATATCGTAGCTGAGCTCCAAAAGACTCGAAATGTGAAGAGAAATCCATTTTAAGATGGAAGCTGTAATTTTGATAACAAATCAAAGTTAAGGAAAGATCTGAAATCAAGGGACTTTGCCCCTGTTTTGGTTCCATCTAGTGGCAATTTTTGTAACCTTCAATTAACATTCTTCATACAACATGCACTTTTGCGCTGATCTTACACTTTTGGGGCTTTTTTGCTCCTACTTTTTGGCCTATTTTTTAACTGCGCCTACCTAGTCTGTCTTTGTCGTGAATTGCGCTTTTTTCCCTCATATATCTGGAGGCACTGTAAGTATGTGCTCAGACAAGAAGCACTGGGATCGTGGAGTGGGGGGTTAGCAATGAGAATGATGATTTCCAGTAAGAGCAATTCAATTACGTTCTTCTGTTAATGAGACCTTGCATATGTTGACAAGAATACGCATTTCAATTTTCAGCTCAATAGAACGGAGGAGACAAAAGTTATGGTCACTCAAAGTTCAGTACAAATCCTGCCGAGAATGAATGAACTTGCTCTTTTGTGGTAATTGTTTTACCACAAAAGGGTGAGTTCATTCATTCTATGCTCTCTTCAGTACATAAATTTGAGAAGGCATAACTTTTCACTCCGGCATTCGATTGGGCTGAAATATGAAATACGTGTTCTTCTCAATGCAAGCCAGGTCTCGTTTGCAGAAGAACACAAATGGTTCGTTACTGCTGGAAATCATAATTCTCATTGCTAGCCTGCCACTCCGTGATTTCCGTGCTTCTTGGCTCAGAGTTCCATAGTACGATTTTTGGTTAAGTGTTGCGTTGTGACAATGGTCCTTGTTTAGGTTTCTGGGCCGGAAAGATTACGTCACACTGACTTTTTCTAGGGAAGTGACATAAACTCAGAGTCAAAAAATGGCAGCACTGAAAATTCAAAACACAAAACTTTTCAGACTTTTTTTCGCAAAATTTTACCTTGCATGAACAAAATTTCGGTGTCTAAGAATTTGGACTTCAAAATTACCCAAATTTCGGTGTTTTGATAATTTACCAATTGACAAATGTTTATACCAAAAGGGGGTCAAAATTTACCTTGATTTGGTAATATTACCCAAATCTGGGAGCATTGGGTAGGAGATTAACAGTGCTGCCACTTTTGATTTAGGGTTTTTGTCTCTTACCGCTCAGAACATCTGGCTGTGGTTACAGGGCTAACAGAGTAATGTCACTCCAGTTCAGCCAGTGGAGATTTGTTTTGAACACATGGCATCAATCTGGCAGCAAGGTTGCCAAGTGACTTGATTCATTGTGTATTGCTCTTGTTTGAGCAAAGCAGTTGAATGAGCAATTTTGTCACTGACTCCCTGAAAATGCAAGTTCTGGTTATGAATCAACTAAGTGTGTCCAATGTCAAATTCCATTGCACACACAGTGCAGGCTTGGTGACTCAAAATATTTTTGGAGTGTCATTTCTCTGTTAGCCCTCTAGCTGTGGTGAGCTTTCTTACTCAAAAACCTAAGCAAGGGCCAATATTGAAATACTTTGGCAAAAATTGACTTTGAAACGCATCAGTAGGAACTATTGAGGCGAGTTTTTCAAACATCCTACCTAGGCGGAAACTATGATATAACGTAACTTTATGGAAAAGCGGAGCTGTTGCGTTCAATTTACCTAATTCATTGATATACTTAAGGGCGGACTATAAAGGTTACTTCATAAATAAGAGCCAGTGCAAGACGGGTTTTATGAAGACAACTTGTTCAATTAAAACAGAGTTCAACATCATCCAGTTTATTTTCACGGAACTTTCTTCAAAATATCTCTCAAATCTGACGAAAAAAGTCATCAGTATTGATGATTTACATCACAGAGTTGGCAGAGAGGAGACGCTGGGGCAGACAGGCCTATCATTTTGTTGGACAATTTTCAGGCCCCAGCTGACTTTTGGCTGTGACGTTTTCCAGGAAGTTGTGCCCAAATAAGTTCGTTTCGTTTGTAGGGTTGAAGTAGGGGTGGACGAGAAGCCGGTGTCGGTGCCAAAGTGTTGACACCAAGTTTTTTGGGCTTTCAGTGTCGGCATCAATCCCAGGTCTCTGGTGCCGACGTATAAGGCTACAAGAGTTTTTGAAAAACGTACTGCCCGCCCAAAAACTTGATCCCAATTTTGATTGTAAATGTAAAGGACTAAACAAAATCCAAAATCATCATTTTTGGTTCCATCATAAACATAAACGCAATGCAAGAAAATCACACACCCAGCTAGGGTATTGTAAAATGTAAGCTTATTTTCCCTCTCTCCAGTTTATGTTGCACTAACATGGACTTAAATGTCTTTAGAATGCGTAGGTCTGTCAAAACTGGTGCTCCATATTACAGTCCAAAAGGGCACATTTTGTTTGACTTAATTGTAAGGAACACGCTATCTGTGTCAGTGTCGACACCACGACGTTGATTGGTAACTTCAACACAGGTGCCGGTGTCGGCGTGGGTGTCAACCTTGCGGTGTTGGTGTCGGAGTCGAGGGCAAAATTGCCGCTGTCACCCATCCCTAGGTTGAAGTCAGGGTCACTTGTTGTTTGTTTGGGCACAACTTAAGTAATAATCTTCGGAAATATCAAGTTTTCACCTGCAACCTTGGCTCTTCAACAGCTGTAACTCATCCAACAAAAATTTCCGTATATCCGCCCTGTGACTTACATTTATATTTAATGGAAGCTTTGAATTTACCTCAACTACTTTAGGTTGTTATGGAGGGTGCTGCAACAAACCAAGCATTTTGCCTTTTGATTTCCCCCTTAAGATGTTGGGTTCAAAATACAATAATATAAACCTTTATAAGTTAATATACTATCATATTTAAAAGAAAAAACTTATAACTCCAATTTGTTTTCAAGTGTAGCAATTGAGAGAAAGAAAAATATCAAAAAAATATAAATTGATTCTTAGAGTCAAGAAATGGCAGGAAGGGAAACTTGAAACACTTGAAATAGTTTCTGAGGTAGGACATTCAAAAAACTCACCTCTGGACACTGATATTGATAAATACGACATGCTGGGCCAGTCCCTTCCCCTATCGTAGTGTAGGCGACTTGAAGTTGACTTGGATCAGTCTAGAGGGCTAACAGAGAAATGTCACTCCATTACAGTCAGTGGAGATTTGTTTTGAACACACTTCATTAATCCGGCAGCAAGGGTGTCAAGTGACTTGATTCATCATAAATTGCTCTTGTTTGACCACAGCAGTTGAATGAGCAATTTTGCCACTGACTCCTTAAAAAACACAAGTTT
This sequence comes from Tigriopus japonicus, assembly GCA_010645155.1. Lineage (NCBI taxonomy): Eukaryota > Metazoa > Arthropoda > Copepoda > Harpacticoida > Harpacticidae > Tigriopus > Tigriopus japonicus. The sequence continues at coordinate 346,911 of JAAGOF010000071.1, read as the reverse complement.
GAGTTGTGAATCATGTAACTTAGTGTGTTCAACATCAAATCCTATCGCACACCCAGTGCAGGCTTGGTGACTCACAAATATTTGAAAATTTTCGGAGTGTCATCTCTTTCTCCCCTCTCTTCTCCAAGGGTTGACAAGAGGGCTCTTTTCAGCCCTCTAGAGCAGTCTAGAAATACTAGAAGGCAGTGATTGGCATTCAAATCTATGATTGCCCGACCCGGCACGGACTGTCTGTGATGTCATTCATCATGCGGGAAGCCTAAGTTCATGATTAAAGGAGCCTTTTCTTCTAAGAAACACATCTTAACTATTTCGCTCATCTGATAGGGCAGTTTGGTTATTGAAAATCCTCAAGTCTGCTGGAAATGTGTCTAAGGTATTAACCCGATATGCAAAAAGTGAATTTCAACTAGTGTGGAGTTTAAACAGGAGCCGATTAATTCACATGATCGGGTGATTGACAACAAAATCTCAGTGATGTGAAATCTCGGCTTGCACAAGTTTTTTCACGGGAGGTGGCAGGGTAGGGTTACCTCATAGAGAATGGGTGCTTTGCTCTGGTTTATGAGCAAACACGAATTTGAGGTTGATTTGCAACCCTGCTCAGAAGTCACGAAAGTCAGGGATGCCTTGCCTTTTGTCGCTTCTTAAAGAAAAAAACCTGTTTATGAAGGCTGGTAGACAGTGGGGAATATGTTTTCACTTAAGAAAATTGGCAACCCCAGCACCAGGTCAGATCACTACAAAATCAACAAAGAAGAAGTACTCTGGTTTGTTGTTGAACTTCGTTAGAATTAGCTGAATGTTCAACTGAATGCTCTTGACCAATCACCAGCGTGAATCATCGGCACCGTGTGTTAGCCTACGAATGCCAATATCTATCTAAGTGTATCTAGAGCAGTCTATCACAAACTGTTCTACTGAGCAAAGTCGTTTTTTCATAGTGCAACTCGATTGACTATGTCCACATTGAAGGAGTTGAAGTACATGGCAATGAGAATAACTTGATTAACTATGTATTAAGTTTATTAACTTGCTAACTTGCTTCATATTTAAGTTGAAATGTTGTTACCTCTCTAAATTGGACCATTTTTGCAAATCTTGAACAAGCTATTTCAAGAAATTAAGACTTAAGCATCATTCCACGTTACACCTGTACTCACGGTACTGAAAAATTCGTGTTAAGTTTCTATGGAAATTTGAAAAACCATGAGACATGTTTCAGGCTCAGGAAACCAAGGGGAACAACTTTTATTTACTGAGTTTTTTTCAAAGTTAGGTCTAGTTTAAAAGTTATATGTCTAGAAACCTAATGAAAAACCATTTTTTAGTCTATCCAGTACACTTTTAGAAGAAATATCTCACATCTATAGATATCTGTGGTATTGAAGGTCTAAGAGAAATGATACTCCAAATCCTTCGCGAGTCACCAAGACTAACTGTGTGTGCGATGGGATTCAAAGTTAGTGACACTTAGCTGTGTGATTCAAAACCGGAATTTGCGATTTCAAGAAGTCGCCGGCAAAATCAGTCATTCAACTATCATGCGCGAGCAAGAGCAATCCGTGATGAATCAAGTTACTTGGCAACCTTCCTGGTGGACTGAGAAATGTTTCGAAGCAAAATTCCACTGAGTGAACTGGAGCAAGGATAACTCTACCCAGGATCTGAACCCTCAACAGAAATAGTGCCATTCTCAAATTAGACGTTCTTTAGGCAACCCAAGCCAATTGCCATTGGGCAGGATTGGCCACATTTGCCCTTCAAAAGGTGATGAGATTATTGGCCTGCAGATAACATGACTTCCTTGTTTTGGTGGATTAACAACCATTTATATTTTGAGTATTAAGTTCCTTTCGCTATTCAGAAGGTGATACCAGGTTTCTTTTATTTAAAAAAATAACTTGAGCCTAAATTCTCATTGTGGGATCCATACTACAATTCCAACAAAACTACAATATTCAGTCACCCTTGTTTGTTTTGCCAGTTGCTTCTCACTCACAACATTTGAAACACACCTCTTTTCATATTGAAATGTGATAAATTCATCTATGCAGTGTCTTTTAAGTGTGCTATTTAAATCGTGTTCAGTCCATTTGGCTTGTGCCAGTGCTCCTTCATCTGCTGCAGTCCATGTTTGATGGCACACCCACCCTTTGAAAGTGCAACAGCTTTAGTGAAAGGAGCAACTTTACACCTTAAGTTACTGTGGGATTCAGTGAAGTTTTGATCAATAATTCATCATGTGCGAGTTCATGTGCTGGTGGAACTTGTTCTGTTGGTGATTCAGCCACATACCAAAAGTCCAATTCCTATTTTTTTATTGTGAGTGAACCAAGAAAGTAAGATAAATACTAGTGTTTGCATTGTGTGAGGCATGATTCTGGGCATCTTTTAAGCTCAAAACAAAACATATATCTTGGCATATATTTGCCTAAAATTGCAAAACAAAGGTATTGAACATTTGTGAAGTCACCAAAGAAAGTTTTTTATTAGATATATAAATGCAGCATTTCATTCTTAAGCCATGTATTTCATTCCTTGATAATACTCTTCTTGAAAACTATGAATCCTGTGATGGGAGTGAATCTAACTATGTTTGAGAGTAATATGCGGTTGCAGTATGGTGGAAACTGGAAATTGCAAACAGGTGTGAGGATGAATTCTAATCTGTCCTTACGAACTAACAGCCATTATGACATTTGAAAAGTATATATTATCAAATCATGCTAATGGCACATAGTTAATGAAGGGAACATGTTTTTTGATTAACTGTAATGCATAAAGTATAACTTTATAGTAGAGAACAATGCAAATTATGAAAACCCTCATGAAGCAAGTTATTGAAATGGAACCAATATATGTCTTGAAAGTCAAATATACTTAGGTCAAACTATGTTGATGCCTGATGGTTTGATCTTTTTACACAATAATAGGCAAAAAAATATTGAAACTTTTAAAAACCCTTTGAAGGCTAAATGCAGGGACTTAATACAGACTGAAGAGAGAAAATTTTGGTGTTAGCAATTGTTTTAGGTCTGAAAAAGTTGCTAAGCCTCCTATGCGACAAAACGCATAATGAAAAGGTTGCGTTGGCGCCAGCCGTCCAGAAGTTCCGTGGTCTATGACTGGAGTAACATTCCTTTACATATAGAACAGTAGGAGGTACCAGCGCACAGTAATAAAAGAGTCCTGTCAACACGTGCGTTATCTAATGCATATTAGTTGTATAGATATTTGATGCATCAGGTCGCACTTTCCATAATACACCGTCTACATGGTAAATTAGGACCTTTTTTCTCCCTTCCTAGGTGGCCTTGAGTGGGCAATCAAGGCCTAACCAAGGACCCCTTTGTCAACCTTGGCTAAGAACTATGTGATGAGGCAAGGATTTCTAGAATTGACTAGTTTGAACACGGCGACCAAGATCGAGTCGATTTAGTGCACAGAAAAAAAGGAAAACGGGGCTTTTCCTTTTTCTGTGTAGTAAATCTATTCGATCTTGGTCGGCCATGCGCAGTCGAGCAAAATCTAGATGCTCTGGATGAGGAGACAACATGTCTCCAAGGCAGTGAGGGAGGACCTAGGGCAGGGGTAGGCAACTGGTGGGCCGCGACCCAAATGTGGGCTCAAGGGTGGTCTTTGGTGGGCCCAGGAGCAATGGTGAAGTCCAAATTAGTGGGCCCGCAAGACTTCCACAGTAGTGTACTTGTGGGCCCAAAGCTCTTTGATCGTTAATTTGTGGGCCCCTTAGCCTACCAACGTCTGTTTGGTGGGCCCTTGACAACATGAAAACAAATTTATGGGCCTTGACCCAAAAGTAGTTGCCGCCCCTTGACTTAGGGTATAAGTCGTACGGTACGGCTTAGAAATGCACTCGAACCATGTCCATGAAGGCCACCAAACTGGAAGACTGAAAGAGGTTACTGGTTGACCTGAGGAGCCTTGGTGGAAAAATCATCTTGTTCAGTGGCGAGAACAATTGGATGGTGGACAGGACGTCCAGAACGGCCAATGGCTTGCCACGGAGAATGAAGATGCTTCTGCAGTCCTCACAACAAGATTTCCAACCTCTGTGATGATACTGAGATTGATCTGCAGCAGTGGCGAGGTCATGCTCCCTTTCTACTTTAATCCTAAGGAAAGGGTCAATGCTAAGAGGTACCGGTACTGCAAAGGCATGGGGAAAATGGCTATTCCTTGCAAGAAAGCCACAACCGTTGGAAGGGATTTTTTCTTCCAACAAGACTGTTTCAACACGCACAGATGTTAGGGCCACAAAGCTCCTCAACACCCATTACATCAAGTTCTGGGATTGAAACACTTGGCCCTCGAACTCACCTGATCTCAATCAATTAGATTTCTTGCAGGGAAAGTTTGATAAGGAGGTGTGCAGGTTCAGGCACAACAACTCTCGGCCCCAAAGTCCTCCATCACCCATGTGTGTAACACTAAAACCAGCGGAAGTCATTGGGGCCAGTAAATTCTTTAGGGGTCAATGCCGGTGGGCAAATTGAACTATGTTGTTGTTAAATACCCTCTCTGGACTTTTGAAATGGCAAATTTATCCAAGATATCCTTATCACAGATCTTGATGAGGTTTTATTTTGTCCCAATTAACCATACACACTCTTTACGTATGTATTTACAAAAAGCAATTCATAAGTTTTGGTCAATTTTAGTGCTTCAAAGTATTGACTGGGGACCGCAAATGGACTTGGTAATGGTTTTGGGTTGAATTAATAGGTATATCCCTTTACGATTGATTTGAAAAGCTGAGCAATGCTAATGGAATATCAGATATGTTCCATGTCAAAATTCAGCTAAAAAAATTGTAGTTCCATTGGGATCCATCACGGATCACTAGAAGAAGTGGATGTTGAACGAATTTTTCGCCATGACCCAAAGTGGGCCGACAATGAAATCATCAAAGGCATTCACTTAACCTTAGAAACAGAGCCTTTATTATCTAAGAGTACATGGATTTTTACGTTATATTTTCTTACCAATATGTGAGACCTATTTTCTAGATCCTGTGTTGATTTGACAAGTAGGACTTGTTAGTTTTTGCCACGAAACTGCACATTGAGTGGCTTCAAGTTTGAGCCTACATTTTACAAGGATTTGTTTCATCAATGATCAGTCAGAGCTTGCTAAGCAATACTGTTCTTTTTTGTTATTTTATAACTGTTTTACCTTTTATTTATATGCATTACATATTACTTTAATTTCATTTCAGTGAGGTTTCAATGATGTTTATCTTTTTATTTTTTGAACATAATTTCCATTTAGTTCGATGCATTTTTTACATCTTTCTAATCAACCCTCAAATGAATGTAAAAGGCCATCTTTTGACAACACTCTAAGGATCCCCTGCACGGTTAATTTAAGCTCATTCTCATTGTCAAAGGTCTTCCCAGACAATTATTTTTTCAATGATGGAAATGATAGAAAATTCATTTGATGCCAAATCAGGTGAATAAGGGGGATGTCCAAGGAACTTGATCTTTTTCCTCTCACAGAAAGCCGTTGTTTCCTGGCTGGTGTGAGGACGGACATTGTCATAATGGATAATCCAGTCCTTGTCAGTCTTGTTTCTAATCTTCTAGTGATCCGTGGATCCATCCATCAATAATTTAGACACTTTACAGTATATAGCAATGTTGAGTTCGTCTTCTATAACTTGCCCTGACATGTAGGTTAGTATTTGCCTTGGGAAAACATTTCCCTGCAAAGTTACGTTTTAGTGGAGCCCAACTTTTAATATAATCTTTTAAGCCACAATAAGCAATATTTAAAGCTCCAGGTGGAATTATTCTCTTCTCTCTTTGAATCCGTAACTTTGGTCTTTTGAGGCATTATTTTGTCCACTTCTTTTTCGGAGATTGTGATTGTCCCCTTGTTTTTTCGACTGGAGACAATTTTGGATCACTGTTTGACCATTTGTCCTTATTCCTTGATAAAACCCCAATTTGATTGGCTTTATCCCGAACTGGTGATGTCTTGTTGAAACACGGCTCAAAACATGTTTGGCAAAAGGTTTGTCTTTGAAAAAAGCCTACATCTACAATTTTTGATCTGGCCTGGCATTAAGACCTTGGTCAGTTCTCTTAAGGGAAGCATTGGGTAGTGATTGGTAGTGATGGACCGAAAGTGCTTTCGGCCGAAATTACGGCCGAAATTTCGGTTTCGGTTTCGGTTATGCTTACCGAAACCGAAAGCAGACAAGCACTATATAAAATGGAGTTTGACAACAAAATCGAAAAAAATTGGTCCAAAAACCTCTGAAATTTAAGTATTAAGATTTTTCAAAATTTGCGACTACCCAACATCGAACACATTCTGATTTTTAAGGCGGATTTTGCATTTGAACAATTTTGTAAACAGTGAACACTGCTTTCGGTTTCGGTTTCGGTTAAGCCCTCTTTCGGCCGAAACTTTCGGTTTCGGTTATGAGCCCTTGCGGTCCATCACTAGTGATTGGTGACATGGAAGAAGTTTTTTAAGGTTGGTTGCGGTTTTTTTCTACTGTAGCAAGGAATGCGATTCCCCATAAACAATAAATCATAAATATAATAATTTAAACAAGGAACATTTATACCAAAATAATTGAATGAAATTGATGGCTCCGTCATCGTTGTCCAAATTTGAATTTTCTATGGATACTGGGCTGTTTCATTGGTTTTATTTTTATGTTTATTATTATTATTAATAAGCAAAGTCTATTGATGTTGGGATTTTTATGGTGATACCACTGATCAGTTGACTTGTCTGGAGAGGAAATTATTTCCAATTTGGAGAAGCTGATTTGTTTGGCATTTTATACAAATAGGATGCATTTTTTTCTAACTTTCAATCAGTTTGAGGAGAATAATGGGTTGGCAAGGATGATTAGCTTAGTTGTATTAACTTGCATTAATACATATGAATTGTTTTTATTTTAATGTAACTATTAATACACATAATCAGCTATTTATTTAGTGAACACCATTTGCACCCATGTGTTGTTCACATAATCAAAGATCTGATTAATGGAAATGTTCACTCAATGGTTAGTTAACTTAGTTGAGAGTTTACACTGGAAAGGATGTTAGCTGTATTTTTTCAAATAGTTGAAGAATTCCGAAGTTTAGTCAAAATAGCCATGCTCAGTTGTAATTTTGGTACATAGTCCCAAAGACCACTCCCAGTGTCTTTCTTCCATAAGTTTTTTTTCAACATTTCAATCAAGCGATCAATTCGTCAATTTTTTTTTATCACCACAGCATAAACATATCTAAGCTTACACACTAAGCAATTTGTAAGCTGAAAATCTTAAGAATTCAGACAGTTACCCACACCTAGAAGTAGCTTGAAGAGTTTGGTCAAAAGTAGTTAGACAGCCTCCGCAAAAGCCTCCTCAGACCATTTAGCTTGATTCTAATGTGTGCCTCTGTCGTACGGATCTTTTTTATCCGAGTATGTTTCAAAGTTTGGAAAAACGTACGTGGTCAAGTCAATGACCGCGTTTGCAGAGAGAACTAAAATTTGAATGGTAACCGAATCCCACAAAGCTGACTAGGCAGGTTTTTACATTTTACATTAGGTTGTGAAATGCTAAAAGAAATTGCACCATTTCTTGAAAAGATGGAATCATGGAGTATCACGGATAATTGAATGCTTAAGCTTATAAGAATTTTAATTTTGACATGCATTTTTTTCATTTTCTGTTTCTCCAAGGACATACGAATTTTCATTTGAAATGCTTGTTGGTCGGAAATGGTTGAAATTTTGTTAAAAACAATAGGTACACTACAAAACTTGCAATTTGCAAGTGTTTTGTTCGCTTAATGACGAGGTTCACTATAAAGAGAGATTGAACATTAATAACAAGTTGGTTTGTCTACAATGTTCGCTTAAGGGAGATATTTACAATACTCCCTGAATTGAGAGTTGATTGCACGATTATACAATTGTTGAGCCTTGGTTTCATTTCTTAAATCTGGTGTTTCAATTTGCCTTGTCATTGATATTGTGTTTCATTTTGCATTAGATTGTACAAAATTCCAACATAGAATGAGCCTTTCCGAACATACCATACAACATACGCCAATATAGAATGAGCCTTTCCGAACATACTATACAACATACGCCAACATACATAATACGTAAAAACCCGTTTGGTCACATCAAGCAACCAAGAAAATTGGAAGCCTTTGAAAAGCCAACCCACGAGGTATTCGAGCGGTGTTTGACAAAGTATGAGAAACCTCTTCAAACAAGGAGAGTTAAAATTGTAAAAGGGTTTCTTCACCTAAGGTGACGCCATAGTCATTTTTCTTTATCTTTATTGCCCAATTCTACCCCAATCGTATGACCAGACGAAACACAAAGCAAGTCAGAAGGTTTCAGGTTTTCCCAGAATGATGGTATTCAAAAAACTCAAGATATTGTTCTGATACTGAGCATTATGTTAAGATACTGCCATCAGAGATCGAATTTTTTGGCCGGAACAAAACGAGATCGAAACTGTTCAACCTAAAACAACGAACAGAACAAGCTTGCAAGCAACGACAAAATTTTTACACAAAAGTGCCAGAATATAGCGGTATGAGACTTCAAAAATTGCAGCAAATGCCCAGTAATTAGTAATTACGGAATGTGCAGTAATTACCAATTACCAAAACAATTTTTGGCACTTTACAAATTCTTGGTGACGCTGACAAACATCCATCCATACGCAATGCGTCAGCAAACGTCGCTTCCTTGAAAACTTAAAAAAAGTCTTTTACCGTAAATAAAAATTACTTTGATCAACAGAATATATTTTACGCATTCACTGTTTATCTGAAGCCTTTGAATCTTCAAACGCATATTTTATGATCAACCCTGACGAATTTCAGCCCATAAATATAAAGCTATACCTACCATTAACAATAAATGTCCAATGAACGTCTTTTACGTTTTATGAACACGTTTTACTGGATATCCTTAACTCTGTTTCAAGAAGTGTTGGGAATTCAATTTCAACGCATTCGTTCTCGTTAATGTTGCCTCTCTCTCAGGGAAATAGTTTTTTGAATTCCATTGGGATCGAATTGCAGCCCCAAAAAATAAACCGTGTGGTTAAACAACACAATTGCCGTTGCCTTAACTCTGTATTTTTAAAGGTATTCTTGGATTTTTAGTGGATATTTTAGGTCTTTCAGCATATTGTTTTACCATAACTCGAGAAGTTTTTAAGCATATTTGGGGGCACTTTTCTTATTGTGTTAGGGTATTTCCATAGAAACTTGGAAGGATAGACATTTTTAGTATCGTGACTAAAACATTTCTATTGACATACTGGTCTTTGAATTATTTTACAGGCGAAGAAGCCAAAACCACTCTGTGAAAAACAAAATGGAGTTTGAACGCGCTATCTAGGCCATTCCTAGATAATACTAGCATAATTTCCCAAAATTATAACCGAACAAAGCAATTTTACATTCAAATCTGACACTTAACATTGAGGATTGGCCAAGAATGTAAACCAAAAATCGACCAAAAATGTAAATCAGGCAACCTAAGATGCTTTGAAAGTCAAGTAACTCCAATTTTGGATTTCTTTTTGGATCGTCTTTATGTTGATTTTGTTTTAGGATAGCACTGTCAGATGATCAATGAAAAGCCTATCTTGTTCCCTTCAAAATCGTTTGATGACTAAAAAAAATGCCAAATTTGCTTTCAGTTGTTGACAAATGTTCTATGCTTTTTACCATGAGAGCACTATAAATCATTCCAAAAAATGCACGGGGTTTCGCTCTTTAGGACCTTCATCCCATCCAGTTCTGGGGTTTCTCTCTCGTTTGTCTTTTGGTCGAAAGTTGTTTGACCCCATGCAACCTAAAACGTTATAGAAATTCTCCAGACTGTTTGCAAATCCCAAAGACAGTTATTGATTACAACAAGCAAATATTGGAACCCTTGTGTTTTCAAACCACCTTTTTGACGGTCTTTGTCAAAAACACGTTATTGAGTGAACGTATGTTAAGCTTGGCCCATTTAGCAAAGAATCATGCATTAGGCGTTTGTACGCCATGCCCTCATTGGTTGAATGGCCAAGTTGTGGTGACCACACTCTCAGTGATTCGTTTGTTAAACTCGGGTTGAATGATCGTTAGTCTCGTTTCCGATTTAGCTTGTAATGTCTCTTAGCCCTGTCACAATGTGCAGAAATAGTTTTCAGTTCTGTTTGTTGGTAATAGAAGTTAGCTTTAACTGTATAGTACATTTTCCTTATTTGTAACCGGAGGTGGCATTCGCTAGGGCGAAGCCACATTTGCAAATTTGGGGCCGTTTCGGCAGACCCTGAGTCCGCAAAACTACCCAAACCAGACGTCTGGAAAGAGAACAAGGGCAAAGAAAGAGAGAGAGAGGATCAACGAATCCTGTCTGAAACAGAGCTGAGCGTAGGAGTTTTTTGCAAACCCACATCACATCTTTCAAATACCAGTCATTAGAATATGAAAACAAGACCAGTTGCATAGGATTTTCCTTGTGATCAAATCTGATCAAATTTGGCAAATTTGCGAACAATCGCACAAGTATGGCTTTCCTTGGCGAGAATATTGCCTTCGTCGTTTTTTTGCAAGCCGAAACAGTGACTTGAGCGCACTCGTCTGAGTTCTGGGGTTCGCATTTTGCAAGCTGGATTCCACCTCTCTGAAGGGGCGGGCGAGGCGATCGACCCTCTAGTTGCCAAGGGAGCAAGAGCAAACGCGATAGATAACCCGAACACTTGTGAATTGCAAGGGAATAGGGCGAATTCGGTGATCCACCAAGTTGTTCGACTCGGAGGTGGCAAAACCACAGCCAAAGAGGGACCGTGCCATTGTTCCCTTTAGGCAAGGAGGAAAATCAGAAGTATTGTTGGAACCGTCTCAATCAATCTATCTTCTTTTCGATTGAGATTGCTCTATTACCCTTTCAAGCAGACGCGTTCTTATTGGTTGATCCCCGACAAAGCAAGGGTAAGAGCTTATTTTACAAATTTTACAACTCTCCCATAAACCTATTATCTGGGGTTTATATTTAAGTGGAACTTAATTGTCTTCGCCCAGATTGGTTAAGTTAATTATCGTCTATCGACTTTTAGAACTCTTTCCTTTCTCCCGACTCGATTAGTTCAAAATGGTGTCGATAACCCTATTATCGCCGAGTGGCGAAAGTGTTCCAATCCCTTTTCCTCGTCCCAAACCCACCAAAGACCGAGAAGATAGCGTCACTATGCCACCTCCCAAGATGAATATCGTGGTTCCTTACTCGGGCAAATATGACAGGACAAAGGATTTGGAGGATGTCGTGCCTGAGCCTTTGATACACGACATTGACGAGTTCCTCAAATCGGTGAGTTTGTGCGACCATTGTTTGGATACCTTTCCTCTATTCAACGATCTAAGGGGGTTAAAAAATGCTTTATGCACTCTTTCAGAAGAATGTCAAAGGCTGCACCAATATCAGGCCAGATATTGGCCTGAGTGATGAAGAACTTATGGTCACCACGACAAAGGAGCTCAACGAAATCATGCGAAAGATGCAAATTTCACCTGCCCGAGCCAAGCGAATTCGATACGAACGACGAATCCTCAGGTAAGATTGCGCTCACTTCAAAACAATGTGCCATCGTATGTTATCCATTGGAAAACTTGTTCAAACCTTACAGGGTAGTGGCCTCCAATAAATCGTTGGAGAACGAGCGACATGATCTCAAGTCAAAGGTTCACGATCTGAGCCAATCGTTGAACTCTTCAAGGAAGCAACTCGCCGAATTGGAGGATCGTCTTAAATCACTCCGAGACATGGAAATGCAAAATGACGAGGAAATTATGAATCTAATCCGGGATGAGCCAGGACTCATTCATGAAGTCAAGACCATGTTCTGTAACTGTGACCAATTATTAAATTATACATGTGTGTACTGCAAATTTGAAGCTTAGTCTATTTTGAGAAGGGATCCCAATGAAGATTGCTTCAATTATTTCCTTGTGAATACTAATTCTAACTCGAATGATAAATGATGTTCGTTCCCTTCCACATGCCGAATAAATTGTTAACCAGTCGTAATTGGATATTTCTGCTCATTGCAAACTTTCTTTGGGCGCTGATTACGATCAATAACGTTGCCTAATTGTAGGGGTAGATCTTTTGAATGAAACTTTCATGAGTTATGAAGGTTGAATCGGTAATTGAGCATGGCCAGGTTATTGGAAATCCGCAAACGATAATGTCGACGATGGAATGTGAAACACTAGAAAGAACGATTTATTGCAATAGAAAAATAGACATTCAAAAATGTCTCTCCAAAAGGTTTCCATGACAACATCAGATTTTGTGTGAGGTCTTGATCATTTCATGCTTTCCAGGGACCTGAACAAGTACTGTTTCTGTTTGGACATTTCATGATCTACATCTTTGTTACACACGGCATAACATTGAACCAGGAACATGTTTGCATCGTCTTTGAGATGCGGATTTTCGCGCACTATTCGAATGATTTCCTGATCCAATTTCTGCTCTTCTTCGTTAAGAGCTTGAAATTTCTTCTCCATCTCTGCCAAGGATTCTAGGGCTTTCTTTTTGGCCGACGAGTAACTTTTCAAATCGTTCTCCATTGTGTCTTGGTGATGTCTCCTTTTCACTCGAAAGACGGTAGCATAGCACCTGAAAGACGTTACAAAACAAGGAAGAATCAGTTTGTTTGGTTCACAACTTCTCTTGGATGACTGATTAAACACCAGAGCTTACCGATTCTTGAGCAACCTCCGTCGTTTCTTGAGCCTCCTCTGTTCC
>JAAGOF010000071.1:311370-334021 GCA_010645155.1 Tigriopus japonicus | reverse complement strand
TTTCACTCGAAAGACGGTAGCATAGCACCTGAAAGACGTTACAAAACAAGGAAGAATCAGTTTGTTTGGTTCACAACTACTCTTGGATGACTGATTTAACACCAGAGCTTACCGATTCTTGAGCAACCTCCGTCGTTTCTTGAGCCTCCTCTGTTCCTCCTTGGGAACATTGAGGCGGCGGAGCAACGTGTTTAAGCTTTGGAGATCCAATGATACTAACTTCTCATCGGTTAAATTGGCAACTTTCTCATCAGCTTGCAAGTGGTGGCTCGGTACTGATGGCTCATTCGTGTTGAAAGCCTCGGAAGGCGATTCTGATTGCACTGAAGTTGATGCCGGGGAAAGATCCTCCCGACTTGATAATAGACTCGAGGTTCGTCGACCACTTGGCTGAACACTTGGGCCTTCGATCCCATTGGGTGAAGAAGGCACCTGAGAGGGAAGGGACGGTGAGAGAGATCTTCTTGGATCACTTGGATCTCGTGGCACACTGGCTGTGACCGAGGGATGAGAACGAGGAAGAAGAGGAGGAGGAGGAGGAGGAGGAGGAGCGAGAGCGGCTTGCGATTGTGAATGTGGGGGTGTTAGTTGTGGTAGTGAAAGACGGCGTGGTGATGGCTGATGGGGTGGGACATGATGTGGTGGCGGTGGTGGTTGTGGATGTTGATGCTGATGATGATGATGCTCATACTGATAGTGCTCATACTGACAATGGGATGAATGCTCGTCAACCTGCCGCTGAGGCCGGATTTGATCGTGTGGAGTCAGAATCACTGGCCGTGACCGATCCAATGCAATATCTTTGTAATAGTCCAACTCTGAGGAGGACGGAAAATGTCCATGGGCGTGTCTTTGCTCATTGTGAAACTTGTGTCCTTCCCCATCAGGATCTTGAACGTGTGAGCAATCATTGGACTTCAATTCCTCCACATTCTTGACGCGCAACATGTGCATAACCATGGCACAACTAACACTTATTCGTTTGTTCGCATATCACAATATTTCACAAAAGGGTTCTTATCTGGCGACACTCCCACCTTTGTCGCCGACCAAATCGTAACTATTTTCTGCAAAAGTTTCAGTGTGTTCTCCCCTTGCAATTTCAGGTCGAGAACAGTCCTAGCCTCAGTTTGGCATATCGACGTCGGCCCGAATTACGGACTTCTCGACACCTAGACACGGCTTTCATGCAAAATTCAAGACACCATTTTACAGTTTTTGTTTATCCTCCTACGCAAGGCTTCTTTGGCCTTCAATGACACACTCAACCAATAATTTTTCAGCTCTTATGGAAAGCCAGCCCTGTCCAGATTCAAGGGGTCCTTTTCGAGACAGACCGAGGACGCTCGCTCAATTCGCAAATCGCCAGGCTTCTCTCACTTTTCAAGCTTGCGTGTCTGCAAAAACCGAGCGCTGCACTTTGTACAACACTCAGCAGAATCATATCATCAGCCAGCCTTTCTTTCATAGCCTTGCAGCTGCAAGAGGGCAGTACAGAACAGCCCGCACCACATAAGGAAGACCTCATTTGGCAAAGGTTTTTTTGCACGAATCAAGTTATGCCAAGTAGGGCCAGCTTTTCTATTCCCCGCTTACATGAAGAGCTTCGCTGGGACGATTCAAACCATGCTTCAGTGGCAATGGCTTGTCTGGCCATAGATGATCATGCTCATCTGGCAGAAGAGCAAGCAAGCATTTGACACTTGCCTTCCTGAAAGATGCAATTTTGATCAAACTTGATTGGCATGAAAATCGAAACGTTATCAATACGTTCTTGGTGGGTTGTTCCATGCGCCGGTCCACGATACTTATTGATTGAATTTCGACAACGTGTGCTCATGTAGGACGCAGCCATTGGAGGCCGGATCGAAGTTAATTCGGTCGTTGAGTTAGTGCAAACCCTGGAATAAGCTTATCTTTTGGCGAAATGCAATCGGCCTGCATTGCCCGAGTCAGCGGTTTCTGTTACCCGTAGTAACAGACGCCCCGTGTGGAACTTACTTCGCCAACTGATTAAGACGCCAAGGATTGAATGCTCCCCAACAAGTTTTATTAATGGTTGAGCATATTTTCAACATGAGCCACAAAGGTGAATGACCTTTGCGAATTGCTGACATCGATCCAGACAACTTCAGACAGAGTATTCTCCTCTGGCCTGTCGCATGTGCAATTTTCGAGACACAACGTCATTTCTCGATGGCAACGGATTGCTTGAGAAAGCCGAATAACACACCGAAAGAGAGCAACCGTGGAACTGAGAATGGTAAACTGCAACGCAGAAATCTGTAACAGACTCGATGAAACAAAGGAACGATGCTAAAAAAGGGTCGAGAAATACAGATTTTGGTGCGTTGAATGTCTGAACTTATGTTTTGTATTCACATTAGATACCTGCGAATCAGAAACACGGAAAATCGGCTTTGTTTAGAAAATACGTAATTGCGTAGCCTCAAGTACATCAGAGCTCAAATCGTCCTAGGAGGAGGCTCAGGAAGAATAACTTTGAAATATTTCGTCATGTCTTGGTTCACAAAAGTTCACAATCACCTTTGAATCTTGATGCTAATAGCACAAAACAAAACCCGCAAGCAAAAAATGGTCTGGATAGCCGAGTACTCTAAAGCAAGCGGTTGAAAGGAGCAGATGTTGCGCCGAGTCAACTAAATGTTCCTATAATTTAGATTTTTCAATCATTTGAAACGTCCAGCTTCTTTTTCAGAAATCCAGAATGCACCCTTTAATACCTGGGACTAGGGCGAATCCAGTTGCAGAACCGTGAAGAAATAATATTTTGTATTTACCATTGGCAAACAATTGGCGACGTACGAAACAAACCATTACTTAGAGGGGCGCACAAACATAGCGACAAGGAAAACGGAAGAAAACTGTTTGAAAAACAAGCTAATTGAAAAAAGTGTCTATTCACCCGAATGTCAAATGGTTATGAGGGAGAAGTACCTTTTTGATGTCCATAGGGGTATTTTTTTTTGTAGCTAAAGAGGTTTCGGATTTGTAACCGATTCAAAGAATGTCATTCGATGTAAAAAAAAGGGTCATGTTATGTCTTAAAAGAGTGTACTGATGTATTAAAGTCAAGAGTGATAAAATATCTGATCTATCAATGAATTTGAATTGGCAGATCTAGATGGTCCCTGGACGTAGAGTTGGTCGGGAATGTTGGATAGATATCTGTCCAAATGGGTTTTAAATGATAAAACTGGGTCATTAGATGAAAACATTCTTCTTAGTTCTGAAGGTAAAAGATTGTACAATTGTGGAGCACGATTAAGGACAAAGTTCTTTTGGAGAGTTTTTACCAACTTTGAGGTATTTGCATTGTTGTCGTCTTTCACGTTACATGTTATGCCTCGTCTCTCACTATAGGGTATGTAGTGTTTATTCCAGGATTTGGACATATACCATGAATACATTTGAAAACATATAAAATAAGATATCGTTCATATCTTCTTTGAATGCTATGGATTCCAAGCGTTTTCAATCTATCCCAGTATGAAAGATCGGACATTTTATCAATAAATCGAGTATAGGTGCGTAAAACTTTTTCTACTTTTTGAAGATGAAAAGAATCCATTGGGGCCCAAATTGGAGAAGCATATTCCAAATGTGGTTGAACAATTGCTTTATATAGAGTCATCATGGTCAATTTGTCTCGAGATTTAAAAGAACGGTAAATCCACCCACAAGTTTGAAACGCCTTGGTTACCTTTAATTGAATATGTTGGTCAAACTTTCCATCACTTTGAACAATCACCCCTAAATCCTTAACTGTGCTGACCACTTCAATAGGTTCGTTTGAATTATCAAGAAGCGATGGAGGTTTCCCTCCCATCGTCAAAACCTTGAACTTATCCCCGTTCAATGACATATTATTGTCAGTCACCCACTTATACACTTGGCTCAGGTCCTCTTGTAGCCGTGAATAGTCGTCGACATTTCGCCCCATGACTATTTTTGTGTCGTCTGCGTAGGACGAAATCGAGGCATTTAAGGGGAGGTCAATGGATGGTTTTGATGGTCGATGATTATATCTACCGGTAATCAAACACGGTAGAAATCCCAACATCACTTGGCGAAAAAAGCTGATTGTTCCTCAATTCGCAAATGTTTCTTCGAATAAAAAATTTTGGTCCTGAGCCTGTCATTTCAAATTCCAGGCCTCCTTTAACGGGCAAAAATTATAATTGATATGATAAGCGCTAATTTGATCTTTGCTAACCTAATATGACATGGGTTCTTAGAAATTTGTGCTGAGTAACGTAGAGCGCATTCGAATTATTGAGGTCCCCCTGCTTCTTTACCTTCCAGTGTTGAGGCTCGCTTTTTTCTATCTCATCTCAAATAGGGTCCTATTCATTTACTTTCACCTGTCATTTTTGGGCCCTTGTTCATATGTTGCAGTTAGTGATGGACCGAAAGTGCTTTCGGCCGAAATTTCGGTTTAGGTTTCGGTTTCAATTACGCCTACCGAAACCGGAAGCACTATAAGGAATGGAGTCTCAAAACAAAATCGAAGTTTTTTTTGGTCCAAAAACTTTTGAAACGTAGTTTCTCCGATTTGTTAAATATGCGATTTTCCAACGTTGAGCACATGAGGAACTTGAATTTTCAAAGTGAATGCACGTAGTTTTGAAGTCAGTTGTTTTTAGTTGCGGTTTCGGTTGGGCCCTCCTTCAAACTTTCCAACTAGTTACACTATACTTTAATGTATTCAGATTTTGGGAATATATTGCATTATTAGCAGGGTTGGATAGTAATTGTAATTGCAATTACAATTACATGTATTTGTGATTAATTACATTTTTGGGCCAAGTATTTGTATTTGTAATTAATTACAATTTCGGCCATGTAATTGACGAATTTTCAATCACAAATTATCAATTACTATTAAAAATCTTACTTCCTCAAATTAACCATAAAACCAATTCATCAGTTTTTACTTGCAAAACAATTATTTTGTCATCAATTTGCGGTCAATGTGATGCCACAAACATGTAGCTTTTGTTACAATACACACCCAAGCTTTGATGTTTAAATACTTTTTAACTGCATGAGCTTTTGACAATGATTTTTGTGTCAGGATTTAGGCAAGAACTACTAGAGGACGAATTTCAGACCAGTCTCCATGACGTCTTCAATCCACCTTGCGTTGGATCATCACTGTTCCGTCATTAGTTCTAGGTTGAGAGAAGTTCAACATTCACTTGCGAGGAAAAAAGAATTCAGTCAGGGACGCCACTCAAACATGTTGTTACAATCTATTCATTTATTTTCATAAGCAAAGCTCATGACATTAGATTTTGAAAAACGATTTGAAATTTTGAAGTCATTGAAAGATTTACAAGAATCAATAGTCTTGTCTAATTATGTTTCTTTTGCCCATGTCAATCCTGGTTTAGTTTGAGAATTCTCCATGTGGTGTCAGTGTTTGTTCGTTTGACAGGGTGACCACTCGAACAAAAGGTTCAATGGAAGGGCAACATTTCTTATCTTCTTTAAAACAGAAGTTGTGTTCTTTTTGTCTTCTTTTAACTCAATATTTTAAGCCAGTATTTGAAAGTGGTCGTTGAGCTATTCTTGGAGAGGTTTGTTCAATGTTGGATATCAGTGGTCAATTTAGGAACCAACCCTTATCAATTTGGTCCCCTTAAGAAACGTGCGACCATTGTGAATTGAGCTTTGAAGATGTCACTCAAAAAATCTTGTGGATTTACCGATCATTCTGGTCATCTTGCCATCTCCAAGTGTCACATTCTAGTGTTTTGGTGCACAGAGAGATTCGGTCAAGCTGATTGAGGAAGAAAATTTGAATGGGTCGTGTGTGGCCCTTCAAAGAAAAAGAGAGATTGATTTCATCCTTCTTTCTTTCTTCCAATCCAAGACCATCGAATTCTCCATTGATGAGAACTACTCAAAGTCAATTGTGTCACTTATGTGTTTGTTCAGCATACTTTTGAGCCTTTCATCTCTGTCAGATCATTCAATGGATAGATGGATGGACAAGAACTGGATCGTAGGATTCATAAAAAGGTTCAGGGAATATTGGTCTTCTCTTGTCACTACTACAAACTTTGGTGTTGTGATTCAACATGAAAATGAATGGGAAAAAGCAATGGAATCATCACCAGTGAAACAAGAACAAGCACGTGGAATTGAAGTGGCAACCCTAAGATATAGAGACAGACTAATTTGAGAAAGATCAACTATGAGAAGACCAGTCCACACAAGACATCAATGGTTAACCAACCACAAGAGAGCGCCTTCATGGCTAGATTGGACTACATCCACAAAGATGCTAAAATTTGCGGATGATTTGAAGATTATTGGGATTATCTTGCAACCTCAAGATGAGAAATGAGTCCAAAGTGCCTTGAACTCAGCAGAAGATTGGGCCACGAAAAATGGAATGACCTTCAATGTGGATAAGTGTAAGATGATGAGGTTTGGAAAGAGGCCAAAAACCACTCCCAAAGATATCCTGAAACGCCAGGAACTTGAGAGCGTAGACATAGAAACAGACCTTAGTATCATATTCGATCAGACCATAAAATTATGTGAACACTGTGCTGATATCGTCATGCAGGCGACTAGAATGATGGGTCTCGTGCGACGCACTTTCACCATGAGGCAGGGTGGGCATTTGATTTTTGGACATTTTGTCCACCCCTGTCCAAAAGGTGTCCAAAAGTGTCCAAAAATAAGGCTGTCCAAAAATAGGAGTGTCCAAAAGTGTCCAAAAATAGTAATTCGAAAAATAATGGTTAAAAACATTTTTAGAATAACATTCTACAAACTTTCTCTCCAAAATAAACGTCACGTGACGAAATCTAAGCAAGAATAAGTCAATTCAGCATAAGAAACTTACACTTAATACATTAAATGAGCCAATAACTTGAAGGCCAAACTGGACATTTGAACTTTCCACTCTTTTCATTTGACCACCGAGCATCGTCCAAAATGTGGGAAAGAATGATCGACTGAAGGAATGAACGAACAAACGAATGTGAGACTGGGACTACTAATAACACGCTCACACCACACTTCATGTTAAACATAGTATGCGAGTACATTTTAAGGCTAATTGTGTCTTGATTTGTGACAAGAGAAGGTTACTTAGTATTTTGATTTATATTCCAAAGTTTATCATTGTTGCAAGTTTTTCCCATCCAAGAGGCAAGAAGTCTTTTGACCTGACTGTCCAAAAAATGTTAACTATAATAAAGCACACTCAAACTGATATCAGATTGCAATGTGGGTATTATAATGCTTTTGCCAAAGAATTAAAGCAGTGTTGTTTTACTATTAAAAAAGACAAGACTCTTGTTTACAGATGAGAAAATAAAATGTAAATCTTGAAACATTTTGAACAGTTACACACATTTTACCATATTGTATAAACAAAACATTTATTTTTTAACAATTTTAATAACAAGTTATCATGGCAAATTTTATTTCTCCAAGTAATGTTCACATTAATAGAACTATTTTTGTTTAAGTACACAACCATGCATTCTTTAGAATTCAATTACTTATGTAGTGTAACTGGTTTTTCGTCTGATTTGTACAACTTTCTTTTACGTTTGTTGGACTTTTGGACACCCTCTGGGGATTTTTGGACACCTTCTGGGTATTTTTGGACACTTTTGGACACTAGGGTGTCCAAAATGCTCTCGATGTCGAAAAATGCCCACCCTGCCATGAGGGACAAGAACATTTTAACAAGACTGTACAAAGTGTAGTTAGACTTATACCAAAGTATAACATGACTTTTTTCTCTCCTTGAAATGTTATAAAATACTATCATTCACTTGAACACACATCATTTCTCTGGTTATTTGCCATTGTTAAAATGTTGCTATGTTCCGCCATTCACTCAAAACCAAATGTTATTTATAAAAATAATCAAAATTCATTGAATCAAAGGCAGTCATCGCATGTCCTAAATTCCAGGTGTCGGCCCTAAGCTGTAGGTCCTTCGACTTTGAAATGAAACCTTCGTAGAGTCATCCTTGATTTAGGGCATTTCATAACCAAGGGCGGACAAATGAGGTGCCAAAACAAAGTTTTAAACCATCATAATACTTGCACAAAGTTTGTGTTTTCTGAAAAAGAAAAACATGCCTTATGATTGATCGTATAATAATTTTTATATTCAAGCCATTCATAAGCTTTTGGTTTTTGTAAATCACTCTTTCATATTAATCTTTGAGGCATTATAAGTTGCCAGTTGTTGCATCGCTGCTTTAAAATGGCAGATCTATCTATTTTTCATCATTTTGAAAAGGCAAAAAGGTGAAAGAGACGGAAGAATTGTAATTGACATGTAATTGTCATGTAATTGTAATTGAAGTCAATTACATTTTGGGATAAAGTAATTGTAATTAATTACATTTTTTGATGAAGTAATTGTAATTGTGGCGTGCTTGCTTACGAGCAACTGCGTTGTTCCCCCCTGCGATGTATATATAGATGTATGAGAATACAGAAGCAGTATGAAGTATGATGTATAAAGTGAGTAGAAAAATTTTCTTAAATCGTAAATTTTCTTTAAATTTTTTGCCCTTTTTTGGTCCAATTTTAATTTTTTTGGCCCTTTTCGTGGGCCATTTTTGGTCACGTCAAGTCATAATTGGGGCCAAAAAACACCTGCTAACATATCCAGTCTGACCAATTTTAGCTCTTTTTCCTCATATTTTGGAAATTTGGCTCCAAATTTGAGCATTTAGCTCTTTTGGCTCTTTTAGCTCTTTTTGAAATATTTGGCCATTTTTTAGCTCTTTTTCCGAGAATTTTAGGGATTTTTGGCTCCTTTTTACAAATTTTGAAGTTGCCAGATTTTCTACCTCAACAAAATGAGGCTTATTTAAAATTGGTCATTTTTCTTACAAATAGGTAGGATTTTCAGGACAATCGACTCCAAACTATGGCTGTTCTTGCTGAAGCAAAAAATAGCAACTTTTTGGCTAGTCTTGGTCTCTATTAACGTGCTGGTACCGACTAAAACCTTGACTTAGTTTACTTTTTGATTCTAACTAGTCCACTCTAACTGACAAAAAGTTCATATGATGTGGTTGAAATTTAGCTTGTGAGCTTTGAATTACGGGCCAAACAATGGGTTAAATTAGATTTTTCTCTGGTCGGCCCCGAAATTAAAAACGGGTTTTGCCAATAACCAAGGCATAAAAGTCTTGCATTATCGTTGCTCTATTTTTAACATTCAAAAAGCCAAAATCACTTCGCAGAACAACCTTTTTTCTTGGCGGTTCTTGAGACAGTAAGAAAAAAACTCTAAAAAGCAATTTTTCCATGTCTTAAAGACACTGCCAATTACGTAAGGTCCAAAAAATTGATTATATTAGTGTTTTAGCCTTTTTAAATTTGGCTCTTTTTTAAAATTTAGCTCTTTTACAAAAAAAAAAAGCTCTTTTAGCTCTAAAATTTACCCCTAAACTGAGGTATTTAGCTCTTTTTGATCTTGAACAGCACGCTGAACACATCTGTCTTCAGTTCAAATTTCTTCTATGCCAGAAATAAAGCCTTAATATTTAGCCAGAATTAACAAAATGTGCTAACTTGTAGCTAGATTACAAAGAATGATTACCAGAATGACTAAACGTAACTTTAAATTAAATATTACCATTTTTGATACAGTTGGGGAATATTTTTTTTTGCCTTTTTAGCGTAAATTTAATTTAATTTTTTTTGTGAAAATCAGTAAATTTTTCTACGCACTCTAATGATGTATATCTTTCTACTCACTACAAATTGTAATTATTACATTTTTCAAGTTGTTGACCCAACTCTGATTATTAGCCTAGCATTAGCCTTATTAGACTAGTCAAAGGATTTGGAGGGAAAACCACAAAAGAGTCCCGGGCGAAGGGCCCCAAGACTTCTTAGCAAAAGATGAAGACGATTTGACATTAACTTCTTGTCTCGGGGTCAAAATGGGTCGAAAACTTGAACAACAATTCCAGAAAAATTGTGCTATCGGGATGTCAAACTCAGGGTGGTGTTATGTTTTGCGGAGCCAAACAAAAACTGGACTCGCAATCTCAAACAACATGGTCGTAGAACGGTAGGCCGCATGTTAACGCACCTAATTCAAAAGCATTAGCACACCAAAATCTACTCAGATTAACCAGCCTCGAGTATATACTAGTGACAACTCCTGTGATTGAAGCGCAGCAGCGAGGGAGATTATATACTCTCCAAATACTAATTTGACTTGATTTTGGTAAACTCTCGCTTTTGAATTAAATGCGTTAACATGCGGCCTACCGTTGTACGGCCATTTTGTTTGAGGTTGCGAGTCCTGTTTTCGTTTGGCTCCGCAAAACATACTCATTGTTGAACAAGAATAGCTTTTTGTTGTCATTTAGCTTTACATCTTTTTTAGTAAAGCTACCCTGATTTGAACTGTCTCTCAAGACAGATTTGGCGTTTTTTTTAATTCATGCCTTTCCATTCAAATTTAATTTTTTTTGATGGCTTTCTTAATTTAAGTCAGGGCCATATGTTCAGATTGTAGTCAACTACTTTTGTATCTATTATTTCAAGCTTTGGAACAAATCCTTAATTATTATTTGGTGAAAGTGAAATCAAATTCAGGGTCCCATTGAGTAGCTATTGTAATGTATTTGAGACTTTCAGTTTTTGGGCTTTGAGCGGCTTAACATTCTTGGCGACAAGACGGATAAAAATTGAAAACATACCAAAAAAGGAAGTTGTTTTAAAATAACCAATAACACATTTTTTTTTAAATTGCACAATGGCCAATAAGACGTGTCTATGCTTTTAATGGGCAAAAATGGCACAAGCAAAACTTTTGTACCTGTTTTTCCTCCTTCATAATCTATCATTCTTTGGATCAAAAAATATTTGCAAAAATTTAAACCTAAAAAGTTTAAAAAAACTTAAACAATATAAATTTCAAAGCAAGGAACAACTCGTTTATTCCACAACTTGGCACAACATGTTGGCTTCAGAGTTTTGAAGAAAAATACCTGAAGGACCGCTGAAAGTGTGACGTGAAATCTTATTCATTAACACCAAAACTCATGTTTTATCCCCAAATTGCTGGAGAATATTTCATTTAACAATTGCTTATGTTATTACGTTGCAATGCAAAATTTTATATAACTCATAAGTGCAACATGTTATTTGAAATTTCCATTTGCTAAAGCTCATCAACATTGAAATCAGATGGCAAATCACGACATCATTACCACACTCTAGTCAACCTAGCTAAGAAGTGTGACTAGCACCTAAGATTTGAATATCAAAGGAATCAAATTGAAACAGACCATTTCGGCTAAAATAGCTACTTGATACGGCGTCAATAAAGGTCATGGTCTCAATGCATAATACACATACCTCAAAAGAGAGTTAGATTTCGATTACACGCTTCAACAAAATTGTTGAACACGAATAGGTTCAATCGGTGGTGGGCACCTTTTGTAGCTGTCATTTCGTTCGTAAGACTTGATACAGTATTGATGCCAACTTCTGAGAAGTATTGATTGAGACCGGCATCAGTTGGTCTCATGTATTGGAAATACCGTCTCGTCCCATCAATAAATTGGAAAGGCTGAAAAATGGCATTAAAATCGTCATCTGGCAATTATAGCCGAGTTGTTTCTGTCAGTGATGTGACCAATGTAACGAAGTCAGTTCGATGTGTTACCAATCATGAATTGCTTAAGCAATTAACAGCGCAAATATTGGCATTTTCAACTTAAAGTAATTTAATCTGTACCAACATCAACCCAACTTCAAAATTTACCTGCTTTTCTGAATCCCAAAACTCTACGCCCTTTCTAAGACCAACCCGTCACCTTTAATTTTGCAGATTTTGCTTTCGTTCTCCCAACCAGGGTTGCCAGGTGGCCGAGTCCTCGGCCATTTTAGTCAAAAGTGGCTCAATGTGAAAAGTGGCGACAGTTAAAAAAATCTACCTGTCACTTCTAAAAGTAGCCGAATGTGGGCAAATTTGAGATCTGGGGGTCAAAAAACAATAAAATCCTCGGCCATTTTGAAAAGTGGTTGAAAATGGCCGAAACTTACAAAAACTTCAGTAAAATTAGAATTTTGTGCATGGATCCAGTATTTGTCTTAAGTCTTGAAATATTTTAGAGTATCATCTTTCTTTTTTTATATACCTGGTCTGTTCCTTTCGAAAACAAACGTCATCGTTTCATTTTGTAAGAACGAGAGATGTAGAGAAACCACTTTTGATAAAAATTGCCGAGAATTTTGCTCTCTGTTACACCTGCCAAAGCAAAATGTACTGTACATATGGACTTTTGAAAAGTACAATGGATTGTGTTAACTAGGTAACTATTCAACCACTTAATAAGTGGTGGCAATAATTCAAACTTTGGAATATTGGTTATTTGCTTTCTTATCTTTTTGAATCAGAAATACTTCAAGAAGACATTCTTATTTGCTACTTATTTTTGGCTCTTTCAGTTTTACTTAAACCTTCTTTTGGAAGAAAATTCTATTTTCTAGTGTGGCCGAAAGTGGCCGAATTTCAGAGCAAAAAGTGGCCGAGAAGCCTCACTCTGACCTGGCAACGCTGCTTCCAACGTAAACAAGTGATATGTGTGTGAGTGTTGTGGATTTTCCATCACAATCATCTTACCTTGAATTAGCATCGTTATCCTCGATTGATCCGTCCATTCTCGTTATCCAGTTTAATCAAGATCTTTCCTCAATCTTCTTCTTCTTGAGTGCTTTTAATCGAACGTCAATCATGATGCTCATGATGGACGTGACTCGTCTGGGCCCCAAACCCAATCTGGATCTGCCCTTGCTTTTCGAAGTGGTTCAACAAGTGGGCGTGGAACGTGAGCCTTCCACCAATCGACGAAAAGCTCTCTGGATTGAAGTGGCTCAACGCTATAATATCCACGTGGGCGGCGAAACCGGCGAAGAATTGTACGATGCCAATTCTTGTCGAAGAGCTTGGAACAATCTCAAGGTGATCAATAGACACAATTCACGTTCAAACTAACGCATCATTCAAATCCAATCATCTCGTCATTCTTGGGTTAGGTTCGGACGCGCAAGAAATACTCGGATCTCATGAAGGAGCACGCTCAAAAAGAAGGCGGCGATGCACCCAAACCCAAGATGGACCCGTTCTCCATGGAAGTTCTGGCTGAAATCAGTCATAAGCCCGAGGGTCAATCCAAGGTCACGGATTCATGCTCAGACAACACGGGAGAGGGAACGCATTTTGAACGAAATTTAAAACGCTCCTCGGAAACGATTCTGTGGCTGAATGAGGACAGTTTGACCCGAGGGCCATCATCCTCGGAGGATGAATCTCAGCAGGGTGAGACCCCAAGCAAAAAGCAAATCAGAGAGCCGGATTACATGGTTAAAAGCGCATCACAGCCTAGTTCGAGTGTACAAGAGGACTTTTATTCCAGTAAGTGCAATGCGTAATGTTCAATGGGGTAAGGGTTTAGCCAAATATTGATTTGAATTTCAGGTCAAGATTCCAATGACTCGTTTACGACTTCCAAACGTGACCCCATTCAGGTATTCAATTCCAACCGTGCAACCAGTCCAATTGGAACAACTAGCTCTCGGTACTTACTTTTTCAAAGAATGGAAACTGATTTTTAGATCGTAACATCGAACATACCTTATCTTTTGTAGTCGTAACTCCACGATCTCAAGAACAAAGGCTCATCCAATTTCGAGAGTTCGAAGAAGCAACCATGGGTCCATGCCATCGCATTCCAGCGTGTTAACTCTTGGGCGTGATGACAATCAAATAAAAATGGAGACCAAACTAAGGATCGAGGAATATCAGGTTATGATTTTGCCTTATCTTTACACGAGCAATATTTTTTGTCGAGGTTTGAAGCCACCAAAATAGAAGTCCCAAGTATATTATTGACCTGTAGGGAGTTTTCCCTAAGGCGTTTGGAGTTTGTACACAGATTTTTTGCCTATCGTTACCTATCTGGAAACATTTAGTGGTTATTTTAACGGGTTTTCCATTTTTCAGATGAAACGCGCAATCTTTCAGATTGAAAAAGAAACGGCGGAAATACAGAGGAAAGCGGCCAAAGCTAAAGCCATTTGGGATGAGCAAGTTTTTGAAATCGAAAAGAAAAAACTCACCGACATGTGTGAGCTAGAAGTATCGGCAGCAAAGTATCGTGTCAGAAGAGAAAGAGCTCTAGCTTTGAAAGCCGAGCGTGAAGCCGGAATCCAAAGCCCAACGACAGTTGATGAATTGCTTTTGGAGTAAATCGGCCAATTCAGGATCTCCTGTTAATTACAGACACTGAAATCAAACTGATTGTTCCGGGTCAGTTATCTCACTTCACGAAGGAAAAGATGAGGAGCATTGTCCGTTCCAAACATGGGCCCATATGTGATATCAGAAATCAAGCTTTTTATGATAAAAAGTTGTGGGTAGAAGTACACCTATAAAAGTTATTAAGGGCACTTGACCAGGCTTAAATATGCCGAGAGTTGAGACAAGCATTTGTGATTTTGTTGTGAAAGGATTCATCGCTCAGCAAAGAAACCCGCCGTTGAAGATTCAAATATGTCGCCAATATGGGCTTGTGAAATAAATGCTAATTAACTTGGAGCGATGAACATACGAGAGAAGATCTTGTTCTTTAGTGTAGAACTTTGAATCTGTAGTTGTCAATCGTTGGAAATAGAAAATGGAAAAAGTACAACCATAGCCCATCATCAAACAGTTTATGTTAAGAGATATCACCAAACTCCAAATCCGATGTGTAATCCCTGAAACCAAGGATGGGTGTACTTTCTTGTGCCTCATTGACTTTGGTCGAAAAATATGTTCACTTCACACAACTATTTCGGATTACTCTCTATTAGTTTTGGATTTCTTGTTCAAACCATTGTACTTGTCAGGGTTGAGGTATAGCGAGGTGCGTACTGTGTCGGTTGGTCGTGCGGATGGCTGGGGTTCGATCCCGGCTGACTGCCACCCTTACAGCTTAACTCTTTGCAATCAAACATAGAGTTGAACCGTCTTTCAATGCAAAAAACTATCCAATGTCTACCATTGGCAACCTAAGAGTATAGAGCGGGGTTATTTCTTCATGGAACACTCATTATCAGTGATGCACTGACTCTTTCACAAACAACAACACCATTGTACTAATGTAAAAAATTATATTAAGAATTCCTTTGCCAAAGCAATCTGGCAAATCTAAAACTGAAGTGAATTTTCTAACCTTCAAATAGCGTTTTCAATTTTCAAATTGGCATGCAAAAAAATAGAGGCATATGAAGAACCTGGGAAAATAGCCACGGTCCTTAAAAATCTAATTAAGCTTGTACATACATATCCAAACACAATGAGTTATATTTCTGACCCAGATAATCATAAGGAAGAACTTTGATTTGCTGAAATTTTTAAAGCCAGGTCTATGTTAAAAATTGTACATTTGATAACGTTCTCCTGCGAATTTTTGACCACGATTGAAGCCAGAAGGTCGGTTGTTGAGGTAATTTGGAAGTATAGTAGAAGCATACCTAGAAACACAAAAGAAGCATATGAGGCGAAGTAGAAGTAACCATGCTCGATCAAGTTTCGTTACATAAGCTGCGATTGGAAAACGCGCCTTATGTAGCGAAACTTGATCGAGTATGATTATTTCTACTCCGTCTCATGTGCTTCTTTTGTGTTTCTAGGTATGCTTCTACTATACTTTCAAACTACCTCAACCACCGACCTTATATTCATCTTTATGCATTAACAGCAATGTGATTTTTCAAGATCATTCCTTTTACTGAAATATGCATCAAATCCGGGCGAGAAGAAATGGAAAAGAACGAGCAATGTTGATGAACCTACAGAAGCTCTTGTTACAAGAGGTTCTTTAGATGAACCTATTTATTTTGATTTCTTTTTTTTGAAAATCCTTTAATGACCTCTACCTTAGAAATATAAAACTCAATTGAATGGCTGTCCCTATTTTTTGAAAAAAAATCAGCTTGTAATGGCATTGTTCAATATCATTCAAATAACATGAAAGGAAATTTAAAAAAAAGAACATTGGAATCAATATGAGAGACTTGTTTTATAATTTTTTGAGTTACCTTTCTTTCATCACTAGCTAGTGGCTTCCCATTTACTGATTCAAGGAGGGAATCAATTTGGTTAAGAAAAATCAGAAATTATTCGTCACGATTCGTCACTATTTTTATTATTTGTTTCTTTCTTGTGTTGTATTGTCCTTCTTTGATTGATCTTGAAAGCTGACCCGTGATTCAAGCACTTCAACTTTGAAGTTTACATTTGATAGAAATGACAATTTCTACAAGATGATCTCTAAATATTTACACTCTTTTTTTTCGCACCCTCTTTGTGTACATTTG
Source organism: Tigriopus japonicus (assembly GCA_010645155.1). Classification (NCBI taxonomy): domain Eukaryota; kingdom Metazoa; phylum Arthropoda; class Copepoda; order Harpacticoida; family Harpacticidae; genus Tigriopus; species Tigriopus japonicus. The sequence goes on along the minus strand of JAAGOF010000071.1, from coordinate 317,617 downwards.
AAAAAGTATATAGAAAAAATGTGAAGGCAATTTCGATAATTTCATGTATCAGAGTCCTTTTTTGATAAATGTATTCTTCTCACTTCAATGTTTTTTCCAAGGCCATTGAAAATTATGTTTGTGTGATTTTGCATGAACTTCCTTTTTCGTATCATCTAAAAAAAGCAAGTCAACAACTACAGTTCATCTTTATTGCTGGAGGTTTCTTTTAATTTTTTGGCCTTGGCCTTTTTAGCTTTGGGTGCCTTTTTAGGCCGAACATCGGTTGGTGTGAAAGTCACCGAAGTCTCGCCGGTGACCGTAGATTTCTTATGCTTAGGCAACTCTTTCGCACTCGGATCAGGATCGGCCAATCCAATGTTGGCCACAGAGCTCCCTTCTGATGACACAGTGCAGGAAATTTCGAACGCCAAATCCCCTGGGAAAATCAGAAAGTCGTCGTGTTGAGCAATGACCACGTTGGTGTAAGTATCTTCGTTTCTTTTCGTTTCACAACCTTCAAAGGGAATGGTTAGCTCAGCTACTGTGCCACTTTCCACATCGTTGAAACACGGCAATTTTCCCATCTTATAACTACCACGGGTGTAGAAAATGCCCTCAAAATCTTCAGAGAGTTCTATTTTTACCCGCATGGAGTCTGAAAGACATTCAAGATGAACGGATTCAAATCCTTCAGTGGATGCTTCAATGTACACTTCATCTGTCATATCTTTCTCCCAAAGCTCAGCTCCTCGAGAAGTGCGGAGCCAAGCACCCAAAGATATGAATAGAAAAGCCCACAATACCATATTGTTCTATTGCACTGAATAAAATTCTACAATTCGACCAAACTCAGAACTCACGTCACGTTATTGATAGTAGGTTTCACATGTGGGTGAATGCGCCAAGTGACAGGTAAAAATGCTGTGACACCAATTGAGGTTTTGTTCCTGATGTTGCGATTGCCGATTCTCAAGAACCAACGAATGTAGATAACCAGGCTAATAAATTTTCAACCTTTTACTAACGCATGTGATGGTTCATTTGAAAAAGAATCACATTTTATTCTCGAAGGATCGCCTATTCTTTCCAATTTAAAAATATGCAAAAGTTTCTTTCGTAACTTCAATACTTTCTGAAAACGCAACCTCTTATTCTTTTTTAAGAGAGATCCAAAAGTTTAAATATTGGAGTGACAGACTTTGCTTATTAGTTACTAAATGTGAGAATTTGAGAATAAGTTCTATTATATGAAATCATAAATAAACATGATACTCCATCATCTTAGCCATACCAAAGGCCACAAGATGGTGGGGAATTTTATTGCACAATGAAATTACCATAATCTTCAATTTTTGTTCAAAATTACCTGAATGAGGAAAATATCACAAAAATGTGGGAAAGTTGTTTGCTCCGTTGAAAATTTTCTGGAGAAAAGTTAGTTTATCAGTGAAAATCAAAAATAAGGAAACAAGTGGGAAAACTTTAAAAAACATCTGGGTAAATTGCTTGTTCCCTTCGGAATGATCTGGAAAAAAAGATGTATTAAAAACTAATCTATTTAGTTTTTCAGCTATTTCAAGCTATGAAGTAAGCTTTACGGATGAAGCGAGTATAAGTCAGTGCTTACAACAATTGATGAGTGAAGTGCTGGTAAAATTATCAAAACTTCCATTTTCTTTAATTATTTCGCAAAATATTAACAAAAAATACTACATCTTTTAGCAATGTTTTTTACCAAATTTTTTTGGCCCTGGTCATACCCCTAACTGACAGATGCCCTCCTCTCTGACCTCTGTACCAATATACAGCCTCACTCCAACAAGCCGATCCCTGTGCATGAACCATGCGTACCTAGTTATGAGGGAGGTGGAGTTGACAAGGATAACAAACGTGCCAAGCCACAAGAAGATTGTTCAAGGATACCACCATTTACTATACATCATGACAAGTGACTGATTTATAAGCTCTCTAGGAGCTGGCTTGACTGGCTTCCTATCTAGTGGGTCTCCATAGGTCCTGATTCTCGAGGTGAACCCCATGAACTCAACGAGGACAGAAGAAGACGCGTTTCAATCGACTGAGAAGAACAGCTTGCTTGCGTACTCCCCACCTCCTTACCCTCCTACCTATGTACGGTTGTACCACATACGTGCACACATGGAGCATTATGGAGGAAAAATGGACACCCGTTAGTTCCCGACACACTGCATGCAGTAGTAACACAATACGAGATGGTGCTGGCGGTGGTGGAACTCAATTTACCGATACTCCTGCTGTGACCTGTTTTCACTTACCTGTCGTCTGGCTCCCCTTTTACATTGACCTTTTACTTAAAACCAATGGTTGGTGAGCCGATATTGAAGAGGGATCTATAATATCCCTATGGGATGTCGGTTTAAATACGAGCCCAAAACGGTTCTAGCTCAAAATAATTTTGCAAATAAAAAGAGTTTTTCCTCTCCAATCGTCCATCTTTTTCTCTGAGGTTGAATCCTCGATTGTTCCCAACCAAACGACTAGACACAACTCATTTATCGTTGTAAACTTATCATAAGAGGGAGTCCACACGCAGCCGCCTACTCATCCCCCTTCCGATGAAGGGGGATGGTTGCACCTTCATAAAAGTCTGCCCTGGCTCGTGGACCATTCTTTTTTATCACGCTATATATTCCTGCCTATCTACCATAAAATGATGTCTTCTTAATGCGCTGTGACCACATTCTTTAATGACAAATATCCTCCTCCAACAACACGTCTGCGTCGCCCTCACTGTTGGTGCTTTTCCCTATCCCACTTTCCTTCGTTCTCCGTACCTTAATGGATTTGAACGGGGAAAGTGTTCCAAGTTCGAGAATGCTTTCGGTTTTGTTAAAAACGTAGGCTCAAGCTTTGAATTTCATAATCTTTGGTGTCTTAAAACGATTTCTCTGCAATAGGACTATCGGCGTGGTTGATTGATTTCTAAATCATGGACAGGATTTTACTTTGTTGTTGGGACACCTTATAGTACTGTCAAATGTTGATGAATCTAACCATACCTTATGTTTGCATGATGTCAGAATGAAAGCTTAGTATCAAACTACTTGGTATCGACCTTCCTTAAGGAAACTTTTATACGTTAATCCACACCCTCAGACGTAGAACCATTCTGATACCGGACATGAGATCGCATATAGAATTTGATTCTCAAAAATTGTTTGAAATGGTTGCTCGAGACGCTTGATTTTTTTGCCAAAAAAATCAGTTTCGTCGTTGCTTTTTTCAGTTTTCCGAAGTGCCCTTTCGTTTCCCGGCGGCATCGTTTTTAAAGGGTTTATGCATTTTTTATATCTATGCTTCATAAAACATCGAATGCTTGAACAAACACTGTTTGATGAAAATTGCTGTAGCCGCTCTTTAATATGGCTCAGTGTACACAAAAAGATTGTCACACTAATGGATCATAAATTGCTGAGTGGTTGGCCAAGCATTTCAGGAGATCGCGAAATGAGGCCTACATTGTGGAACAGTCCTTCCTTAAAGTTGGGATCAAAATGAATCCAAATGCTTGTTTCATCCGACACTCATGAACAATTTTTTTTCATATCTAAAAGTTAACAAACTTTAGGATTCCGATACTAGGTTGGTTCAAACTGCGGTGAAACACCATTTTGAGGACAAGAGCAAATTGCTATCTTGGTTTTGTCCCATAACTTACAGTTACAACCGGCTGATATTAGCTTGGCCTCCATTGAGGATCTCGAATCCTGGTCCCCATAAGCTTGAGGACGCCTTCCTTGCCAAAAAAAAGTAGTCGTCACACTTTCAACTTTTTACTGCAAATCGCCTTTGCTCCTGGGTTCAAAGCCTGCCTCAGCTCAATGGGATGCTTGAATGGGGTTACTACCAATATAGAACATCCACGTTCGTTTTAGAAGGCGTAGTAGTGTTGTTGGTTGTTCGTAGAGGTGGTAGCAATTCGTCGAGGACCACATTGAACACATCCCACAATCCGGCCATAAGGAAGCGAGGAGTGTCATGGGTTCCCAACAGCACCATCACCACCATCAGCAGCAGATTATATTTTGTCTTCTCTCCGTGTGACCATCGGCCTCTTTTCGTAGGAATTGGCCCCCAAGTCCAATATGCAGTTAAGGCGAAATGATGTTCGTCTCTTTTTTCCCTCCTTCCAGTTCTTGCCTGGTCCATGGACGCGAGAATGAGCAAGACGATCCCCTGGTTTGTATAATCTGAAGCTGGACGCACTGTACGTAGTACTACGTCCATTCAGTGAGTGCATGGATGGAGTGGAGGAAGACTTGCACGAGTAGGTGTGCTTCTCGAGGAGGAATTTGTTGGGAGTTAGGGGCCAAGGCGAGAATGGGGCCATTACTTCTACTTCGTGGTCTTTGGCTGAATCCGGCCCAGATATAAGATGGCTTTTAAAGCTCGGAGAGGTCCGAGCTTTCCGGCGTTCTACCGACTATTTATGGATATTGGGGGGCTAACGTATTTTAGATTGAATGCATATTGTCAAATCTTCCAACACCAAGCCGATCCCAGCCCAAAGCCATCAAAGGCGGCAAGACAAACTTGGATGGGCTCAGTGGTTCCCGTAGTTTTTCTCGTAGATAAATTTCGCTTTTATTCTAATTTCAAGTCAACGTTCAAAATCACGAAAATTTGCAAAATTGAAAGGGCTTTTGTGGAGAGAAAAAAGCCCTTTTAAAGAAAAAAAGAACTTTTAAAGATTTAGTCTTCATACCCTATTTTGCTTTGAAAATAGGGGGGTTTTCATCCCTTCCATCGATCTATTTCTGCCCATCAATCCATTGTTTCATTCGCCCAATGACGAAGGTCTGCATGTAATGAAACTGATGTCAGTTCGGATTTGGGTTCTCGGGGTTGCTTTAAGAATTCCATTATTTTCCCCATTTCCCATTTTCTTCTTCATCTTGTCTCCACTCTTTTGTACAAATGACAAACTGTAAATGGCTTTTTACACCACGCAATTTCGTGTTTCTTCTCGTTCTATGTAACTCTCTGGATGGAACGAAGAGTCGCCAGAAGAAGCCTTGGCAGCCCGAAGATAAAAGATGTCCAACCTTACTCCAATAACAATTTGTATCCACGATAGATGATGTGTCAAAATAATGGGGGCTTCTTCAGTAGGAAAAGAAGAAGAAGAACAAGAAGACGAAGAAGAAGTATACTCATCCCAAACTGCTGGCTGCTCCACGTCCACTGCATTGTATTGAGCATCGAAAGATACAAGAAACAACACATCCGTATGTACGAAGGCAAACGACAAGTCTCTTTTTCTTTTGCCTCTGACAAATGGGCGGGATTGGCCACTGTTGGCGGGTCTAATGGCTTTGAGGCCAAAACCGAGAAAATGATGAAGATTCGCGCCTTGTTAATACTGGGGGTGAGCGAGCTCAAGCCAACACCAACAACCATCAGTGCGTTGTGGATGGACTCTTTCCTTGGTACTGGACTGGTTCGCTTAATCCAAAGAAGAGTGTGTGAGTTCTTCGGACTTTGCCGACTGAATGAGTGACTGGACAACTGTGCGTGCATGCAACCCTCGCCATGCCCAAGGAGGTCCATCATCTCAAGGGATTTCTTTCTAGGGCCGACCCCAATAGACCACAAGCAACATCATCCATCCATCTCCAACAAACGAAGAGAGATGGATGTTTGGTTGCATTTCCCAGAAGATGACTTGTCACCCTCGATTCGTTCGTTTATTTCAAAGTTTACAATCTCTTCCAAATACATGCGATTCGTTATTAATCATTATTAGTTAGTCTCAAGCTTGGAAAAGTCTCCCAATTCGATATGGGAACGAACGGGATATGGAGCGTTTGGGAGTTTTCTTCGACCGAGGTGTGATCAACGATCAATGAAATCTAAATTATTGGATTGAGGAAGACCCATCAGAGTGGTTGGAATTGCATTTCTCGTGAAAGACAGCCAAAACAAATCTTGGAAGGAGGCAACCGCGCGTGCAACAATCGTCAGATTAATAGCTGATATCAACAGATCATGCATTTAGATTACCTCATTACAGAACCAGAAGGAAAAAAAAGAGGAGAAAGAAGACAGCCAGAAAGAGAAGAAGGAGAAGAAGAAGAGAAAATGCCGGGACAACATCAAAGCGAAAGAGGTTCCTTGGTTTGAAGAAGTGTCGTGTCAGAATAAGCCTTTCTTGTGAAATGATGAAAGAATCTAGCTAGCACCGTGTTCATAAGGATGAAAAAGTTGTGAAAGGGCTCTTGTGGGA
>JAAGOF010000071.1:274919-311265 GCA_010645155.1 Tigriopus japonicus | reverse complement strand
TGAAATGATGAAAGAATCTAGCACCGTGTTCATAGGGATGAAAAAGTTGTGAAAGGACTCTTGTGGGAAGCATCATTTTACCTACACAGCTCATACAATCCACTGGTATGTGCCGCTGAACTTACAATAACTGTATTCCATGGTTTCCGATCCAATGATAGAGAAGAAAATACTCTGGAGATTTGGTGGAAGCAACTCTGTTATTTGTGAGAACGAACAACAAGGGATGTGTTCTTCGCCCCCAAGGGAAACCAGCCAGGGAACAATGAAATACTGCAGCATAGACGTGTTCGAACCAATATCTTTTCTAACACATTCTGAGCATCTTAGATGCACTTCTCTTTCTTCAATTTCGAGGATGACAAAAGGGGACTGCTAACAATGCTTAGTCCTCGTTTCAATTTCACCACGGTGATTCAGTTTCCAAAAAGAGCGTCGAATTTTCCACATCAAATATTAATCCTTCAATTATGGAACCGTCATGGAGGATTGTTGACAAATTTGCCTTTTAAGTGGGAATGTTCCTTTTGGCCTTCTTTTATTAGTTGGCATTTAGTTCCAACCGTCAGGGTCGCCTCATCTCTATAAAGTAATCGATGATTGTGTTATTTCCATATTTAGAAATAAAAAACAGTGACTTGCTTTTATACGATAGAAAAAAGGTGTGTGTGTTGAAAAAAATGTAAATACTATTGTAGTGCCATTCGGATAAAATTTGCATTGTAATTTAGCCTAATCAAATTATCCTTCTTAATGATCCCAACATTCTACTTAAAGTGTTAACTAACGAAAATAAATTTTACCCTTTTCTTGCACGATTTCATTCATTGGAGCGATTTACTGTTTGATGTACAATTTTCAGAGAATATCTCTTTCTAAGTTTGAATCAAAGGTTATGCAGTATATGTGTTCTAACATGAACCGGTACCACCAAAGAAAATCAGCTGAAAGGGATCATTCATCCTCTTGGTAACCCTATCAATCACCTTTGTTAACCTAAGTCAACCTCAGGAGCTGCAGGTTGGTCGTGCTTTTTTTTCATTGACATGATGAGGTGCAGTTCAATTATTCCGGGCTGTGAATTTAGTTCGTGTCTTCTTGTTGTAACTTTGTTCTCGCTAAAGTACAACGAGGGATCGTACACCTTGATGTCGTCGTTGAAACACTGTTGGAAGTTCCCTGTGTTCCCACCCCTTTTCATTATTTGTTCCAATGCCTCTTGTTATTTCAACCCCAGTAAGTCGGGGGCACGTTGCAAGTTCATGATTGCATGTAAAAATCATTGGAAATCACATTGGAGAAGACATTTATTTTTTGTCACTTTCTCTTAAATAACAAAATAACTGAGGAACACCATGAGTTGCGATTCAATGTTTGGGAATATATCGTTGTTTGAGGCAAATAAAATAAGGCTCCGTCCTCGTAGGCTCTAGGGATCCATTCATTTCCCTTTTGGCTCCAGTTTTCCTATTTCCAAGTTCCACGAATATTCCAGGAGGAATGCTCGAGGACACGATATCATCAATATTAAATGACATTTGCACAGGGCTCGTGTTCACTATACAGTGGTGGACTTGTGTGAGTGTGTTTGTAGTGGTTCATAGAATGGCTGGGAGAAATCTGACTGGGTAGAAGAAGTCTGCTTACTAAACAGGTTACTTGATTTCTGCCAAAGGGTTGAATGACGACTGGGACCAACGAATGAATGCATGCATGAGGTAAGTAAAGCGATAAAAACTTTTGATAAATTAGGAAGGGCAGACAAATGGAAAGAACGATGAATCCGTCTTCTAGAATGAGCCTGTCAGCCTTTGATTGATTCAATTGGTTATCAGGTGACAATTTCAATACAATTTCTACATTACATAAACAAGATTAGTTTGACTACTGATATTAAGTGGATTGATTAACCTGCACCAAATTTGAAACTATCACACACGTAAATAAAACAATCCTTAGTTCGAGACAAAGCTGAGAATTTGGCTAGTCCGAAGCTCACCACGCACGATGATTATAGGGATTAACGTGATCGTCTGTCCGCTATGATGTCTGTAACCTTTGAAAGCCAATGATTTCCCCGGGACCTCAACCACATATTTGATGGCATAAGAGCCTATGATTAGGCACACGTTGATTGAATCCTTGCACCATTTACTCTGTATTATGTACAGACGAAATAACAACGCTGATCAGAGGTCCAAGTGAATGAGGTCAATCGAGTGGTTGACCTGATTATTCAATGCCATATAACAATTTTCTTTTTAGTTACAAAGGGTTACCAACTCAGCACCTTGAGAAAAAATATGACCCAGACCACGTGCCCTTAGCAGACCGCCATTTGAACTTGAATTGCCAACGGTTCCAAAAATAGCTCTACGAAACTGCAATGTATCTTTTTCATTCTCAACAACACAATTCCAAATAGAAAGACACACAGTAAGACATACATACATGAGCCGGCCAAACTCAGCTCACTACATATATCAGGTCCGTCGTGAGTTCCCGTTTCCCCCTCAACACCAATGACTGCTATGGCACCAACTGACGATTCCAGATAAGAACCGGGGTTTGAGTCCCTTGAGGGGATCTTTTCTACATTTGGCCGTCAGCTGATGCCTGCTACTCGAGGTTATCCCGCTCTCTCAGCTGTCGATGGAGCTGCCGATTCTGTCGAGTTTGTCCATGGAACAGAGAGGAAAGAGAGAATGGAACTTGAAGATAAGCTTTTGAAGAGTAAAGACAAGCAAGGAAAAGAAGGAACCTCTGTGGACTGACTGACTGACTGAGTGAGTGTGCGTATGTATCTCTCTCTCTCTCCCTGTTTCCTTCTGTGGTCCCAGGATATGTGTGTGTGTGTGTGTGCGCTTGCGGGTCTTTGTGGCTTGAGGGGAAGCAAGTCAAGTTGAGAACCCTTCAGAAATGCTCCTCCGTCCGGATAGGGCGAGACAAGCGACTCGAGGAACACAACCGACCATGAATGGCAGTTGGAGATGAGAACCAGCCTCCGAGGTATCCGTTTTGGAGAGTAGAGAGGAATGGGACGAAAATGAGGGTGAACAGTCTCAAACCTCAATTGCTCTTTGATGAAAATGAAGCTTATGTAAATTGAACTCGCAAAAATATGAGGATGGATAAAACATAAGTCGGTTCCACGCAGGATTGAGGTTCCCTTTCCTAAATTATTTTTGCGAAAGAAAACATACCTAATGTTTCCAAAGGGGCAGGGCAACCTGTGAATGGCTCAACCTTCATCAACCAGTATTCACATTAAGGAATTGAGTCTTTCGTGACAAACTAACATCAGACTTTAAGGGTCATGGTGTTGATTCAAACTGGTCTCGGAACGACAATTGTTTTACAATTTGTTGGCAGACTTTGCATGGGGCGTGCAAAAAACGAATATGATTTTCGAATGCGCCAACTATGCTGAAGAGCATGCAAAAGGTAACATATAAATTGTAAGCTCATAGATCTTTCTAACCGCAAGACCATCAAGCCAAGTTCGCTAAGGGGACCGAGTCGTTCCAACCAGGTCAGATCAGGGCGGCCAAACTGTTTAGTGTTTATTTAGATTGGCTCCTATTTCACTTGAAGCTTTTGTTTGTCTTTCGGCCATATGCCAGGCAATCACGAAATAATCCCTCAAACCAAGGTCCACCACCACATTCATAACAAATTTTTGTTCCCTAGTCTCTGGGGAAATTATGAGGCCATTTCGGGTTTACTTAGAATAGAGAATGATGATGGTGATGGTGGTGTATAAACGTGGTTGTTGAACCAAGGACTCATTCGGTACCTACCTCTTGATTACTGTGTCATAGGATGGTCATATTTTCTCTCTGATATGAGCTCCCAGGGGAAGGTTTTATTCAAGTTATACTATTATCCAGTCTTGTCGACGGGAGCGACCACTTGATATGTTGATTAGTTGGTTTGATAGCTTTGCTTGCTCAGGTCCAAGCTCCCCCAGATGGTTTGAACTGTTAGCATGCATGGCAGCACGCCATCCGACGAAAGAAATAGAACAAACGAGCCATCGAGCACACAGCACTCCATATACTGTACGCATACGACTAAGCACTGTGGAAAACGAACACTTCGTATTTTGTCCAAGTACCAAGATTGCCAAGAGGACTGTGCTTGCCGTACTCAAAGCACCAATGGCTGGAGGACGTAGGACGACATGGCGAATTGCATTTGCCATGTTCCCCTCGTTCACAAATCATTTTCCCCATGGTCCAAATTTAGTCATACTGGGTGGCTCCTAACTTGAAAAAAGTAGTAGCTCGAATGAATATACCACTGCAGTGGAGTAGGAACATGGACTCGTGAACTGAACTGAACTCCCAAGCCCTTTCTGAACGTCCAAGGAGATCTTTATGGGAACACTGCTTTTCATGATTCCATGTGGGTTTGCCTCAAGTCCCAAGAGAATCGAGAAGCAATTGGCAGTTCATGCAATGGTACTTCATTTGGTACACGGGTGTAGCGTTGATAGCATCGCAAGGCGCACACGTTTGTTTGTTTTTCTAACACGCAGTTTAATGCACACGTCTTTCTAAATAATGAGGTAATGGAATGAATGGTTGTGTTGCAAGAAGTCCGAAAGCCGCCGAAGTTTGTGATCGTGGTTAAGCTGGAAACAAACCAGATTTCTCACCAAAGTCAACCGCAGTTGAAGTATGAATGAAATTTGCTGAACACATTACGACGAACTCACCCGAAGGCACAAACTTAATCAATTCCGCGTCCATTGATCATTTCTGAAATCCATTTCTTCAACTCCATGACCAGGCAATTGCTCGAAGCCATTCCCGAGAATGACGATGAGAATTGAATGTACATGCGTAGACTCTCTTTCTCTGTTTCACAACACCCCCCATTTCAAAATGCAAACACCACAAATTGTCCAATACATTGGGATCTTAGACCTTGATCATAGGGTTCATGTAAACCTTTACACTCGGTGCTCGGTTTAATCTGGTGTTTTGTCCCTTCGTTACATAGATCAATGGCAACTTGCCAAAGGCAGATATTGTAATGGTAAATTGCATATCTGTACTTTCATCCCGGGTGCCCCACATCAAGGTACCCTGCATCAGTCGAGTTTTCGGAGAAGAAACGGACCTGTTTCTGACGTTTCCATCTCAACATTTCTTTTCATCTTAGGTTCTTTCGTTCCCATGAAGGGCTATTTACTCCCAGGGAATCCTCAATTGCATTCATCACAAATACTGTCCAACCAACATCATCATCATCATCATAATCATCCTCTCCTTGGTAGTCCACTAGCTCACTCAAAGCACTGCCCTCTTTGTCCCATGCAACGGAAGGGTGTCAAGTTTCAAAGTCAAATCTGTTCCAGAGACGCCCACAAATTATTCCAACACGTGTCACCCTCGCCCTAGACAATACTGTACTGTGTAGCGGGGTTGGCCAGCTTAGTATGCACTGTACATACATACACCCGTATACATACCCGTCGTAGGAACTGTCCAGATGAGAAGAAAGATTGGGAATATCTTTCAGGGCATGCTGATGCACGTCCAAGCTTATGCAAGAGGAGGGGGAAGTTCATGTTTGTGTTTTGGTAGAGGCAAAGGATGATGTCGAAAGCGAGGAAGACGACAATGACGACGAAGTCAAGTCCCTGATCACTCGAGGCTTCCAACTTGACAATATTCATGGGGAGGGTGAAATGTGAGCTCGTTGGGGTCAACTTAATTACAACTTTCACACGACGTGTTCTCGGGTGGATTACAATGAAACTTTGACCGATCGTTTTTCATCAACGGCTCGTCCGTATACAGTGGTTCGATAGGCTCATGTTCTTGCATGTTGTACACACGATGTGTTAGCTTTCAGAAGTTGGACCTAGGTGTGATCAAGAATGTCAAATCATACACTCACTGTTCTTGCTATGTATATTTTTGGTTGATCCAAGCTCTCAATTTTAAAACGGTTCCTTTTTAGACGATAATTTTCTATATTTTCCTTGACTTTGCTCGATCGCTGCAATGTGACTGAAATGTCACCAAAACTCTTGTTCCATTATTTGGAAAGAGCATCATGGTCCCATGGTTGAAAATCAAACGTCTGGCTGAATAATCAACCATAAAAATATGACATGACAAAAGTTCATGGTTCTTCATCCCTTGGAAAAAGTTCTTGATGACATTTCCAAACAGAGCCCCGACAAATTAAATGAATACACAATCAAAGGAGGATGCTCTCAACAGCCAGAGAATTATACCATATACAGAGCTTTTGGTATGGTTTCTTTTGCTTAGACAACATTGGTGCACGAAGACTTGGACCAACGTTTGTGTCATTTTTGTTTTTGCACCCAGGAAACCATTCACGACACTTCGAGAGAACATCATGCAATCATTTCCATTCTTCTCTGTCTCATTCATGTGGTTGTGGTCCTTTCTATCTGTTGAGTTCCCTTTTTTCTCGTAGTTCTTTTCCTTTAGCTCTGCCTCAAGATTGAAGAAACAATATTCGCTCTCTGTCCCTCTTGCCGTTGTTACAATTCAAAAACTTGCGAAGAGTTCCTTGCCGAGAAACTACATCTCACGTGAATGAGAAGAAGCAATATCGTGTCTCTGAGTAAATAGAATTCTTTTCGTCTCTTTCCTCACGAACCCCAGAGAGGATCTTCTTGGCCATGAGAAGTGATCATCAGAGAGAGAAGACGACAACCAAACAGAAAAAGGAAGAATCTGGGCCTATGCCGGTAGGTAAGCTGGTGAGTTGACTGGCCCACCGGTTGGGTGGTGTAAAGATGCTATCTGACTCCTCCTTCTCTTCTATCCCTCTCTCTCTCTGTTACCGTCTTAGTCTTGTACCGTTTTATTCTCGCTCTTCCTCCTCCTCTCTTCTTTTGTGGCACCTCATGCTCACCTTGGCCGTGATCGGACCACCAAGCTGTGTCTTGGAGCGTGGATCCCATGCACTTTCTTGAGAGAAATCTCGCGTGGTCGTCGCTATGGAAGTGGCCAGCTCCGTCGGTTGGTGGCCTCTCCTCTGCTCTTCCTCCACATCGTCGTCGTCTTCGTGTTCTTCTCCTTCAGTAGCCAGTCCTCCGGGAATCCAGGAGCGAGTCGCTTTTCTTTCCTCGGAGAACGCACGAGAGACGGACGCGCCTGCGCCAACTCGTCAACAAGAACATGCTGAATTTTTAGCGGGAGAACTTATTTTCTTGAGCTCCGCCAAATCCTTATCGCGACTGGCGATCGTCACTCAATCACCGGGAGTTGTCAGCTTGAAGATCGCGACATATTTCCTTTCGCACCTCTCTCTCTCTCTGTGTTTCTGCTCTACGCTCGGCCTATCGACAGACCGACCGACAGACGAGCCCTCAAAGCTGCATGCATCTTTCATTAAACTCGGGAGGAGACCGAGGCGAATGAGGCTAGTACATACGTTCGTAGGAAGGAAGGTAGGCCTGAATCGTCTCATGATGAATGGTTGGGGCGCAAGCAACAGTTGACATCGCAACAATCGGGCGACCGGCAACAGCTGGATCAACCTTTTGGGGTTAGTTGGCCACTGATTGGAATTATTTGAGAGTGATAATCCTTCAGAATGACAATGGGAATTCTTTGCGGTGGAGTGGGAGAACCTGAAGCCAGTCCTCCACCCACATCTTCAAGTGTGTCTAATTCAATGTCAAGTGAGAAAAGCCATCCAGCACCCATCTGTTGTGTCGGTTGCGGCGAGTCCATCAAAGATAAATTTGTCACCACGGTTTTGGACAAGCCTTGGCACGCCACCTGTGTCCAATGTACCGAGTGTGGAGTCCAATTGGAAGAGAAATGTTTTGCACGGGACGGGAAGATTTTATGCCAGAGTGATTTTTATCAGTATGTACTTTAATATAATTCATTTCAACATCCAAATCACCCAAGGTGTTTGTGCAGGTCGTTAGCACATGGCTTCGTATTATTCTTTCACTTTTCCTCATTTTGAATAAATCCGTTGTAGTTATTCGTTTGTTCCACTCATTGTTCCCAGTAATATGCAGTAAGATAATTTGTTTGTGGGAAAGGATTTGTCTTTCTTTTCTGTTCACAAGATTCCTGTGTGGCTTTTGGTTTTACCACGTCACCCCAAATTGGGTGTTTTGGACCTCATTTAGTATTTGCATGTCGTGAATGTTACAATGGAATGTGAATTGGTCAATTTTCTGTGGCGAGTTATTACGAAAGATTTCAAGACGAGGAGCTCTGAACTCTGCCTCCCTCTCCTTTACTCACACACTCACTCACCCACTCTATGGAGTACTCGCACAGTTAACGTTAAAAAACCTTCAAGCCACTTTTCTGTCAGAGCGACATGGCATTATGTTTATTGCCAGCTAATTATTGCTCGTAAGTGTTAGCTGTCAAAGGTCCATTTGAAGGGAATTCACCTTGAACAACCGGTCTCCACACTTTCCATATTCATCTCGAGTTGCTTGGGCTTGTCCACAAATTGGTTGATGCATCAACTCAGCTTTTAAATGGCTCTAAACGAATTGAGTTGTGGACTTACACAAAGTGCACTGCCTAGTTTGTTTGTTTTAGCCAACACAAAGTGGAGGTAAACTCGACAATTTTGTGTAAATACATGTTCAAGACGACTAGACTCCATGGCAGACATATCCATCTGTTTTATTGGCTCAAAGTAGCACCAACTTTGCTCAAGATCCCAAGTTGCAACTTTGCTTGAAGGTCGTGAGAAACAGTTGCCGCAATTAAGCCAGGCGACTACTACTCGTACTTCCACGTAACCCTGCCATAAAGGGAGCGAGAGAGACAGAAAAAATGAGTGAAAGAAGAACCAGAGATAGAAACCACCACGATACATATGAGCGGTTTTTTGAGAACCATCCCAAAGTTTAAGTAGGGGAAATAAACCCGCAGTTTTGCGTTCTCCTGGAGCGTAATTATAGATTATTAACTTGCAATATAAGAGGCTCTTGAAGAGTTTTCCTGATTTCTTATCCGGGCCTGTTTAACCCTTTTGAAACAGTCTCCCAAGCCATGATGTTGATACCATCATGGATTAGGTTTGGACTAGTGTCGAAATGAATGCAGTTCAAACGCTTTTCACTTTAAACTTTGCAATGAACTCCGATATTTGAAATTGAATAATGGATCCCAGATAGCCATCAGATCCCATATATGGATCACTAACACGTCTCATCAACCAGGCATAATGATAAATAGTGATGCCAATTTATGAGGACACATGATCCAGCCCAATAACGTCTTCATCGCCAAATGGCAGATACATTTTTTATATTTTGCTCGAGGTCGAATAATCTGGCCAATAAAGGGCAGGAAACACGCACTACCCTCCCTGTTTCTCTCCAATTCTCTGAGTACGTACGAGTGTGTCTGTGATTCTCACTCACCCAGTCTCTGAACTGACGCACAACGAACATGGGAGTGCGACTACATACTGGTTGTACGTGAGAAAAGCTTGTATATTGCATCTCAAATGAAACTTGAAGTTTGATCTCGCGTGAGAAGGTGTCGTATTTTAGTGGGTCAATGGCGAACCCGCCTCACATTAATGGCTGTCGAAGGTATTTTAAAACTATTTCAAACTTCTCTTCATATCGCAGCGAGAGAAGAGCTGACGCCAGGGTTCGTTCATCCATCGGGCAGGATGATATTTTGCCCAACGAAACAGAACATATACGTTATACCTAACTTGGCCCAATTCTAATGGGAGACACTAAAAGTTTATTTCAGACGTTGGTTTTCTTCGAAGTTGCCTTCAAAATGACACGAAGTGCAATAGAATTTGAGGAGGCCCTCCTGGGGCTTGAAGAATGGTAGCACTTTTTCTACCACGCTAATGTCAGGCGCCAATATGCCCAACATGAGCTCCATTCAGTAATTTGGTCATATTCATGGTTTTTTCCCAGACTGCTAATGGTGGTAACAAGTAACAAGCTCTGGTTGGCATCACTCGAAGATGTGCGGTATAATAGTTCATGGTACGACAAGCATCACATTGGCAACGGTCAAGTGAAGCGCGGACATCGATTTCGTTTGGACCCCGAGTCGACGAGATAAAAGAAAACTAACTGTGTTCTCATTTCGTTCCACTTGTAATGGAACTGTGGACAGAGAATGAGAAGAGGATTGCCTCTGTTATGAAAAGACATTGATCCCGCCTGGCTGACCACAAAGAAAACGAACGAAGAAGGCTTCAGAGGTTGGTTTGAGCATTGGAGGATCAACGAGTGTGTCTCATCACGCTGACGATCAAAGCCAGACGCGGAAGATAAATCGATTGAGCAGCTCTCTGATCCTGGTTCTCTTATTTGACCACCATTCTCCTCATGAAATTGACTTTTTTTGGGAAGAAGCTCTCTTTGGTAGTAGGTTCACTGCTTCCATTAGCTTTTGGAAGGTGCATGGTTGGCTTCTTCTCACCGTGTTTCGTTATTGTCCAAGGCGGCTGAAGATCTACTACTACTACTGTGCGTACGGCTTCGCAACTGGAGGGATAATAGACCCAAGCGATACCAGAAATCGTGTCAAGGATTATCGATATTGGGTTGAAGAGGTGAATTAAAATTGGATTTAAGCCAAGAGAGCCGGGGAAATTATTGAACAACTTGCTAACACGTTCAAATTTAGCTTGATTTTTTTAAGTACCGGCATTTGAGATCCTAATTTTCATCATAGTGTGACAAAGTTCCAGATCGAAAAGAGGTTCAAGTTGGCAGTACCGCAAGTGTCTATATGTGCCAACTGAAGGGGATCAGGGATATGAGAGCTTGGTTGGGTTTACCCAAGTACGAACCAACGAACGGAGGCAGGGCTGTGCTTGGTCTTCTCTCATCTCAAGGATTGATTGAGAGGGGAAGAGAATTTCTAGCAGCCCTTCTTCACATTGAAGGGTTTCGTTTTTGGGGCAACTTGAAAAAGGAACCTCATAAATCTCTCCCTTTGAAGGCTTTTAAGTTTGGAATTGTGTCGCTTTAAAGAAAGAAGAAAAAAAGAGAAGGGAAGTTGGACTCCTTGAACTGTTGTGGTGGACACAATAATGGAAAGACGGAGTGGGCGAAAACTTCTTTTTTACTTTTTTAAAGGGTTGCGAGGCGAGGCCACCGAAATTTACCACACAAAGCACACTCTCGGTCGGTCTCAGAAATTGAAATGTCATGCTTGTGTATACAAGATCTCACCCTTTCCCTCAAAAATCACTTCGGTTTTTTCTCTCTCCACAGACGATATGGGCCCCGTTGCAGTGGATGCCAAAATGTGATTCTTCCCAATGACATGGTGAGAAAAGCCAGAGAGCGAATATTCCATCTCACCTGTTTCACCTGCGTCATGTGTAAGCGTCAGCTCAACACCGGAGATAAATTGTTTGTCATGATGGATGGCGCATTTGTTTGCAAAGATGATTACATCACGCATGTTCTCAATAATCAAAGCAACAATGTCTATTTTTACGGTAAGAAATCTCTTGTTTACTCGACTTTAAGAGGCAAGTCGATGAATGTCGCACGGAGCCATCCATTAGCTTCATTTCAGTGAAGACAATGGCTTCCTGTCAAATCGGTCCAATAAAATTGTCGTTAAACATAATAGTAACTCAGGCCCGAGTCTGGGAACATGTGACAAATATATCAAAACGAGGCTATTAACAAGATACAATTAATAAAGAGGCATGCCATGAAAGCCAAAAATGTGTGCCTTGACAGGGACATGAAAATCAGACTAATAAAAAGCAATCATCAAGGGAGGGCGCAATGCTACGTAGCACATGCCATCATCACAACTGCACTTAGCCGTGCTTGATTTAATATGCATTCGATCAGACTCTAAAGTGTATAGTAGTCACTAGCCTTCTGGGATGTTGCGGTCAAATTGGAACCGGATTGTAAAGTGCCCACCTCCTCCCGTCCCCTGCAAACTATTAGAGGCATTTTATTCGCCATTTATTTTAGCTAGCTACAGTAGAATAGGCGTGCTTGACATGACGAACAATCAAGGTTTGTTTACCTTCACTTTATGGGTGTATGAATACTTGAATACTTTCATTATGGCGTGGAGTGCGTCCGAGTTTGATTTTGCAGCTTTCATGAATTCATAATGACTCGTGGGGGATCAAATGTCAAGATGTCGTGAGTTTGGTACAGCTCTGCATGATTTCGGTTGGTTCAAGGTCCACATATTCGAGCCAATTAGTTGTCGTTTTACATAAGCCAACAAGTACTGATAATTGAGAACAAGATGGCACCCAAGTAAATGATCAATCATCATGTCCAGATTGAAAACAAACCAATTTCGAGCGAATGTCTTTTTGTCATGTTGTCAACCTGACCGCAAATCTCGATCTTGTCCTCACCACGAAAAACGGAACGTGAAAAGGAAGAAGTCGCTCCAATGTAAAGTGTGCGTGTATGTATTAGGGGATATGCATGTGGAAGGCTTTGTTGTGTGGACGACTGCTCTTGGTAGTGCTCTAGTCCATTCGTGGTGAAAGGCTGGTGGTCTCTTTTGGACACCAGAGGCTGCTCTCGATATCATTCAACCTTCTTTGCGGTAACAGTCTCTAGTCGACATTCTAGTATCATGGTGGTGGTAATTCACTCAAAAGAGATTCATTCATGCCACCGTTGTTGCTCTTGTTGGTGGGGCTGGAGAAGAGAACAAGTTCGTTCTTGGACGAGCACAGTCAGTGGTTGTTCGTTTTCTCGTCCAAAAACCAAAACTGCGGTTGAATGAGAGAATAACATGCCTGATTCTTCTTCCTCCCCACGATGTGACGTTCGAGGAAAGAAGGAGAGAGAAAGAGAGAGAGAGAGGAAGAAGAAGATTGCTGCTTCTTGCTTGACTCCAACCACAATGCTCGCACCGATCAATCATGTAAAACGACAGAAAATCGAGTTTTCATCAACTTCCATCAATCAAAATCAGTTGGGAAAATAATGCAAATAATAGGAGGAGCGGGATCAACGGGCAACAAACGTGCCCTGCCTTCCTTGGACCTGAGAGCTTTGAATGACTGGAAGGGAACCGTTTTTCCATTTAAAGTGGTGGTTTGGGGGAAATTGCCCTCCAGTTAGGAGGCAGTTTTGTATGTGCTGCCAATCTCTGATTGGAATGCCAATCCAAACATAAACCACCGCACTGACGGTATGGACCATAGGCCAATCTAACGTTTGATAGGTACGTACTTAGACGGGGAGGAAGATGGCACACAACATTCCTGGTCAAAGCCTATTGCTAATGGATTCATTGAGTAGACATTTGACCAAACCAGTAAACTAGAGTTTTTATTCGCAGATTGTGAGGAAGAAGGGGATGATTACACGGAAGAGAATGACAGATTCATCCGTGCCCATCTCAATCTATCACCGGCAGAGGAGTCCTCACCCAATAAGTCATTGCCAAACACACAAGAAGAACAGCAACCATCGTCCTCACATTCGATCATCTCGTCGTCCCTGGAATTGATCTCTCCGTCATCGTCATCGAATTCGCCCCACGAATTCCCCTGCCAATACCAGCAGCCACCATTTCCCCTTGACCATCGAACATCTGAATTGGTTCATCATATCGATTCTCTATCGAATGTGAAGAATGCCACGGATGTTGAGCCAGGTAAATCATGTGCTAAGCATCAGATCAGACTTACAAATGAGCCACTGACCTCCCTGTGAGGGGGAATTGGTTCAAACATTTATTTGGTGGGTGTGTTGCCTCAACAGAGGCAGAACGAGTGTCAGAAATCGAATGTGACAACAAAGTCATCATGGCCAATTTCGTGAAATGGCTTTTTGTGGCATTTTGGTTGAGTGCTGGCTTGTGGTTCTTTTTGCATGACTAATCCAGTGTGTACCTGAGCCGTTAGTATTGAATCATGTGTTTTAGATGAGGGCGAAAAGAAAAGCCCACCTTGCGGTGGTTCCACTGATCCTCACGAAGTGGACGACGGAAATGGAGGGAACAAGAGAAGAGGACCCAGGACCACGATCAAGGCTAAACAATTGGAACTATTGAAGTCCACGTTTGCTCAAACGCCGAAACCTAGTCGTCACATACGAGAGCAACTCGCCAAGGAAACGGAACTACCCATGAGAGTCATTCAGGTAAGTGACATTGATCTTTGATAAAACTAGTGGATTCTTTCTCTTCTCCATTCAAAATGTGATTACGTCAAGTGCTCGTCAAAATCACACCTCGTCAACGACGTAGACAATCCATCCGTTCGTTCTACGTATGTACGTGCACATCTCCCACAGCAATAGCGTTCTTGAAACTGTCAACTCGGGGAGTGTCATGAATATTGCGACGGGAACAGTGATAATCATAATCATAATAGTACTGATAATGATTGCTATCAACGTATCACTTGTGGCAATGATGAGACACGACTTCCACTACCAAGATTTTAAAGCCTAGCGCCTTTTCGTTGTCGAGGGAATGCGTTCTGAACTTCTGATGATGGATTCGGAAGCGGAAACAAGCACTCTTCTTCATCATCATCATTGGCTGTTGTGCACGTCACTCAAGTCTTTAGCTATGATTGTGTGGCATAATAGTGATCTTGAGCCCATTCAACCAGGTGTGTGTGTGGCTCCAGCATGACATCCCTGATGGTGTTCAATGGCCTTCACCGTCTGAAATATGCTATGATGATTCATCCTCTTGGCTCTCAAGTAAAATGAAGACATATTGATTGACGAGTTTCACACCACCGAAAGATCCCTCTCGTCGTCTCCTTCCTTTGCCTTTTCGTATTCGTTACTTTAGGTATATAGCGTTAGTTAGTTAGTGGGGTGTGATTCAGCGGAAGCCTCCGTTGACGGGATTGTTACTCTCACCACCAGCAAAGGGATTTGCCTCCGGAGCCTTGGAATAGGCATCAAAATGTCTTCTTAGGCAACACTAACCATCATGATTATCATCTTCATGTACAGCTCAAAATGGATGGTTATGATTTATTTTAAAAAATCGTTTTCAAACTGATCCATTTTAGATCTTGTTATGCGCGTCTTGATCTGATAAATCGAGGCCTACCTGCGTTCTACCATAATCGCTTTGACCTTAAGGGTCTTATGTCATTGACATGCTTAATTAGAGCGAGGCGTAATTCAACGCGAGGGCTTCAAAAACGGGGTTCTTGAAGATTAGAACAGAGAAGTGGAGTCGGCATCCGTGATTGCTCTTGGTGCAATATCGTATGTGTGCGTGCGAGAACACACCTATGTTCACTATAAGCTGGGTGGTTGGTTCATAGTAAAGGCACGGTGGTGGCACCCACAAACAAAGATCTCATGACGTGTTAGAACGGTAATTAGTGCACAATTCATTTCCACTCAGCAATTAGAAGATTCTTTGAAGGTGTCACTGAGAACATTGCGTGAGCGAGGGAATAGATACGTAATGGTCGGAAGAATTCGGAAAGTTTCTCCTGAATTGAACTCTGAAAGCCCCGAGATCAGATTGTGATGATCTTCCTTCGTCTTGGTAGTGACTAAAGCAATTCCAAGACCTGTTATGCACACTCACATGTTCGTAGGAAGGTGAATTGGAAGCACCGTTCAATAGAGATCCCAGCTCAAATCTGGAATTTAATCTCGCCCCCATCTGAAATGTCGATTCAGTCGTAAAAATGGCTGAATCGCTTCTCTCTATTGTTGGGAGGAGAATGGGTATCACCATCCACATGTCAAACAATTACCTGTTGGATGAATTTAGATCCCATGACCCGACGGAGAATCCCTGGAGTTCCAAACATGAAAAAGATCAAATAAGATCACGGGGATATGTCGACTTAGGTTTGAGGAATTCACAAAATGTCATTGGGACTTTCTGCAGGAGGACTCCACCATCCCTGTAAAAGAGCTCACAACACATGAATACAACACTTATGTACATTGCACTTGTTCCCTTTTAGAACTGCGGTAGCTAGAAATGACGTAGTGGGAAATTGAAAATCACACCACTCGAAGATCAATATCTCGGCGGATGCTTTGTTCTCTTGTAGAATCGAAATAAAAGGATGCTCAGCCCTGTATAGAATAAACAATGCCATATTCGGTTTCAATGCGGGCCACTTGTTTTCTTCAGATTCGCTTGGTCGACTCTTGGACAAACAAGTTCTATTTTCATGCACGAATACACTTGATGCTCCATGAGATCGACTCTCGGTCGAACAGGAAGGGTCTTACAATTGCTGCACTTTACACTGAATTAGGTGCAAAGGTAAAGAGTGCAGTAAACAGGGCCCTTAGGATTCTTCCTGAGATGGACATCTCATCTGGCTTGTCCTCACGACTAAATCAAATGGAACATGTTTGGAACTGGCGTAGCGAAAAAGAGGTCAGATCTGAACTGGTTTTGTGCCCCTGGGATCATCCCTATTTCCCAATCACACATTGATCCCACCATTGGTAATCTCTTAAGATGCATCTCGGAAACGTTAGCAGGTCACTGGACTGACGAGCACGAAAAGAAGGAACAAGAGGAACAAGCTATGAACAACGAGGAACAAAGAGAAAGAGATGAAGGTTGGGACAAGAGCTCGAACGACCTCATGCATTTTCAATCAAAGAGCTGTATCGGAAAATAGATACCATGGAAAAAAGAACAACTGAAACGCCAACCATGCCGGGGCGAGTAGATGCAAATGCCAAATTACACCACCCACAAAGAAGAAGAAGAAGTTGACTGAAGGGAAGAGTGAGTGAAGTGAGGGAGGGAGGCGGTTGTTGGTTTTTGCTGTGCAATTCGCCGACGTCAAGAAATGTTGCAATCCTGTCATTTCTTCACGAAGAGTCAATCCATCAGAAAAGTTAGTGGAGAAGTTTGCAGGGAAGCTAAGCAAATGCCTCCATGTCCGAGAGGGCTTCTTCCTTTTCTCTCTGTTTCGGTGAATGGTAGTAGCTGTGTGTGTGTGTGTGTGCACCTCGGAAACCCACAGAGAATTGCGTATGGACTTCAAAGGGCTCTGAGGTCAAATAGTCGGGGGTTTGTTTCGCTTCTTTGGTCTTTCTCTTCTCGTTCATTCTCCCACCACTCAGCCACTGGCGTTTGTAGTACGTAGCCATGAAATCTGAAGAGTAGTGAGTTCGCCACGTCCACTACTACAATACAGTAGTAGCCAAATGTTAGTGTTGCCAAAGGAAAGAAGTCATGGTTTCCCCTGGTTTGAACAAGAGTACCACCGCCAAGGTCTCCTTGTTTCATGCTCGAATCCTGCTGTGATAACAGATACAATGACGAGGCTTCCTTCAGACCTCAGCCTGTTGGTGGCAATGGTGAGTCGAAGCTGGGGAAGGTTGATGGTTGTGGTGGTTGGATCCTTCCAGGCCAAAGCCCAAAACTCGGATCTATCGCTTCACCCCTGTGATGGCCAGATTAGAAAGAGAGAGAGAGAGAGAGAAGCCGTGGTTACTAATACAAGGAACATTTAACTTGATTGAACTCGTGATGAGCTTCTCTGTCATCTTGCTACAGCTGACTTATTCCCCTGTCTTGTCTTTCTCAGCGGGCGGCCTCGTCGCTTTAGCTTCCATCCTCCGCAATGAGCAAAGTCAAAGAAACCAAAGCAAAAAAACACCATTCACATGAATTCGGGACCTAGATATCTCAACTGCGCAGCTCAAATAAAGGGTTGGGATACCTTTGGGTGAACTTTTGATAGAACCATGGAAATCCGTCCAACCATCCATTCTGAAAAAAGAAGAAAAAAGACCAGTCAATGTCCAATCCGTTTTGTATTCCTCTCGCGAGTTCCAAGGGAATGTTGATTCTAACGTCATTTATCTTGGGACCGTGAACAAAAATATTCCATTCGAGCTTGATTCTGTCACACTCACCCACTATGTAGACAAGCTGAAGTAAAGGGAACCTACCCAATACCCTAACAACACTAGGAAGATGAACCTGTCCAAAGCTGGTTCTCGTTGGTCCCTCTTGACATCTTCATAAAATCAGTTTGGGTCGTTTCCCCTTCTTCTTGAAGTAAGATGTGAACGTGCTCGAGCCCGATGAGAGTGCGAGAAACTCTCTAAACGACGGGGGTTGGACTATCGTCGCACCATCTTGACATCCCGGTGGACAATTTTTGGCCAAGCCATCCCAGGAGTTATCTCTTCTTTTCAGTTACATCACTTGACTTATGGGACAGGGTTGAGGCATGAGAATTCATCTTGAGGGCTTCAAAACGCCTCTTTCTCGGTGCTCGCTTGCCTGCCACTCACTTGACCATTTATGGAGAGAGGAGAGAAAAAAAAATCCACCTACCAACCAGTCATGCACGGCTGATTGCCAACCGAGCAGGGTGTCTGACCATTCCTCGAATTGAGGGACAAGTACATGGGTTACATGTGGATGGAAGGGAAAAAAAGTCTCGGCATCTTCATTAGGAAAATGAGCTTTCACGGCATGAATTAGGGCTTTGGTTGGGATGGAGTGACTAAACTAACCACTGGCAGGCACCCTTTGCCAGTGTCAAGAAGCGCTGCGAGTGTTCTCTTGTGGAATTGTCAAAATGTCGGTTTACGTTTACGTAGACAACCATAAACCATGTCTTTCAGGCACTTTACCTCTATTTACGAGACTGACTGAAGCAGCAAATTTGAACAAGTTTCTCTTCGTTTAACCCTTGGTTTTCTTCTTTTGGTCCTCTTTCCAGGTTTGGTTTCAGAACAAACGCAGTAAAGAAAGACGAATGAAACAAACGCCCACGACGCGGGGAAAGTTCTTTTTCGGAGCCAGGGGACAAAAATTGCGTGAATTCGACATGGACAATCGATTCCACTTTCACGAGGGTCGACCCTCAACTGAATTTGGTATCTACGGCTTTTCCTCATCCGCTTCGTGCTCACCCCTTTCATTATCAAACTCGTCCTACATCCCGTGTGCACCTTTAGACCAAGACCAACAATGCCGACAACCCCTGGATGGCTCTTCGTCCAAGGTTTCAAGGCCAGGTAAGAGGCTCAATCAAAACGAAACTTGTTAGAACTTGGTTTGTTGATGGACATTGGATTTTGAAGTTCTTGACCCGTGAGCACAAAGGGGTCGTTGAAACCGGGCTTGGGTATTTTTCCCATGGCATGACGGACAATTTGAGTATGAACTCATCTTGGCCATCTCCATCACCACTTGAACCGATGTATGGATGAGTGGACGGTCGGTAAATGCGTGTTGGCCCACTTGATGCCTATTTAAGTTTGATTTTAAACCTCTTGCATGCTGGCGCCAAATTATGATCTCCAAGGCGCTAGCTTCTTTTTCTTTGAACGGCAAAATTGCTCCACTTTTTGAGGTCAGGGAAGCGAACTACTGTACGTAGAGCGTAAGAAAATGAAGGGAGCAAAATGGGCCACCACCCAGACACATTCACCATCTCCCTTGATGTTAAGTGTGGATGTTGTACCTACGTACGTATCGTATGTATGCGTGTGTACTTGACTACTTGCACAAAACCGCTTAAGCTCACTTACTATCCATGGATTGCCGCAGTCATGATGGGAATGGTTTCTTCCCTGGGTCTGACACAAACAGGGTGGCCAACCTGCCCTTGTCCGTATTTGGGACTTTTGTACTCACACCGACGACGACAACGACGATGAGGAGGAGGAGAAGTAGGCAATTTCATTGCTCTCGATCTTTTTTACGGCCTGAAATGATTACTCTCATTCGGGGGAATAGTAAAGATTTTATGACCTCTCCCAAGGCTTTTTTTCTGCCAGAGCTATCGGAAATGTAAATACCATTGCCATGGATATAACAATTCAATCCAAGATTGCCCATGAATATGTGTGTTTCTTTTTGTAGGCCCAAAGCCACAAAAACCCAACCAAATCAGCTGTGATAATTCCTCCTTCGGGCATCATCCCTCGATAGGGTTCGATTTCGGGAATTCGGAGGAACTTGAACATCCTCGTCGAGATGGCTACGAAAATTTGACTCCGATGTCATCGTCGTCGTTATCGTGCGGCTCTTCGACCTTCCTACAACGAGGTAATGATGAGTTGGCCTTTCTCGGAGCTATTTGCCATACCTACGTTGGGAAATAAATCATGATTCCCTTTACAGATGACATGCAAGATGCTCCCGGCGAGTCATGGTAACTACCACTAACGAACCGCAAACAGTTCTCCGACTCATCGGGAACATTCTTTGCACACTCACACACATACATACAAAGTGTCTGATGAGTTTGGCTGGATTGTTGTTGTGGCTGTTACAAAAGTGGCGGATTAAAAATTACATTGCGTGAAATTTAATGTTCAGTATGTCTCCTTTGCCTGGGGTTAGGTGACTCTGTGCAAAGACTTTCGAGATTTCGATTCAATCGTTTGTTCGTAACTTGTTTGTGTCCTTTTTGGAAATAAATTGCCTCATAAATGTCCAACTTGGTCGGTTAGTGGTTAGTTGGTGTCCACAGTTTATTCTCACTTTCCCAGCTGAAGGTGATATTCCACGACTGTTCTCATTTTCAATTTGAGTCACCTTTTG
Organism: Tigriopus japonicus; assembly: GCA_010645155.1. Classification (NCBI taxonomy): domain Eukaryota; kingdom Metazoa; phylum Arthropoda; class Copepoda; order Harpacticoida; family Harpacticidae; genus Tigriopus; species Tigriopus japonicus. Next base: position 290,770 of record JAAGOF010000071.1, on the reverse strand, counting down.
AACAAATTCCCACGTAATCCCCCCATCTCTTACCACCATCTACCCTAAATGGCCTGGCACATTCATTTTCTGAAGGATTTTTGGTGCCACCTCATTCCCCACGTCTTCTCTGTCTCTTTCTTTCGTTCTTTCTTTCTTTCTCTGGGTCGTTCTTTCCTTCATTGGCTGTGGGTTTGCAACAACCATAGCATAGAAAAACTCATTTCGTTTCAAGATTAAGTTCTTTGCATCTTTCCCTTTATAGTCTTCTCCTTCAACTCCATTGCATGTGAGGCAACTAAAGGCAAGACTAAGATTGGCATTGGTGGTGGTTGTGGTGATGATGGTGATGTTTTTCTTTCTTTCTTTCTTTTAAAAGCTCTTTTGCCGTAGGGGTGGTTGTTGGGGTGAAATGACATGTGTGTACTGTAAAACATTCATCACAACGAAATCATCTCTTCAGTGGAACAACTTTTCGTCTTGAATATCGAAATATTAAACAAGGATTATATATGCTGTACGATCCTTTTTTTACATATCAACTTAAAAGCTATGAGAGGACGCAAAGAGCTCAATCCCAAAAGTTATAAAAAAGGGAACAAATACATTCTTCGTGACATTGAATCAAGATAAGCGTCGCTTCTTGCTTTAGGCCCATATTATCGTGTCATTAAACGTGTTTGTTCAAGAGAACTGAGATCAAGCATCTGATTGGATTTCGGGCTGATTTCCCATTTTGATTTCCAAGAACTGAATCTGGATCCAAGCGAAGGTGCTTCTTTTTCCCTCTGGTACCAAAGAACGATGGAACAAGCAAACTTGTATGACTATGCGGAGCACTCCCTAACTACATACTCCGTACTAGTGTTTCTACGTGAATCGCTCGAATGTAGGAACATAGGCGATGTGCTGGCTGGTTGGGCGAGGAAATGTGTGGCTCAAAGGCAGCGACACAAAGCGCCACGATGACTTTTTGATGCAAATCCAATCTTTCTCAAAGGACCTTTTTCTTTGTGTCTTTTGGAGCGAAAGTCCCCATTGGGGAATTCTCTCATCCTATGTTGTCGCCGTCGCCCTCATTGTCGTCCCTCGCTTTTGTTGGAATGGATTTTCCGATTTGAAGCGGGGAACGGAATGGGACACAACGAACACTAGAAGAAGAAGTCGGAAAACTATGTATGTAAGAAGGTAGAGAGAAGAAGAAGAGGTAGCACTGGTAGTAATAGTAGTCGTCGAAAGAACTACGTACCTACGTTCGTACGTACACGGGAAGCGAAGAAGTAGTTCTAAGAGAAAGAGACAGCAACCGTCGCTGTTCCATGAAACTGCTCTCGATGGAAAAACTTTTTTTTTCTCAGCAAAATATTTAAGCCAGCAAAAGTTTGTTCAATTCCAAAAGCCATCTGCTTCTTAACTTTAAATGCCTTCTGCTTTGAAGACCCTTGATCTTCTCTCCTTACGACCATATCAGCTCTGCACTAACGCACTCACAGGATCGCCGTTAATGGCCTTCTCAATATGAATGAACCTTTCCATAACGAGGTTCCATCCTGCTTCTTTTTTCCACTAGATGAACCGTCTCCCAGGGATAAAAGAAAGTCAATTCGAAGTTCCTAGATGACAAAAGATCCACTCTGAACCTTATCGTGGACCAAGTCTCAACCTTTGAGTCAGAGTCCCTCGTGCGAAGGGACACGGACTTAATTTCCCGAGGTTCCAATCTGTAGTCATAAAGAAATTCAAGATTACAGTCCTCACGCCACGCTCTTAGCCATTTCTAGCCGGGAGCCCTTGGACGTTTTTCATTGAAGTCTCGCCTATCTGATCTTAGAAGCATTGGCACACAAGATCGAGTAAAACCACCCCGGACATACTTCTGTGTTCCATGTACTACTATAAATGCTCCTATCGAACATGGGGACAACCAACTCCTTTGGTATTCCTCCTCCTCTTCTCAATCCATCATCATGGCTCGCTGAAAGTGAGCGAGCTCCAACAATGGGTGTGATTACCCTGATTACTCCTCAAACATAGGGACTCTTGGACCAGCATTGGCACGTGACCAAAACGTGTCGAAAACGAGATCAAACTTCTTCTTGAACACACACAAACGAGCTTCGATATTCCTGAACTCAGCGAGTGAGAAAGAGAGAGCGAGAACAAGAGCTCGAGGGCCTCTCCTGCACTGTACATCTAGGACTCCTGGCTAATCTGATTGAGATGTATTTGACGTCCCGAGGAACAATCTGCAAAACAGACGTAAGGGCCTTTTCATTGGGATAACAAAACCAAGAACTCTAGTAACCCTCTCGAAATGAACGGAACCCGAACTTGTTCTCACAGCAATTCTGATTCTAATACGAGACTCGACCAAATTACAAAGAGGGACGACCAAAATAAACGCCAAGTTATTATTTAGTCCGTCCTGGTCGGGTCATGGTCATGGTCATGGAGCAGCACGAAACTTATCTCCTACAAGTTTGATGCCCCCTGTTTCTTCTGTTCTTGGGCGTCAATATTCAGAAAATCAATTTTTCCACGCTTCCCTCTCATGCCGACAAAGGGGCTTGGGAAACTTATGGCTATCAAACCGAGAACATAATGTAATCGAACTTCATGCATCTCTCTCTTTCTTTCGTTCCTGAGGACTGTTTAAAAAAACTACCCACAGCTTTGGATGTAGTGTCTGACTTCCATGGGTCTGTGCCGCATGGTACGTATGTATGTACAAGGTACCTGGCTGGGGAACACGTGTTGGATGCTTCCAACACTTCTTTTCCCGTGAATCACCAATATGGAGGGAAACCCCAGGAGAAATAATAAAACCCCGAGCCTCACTTTGTCCCAAGACACACTATCGCGCTCGTTCAGGAGTCAAAGAGTTTCCAATTTCAGGGCTCAACTTGGGGTTCTTCAATAAATCTGTCATTGGAAGCTGGCTTGATATGGCCAACGTCCAGAACGCGAATCATTTGGGTCTGGCACACGCGTTCGTGGTGAACTTGGAATCAGTCGATTGATTTCGATTTAAATGCAATTCAACTCTTGTGCCAACGTCAATAGCCAATGCAATAATAGGATTACAATGGAGAACAATGAGGCGACGTGGTGTTTAGGTTCATTCGAATACAAACTGGAAATGGCAACAAGTTCGTCGTTCCGTTTCGGATGAAAATGGGCACGTTATTGATGCTGTGAACTCAATTGGAAAATAGCCATTTTGTGCCCGTGCCAAGTTCCCTCGGTGGCTCTGAATTGATGGTGTTCGTGATTTGTTCCACTTTTTGGACGGTTGAACATTTTTGGAATGGTTTATCAGAGTCACTCTCTCTCCCCAAAGATTCCACGCTCACACCACTCTCGTGGCACACACACACAAGGGAGAATGGAACAACTATTGACGTGAACGGCTAGCAATTCCAGAACGTGAGTGTGAGTGTGAGGGAGAGAGAGAGAGAGAAGGAGAGAGGGAGAATCTAGTAAGCGAGTTCCATTGGCATATCAAATGGAACCAGTCAACTCGGAGCGGGTCACGCTTTCCTGATAAGGTCTATCACATGGAAGATTTCCACCGACTTTGGGCATAAAGCGAGAAATATCAAAGTACTAACCAAGCGTTTCATTCGTTCATCAGGGTAGCCTTGGTTTTGGGGTGTTTCAAGAAGCAATTTAGCCACTCTGAATCTGAATTCAAAATCATATCCGACGTCAACAGCATCTTGTATTTCTAGATTCCTCACTGCAGGGACGAAAGTAAAGAAAAATAATATTTCCGGGAACCCTGTTACTATAATTTGTGGCTGGATCGTCGTTCACTTTTTTAATGGTTGAAGACGCGTGAGCATCGAGAGGATGGATGAATGGGCAACGTCGCGTCCTGTGAAATGACCTGAACGGATCTGAATCACATTTCAAAATCCACAGCATTTTTTTCTGGATGCCCCCCTCGCCAACGATGCCCCTAATGAACCTTGGAAATTGACACATGGCCTAATTTGTCGATTTTGAAGGGGCCAGAATATATTTGAATTCTAACATTGGAAATGCGCGCTCAATCCCGGGACTAATTTTCTAACTCCTGCTCTTGTGAAAAATAACCAATAATTTAACAAAGGTCGAATTAGCGGCCAGATGAAATTTAATTACTTGGAAAGCCATTTCGATGACTCAAGACTGTTTGACATTTCCCAGTTTTTTTCAATAATGGGATTGATAAGCCGAACTGAGATGTCTGAAACCGATGACGACACCACAGACGGCGGCAACTTTAGCTGTCTCAATTACAACTCGGCTTGATCATAAAGACTCAGATTTTCTGCATATCTCGTTTTCCACGCTTGAAGAGATTCGTTCATTCGTTATTTGGAAGTTGTCATAACTTCATTACGAACTGTCGCGTTTGTGTGTGGTCTCACGTCTTGGTAAATGGAGTACGGAGCCATTGGGAAAATTTCGTTTCATCCCACACATTGGCATCATTCTCATTTCAAAGCACACCAGCGCACTTGTCCTTCAAAGCTTGATGGAAATCACTTCTTCACCAAAGGCGTTCTCCGACACAACTAGGGAATTAACAGAGCTCAATAGAGCACTCAATAGACTGTAACGTCACACGGAATTAACTGAATACAACGCCTTCCCTGTTTCGAATCCCAAAACTGCCTTGGAAGAAAAACGCACCGAGATTGGCGACAAACTTCCCTCCATTTGGCTGCCAAAGCAGTGTATACGGTCTGGACTTTCTGACGCTCGGTCACACTTCCATTGACATAACCGAAGATTTGTCAATCTTTAGTTCCATGATGGAACCAACTCTGGCCTCAATGTGGTCAATTAGCCGCTCTGGGTAAATCTTGTCGCATGTTGTCGGACAGAAACTAATGAACCTCCGAACCCTCAGTTTAGCCTCAAGATGTGTTTTCCCTACCCCATACACAAAGTCAAGGTTTCTCGAAGTAAAAAATTGCCACGGATCTCATTGTGGTTATTCGGTCCGAAACTTGAAGTGTGTACGTACGTATGCACAGTAGTAGATGAGCCTAACGTGATTGAGGCTCAAAATGAGCAACAGCTTGTTCGAGTCGGAGTTGAGTTCGAGGAGCAAACGAACGAACGAACGAACGAACAAGCGATGGAGTAGCTCAGCTGGATGCCGTCTTTGAAATCTGACCGCAAAACCGCGAACTCGAGCTCTCAGGTGGGCAAAAAGGACATGATGATGAAGTGACTTGGACGCTCCAACCGAGGAAAAGTGACAAACCCCTCCGTTTGTTGTTTTCCAAAGCCTGGGCACATTGGCAACCATTTCGCTTGACCCCAAGAAGAAGGAGAAGAAGAAAAATAGAATCATTCTCAAGTCAAGCCAATCAACGTCAACAACATCATTCTCTGCCACAATGGCACTTGTTTGCATCTTTTGTATCTTCTCCAAGTCCCGATTTCTACACCCAGTTATTTCCAAAAAAATAGAGAGCAAAGTTCGGCCAGAACTCAGAAGGGTCAGTTTCGCACCCCTCGGAATCGATTGCCAAGAAGTCGTGGAAGCTGGCCTACGTTCATCGTGGTACTTTTAGGTTAGCTTGGTCAGGGAGCAGCAGGAGGGAACGCCAAATTTCTAGGGAGAGTTTGACAGACCACCATTACAACACAACGTGGTGGAGGAAGGAGAACTTGCGCAAAACACCCCCAAAACATGGCGAACGAACGAAACGAGCGATCGTTTTTCTTTAAAACGGTATTGAACATGTTGCGAGCGTTGCCCCAAAATTCGGCGACACCCACTGCCGTCCGCTTATCGGTCCATGGGCTCGTCGCAATAATCTGGGGAGCTCTTTGCTCCAAGGGATGGCAAGCTTCGCAGCTACATGACTGGTTTCCAGTGAGTGAGTCTCGTTGCACCCTCCTCAAAAACTGCCACCCCTTCGCGTAAAGACGACCGATAACTCGACGTCTGTGTCGACCGTGACCATTCTTGCCTGTGGGGTCAAGTGCTCAAAACTCGTGGTCGAATTTCTTCGAACTCGACGAGAAGGATTCATTAACTGACCTTCAATTCGATTGAACGGACGTGCATATTCAAATCTCTTAAGATCGTTTGCCACAGCAACAAACACCACAACATTGACGCGATCGATACCAACTTGCTCCAACACCATGGATTGTTTTAAGTGCGGAGGAAGCATCCAAGACGACTTTGTCTATCGAGTCCAAGGTTACCCTCATCACAAAGGCTGTCTCCAATGCTGCGAGTGTCACGCCTCGTTGGAGAAGACTTGCTTCTTTTCTCAGGACAATCAGCTCTTCTACTGTCAACAACACTTCTACCTCCAACACGGTCCACAATGCCCCACATGTAAGCTCCAAATTCAATGGGATGAATCGGCAATTCGGCTCGAGGATGCCTTCTTCCATTCCGATTGTCTCAAATGCTCGACGTGTCAGGTCCTGGTGAGAAGAGGAGACAAGATCGGATTCAACGCTGAGGGTCATCTCGTGTGTGCTCTCCACCATCTCACCAGAGCAAACGAGCAGCCCACCAACAGCTCGGAAGAGGACTCCGACAAGCTCAGCGTGTCGGAAATGGACAAGGACGTCTCCCATGACAGTCCCAAGTCCAATGAGGATGACTCCGACAACGAAAGAGCCAAGTCCGAAGATGGCAAAGACGGCAAACGACGAGGTCCGCGTACCACAATCAAGGCCAAGCAATTGGAGGTGCTCAAGAACGTGTTCGCTCAAACCCCCAAACCCACTCGACATATGCGAGAGCAATTGGCCAAGGAGACTGGGTTGCCCATGAGAGTCATCCAAGTCTGGTTCCAGAATAAACGAAGCAAGGAGAAGCGGATGCATCAAATGCGGTTCTTACCTCGCGGTCCTTTTTTGCCTCCGAATGGACGGCGATTTGGACCAGGTTTCTGTCTACCTCCCAATGCCGTCGTGTTTGATAACTATAACCCTTCGTGTGGTCAATATCCTCCACCATCGGACTTCAATAATCAAACTTATCATCCAGTTCACATGAACCAAGACTTTGCCAACAACGGAATGGACACAAACCTTCACATGGTTCCCAATTCCAACCCGTATCCGTCTCCACCTCCACAAGCTCATGACTTTCCATCGCCAGGGCACCAAATGCAATTGAATGAAGAAAGCACTTTCATCTCCGAGATGGGCTATCCTTCGCCGCCATTGCTCCAAGAAGACACTTATCAGCCACCCCAAATCTCAGTATTGTAAATCCTTGCTATCTGAAGCAATTTCTCCTGTGATATCTTATTCCATCAAGAAATGTTCAAACTTTGATCTCATATGTCGACCAATAAAAAGCCATGTTAATCAAACTAGTTCTCGGAAGCATTTTCCTTTTTCGTCCCATTAACCGTTTTTTATGATAAAAAAGTTTTCAAACGCATCTAATATTCATTTCGGTTGATCTTGAACAATGGTTTTTGATGCAAGCTTGCTTTAGCGAATGGAGAATAATGCATCACGAAGTCTTTTTCGTAATCATGAACGGATGGATGGACGGACGGACGGGACGAACTCGTAGTGAGATTATCCAATAGACCCCCAGGTAAAAGTTTCGGAGTAGAACGAAAAGAATCCGTTGCTCAGACCGTGCTGCATTGATCGACTTCTGACAACTTGACAAATGACAAGAATGCAATTCAAATAAAAAAGGATTCCTGACATTTTATTTTGTGAAATGTCAAGTGGAGGAGGATCCATCTCGGTTGGTCGTGCCATTGAGTGATAACCCGATATTATCTTTCAATCATTCATGGACAAAACCTGAGGAATGCTCACACAAGTCTGACTTCTGACTGACTTTTGTCATCCGCTAAGATGAATTGAGATCCGGATGGATTGAGCATCAAATCTGGCCTGTCTCCTTCACAATGGAGCTTGGAGAATCTTTTATTGACCTGGGGACGATTAGATAAATATTTCTCGCTTCTGATCTTGTTTGCTCTTCTCATTCAGCAGGAATCCATCACTGCATTATTCAAGGGACCATCGTCAACCAACCCCTTCTCATTCTCTTCTGTATTTGGCCGTTTCATCAACATTGGCATACCTATCAGAAAGTGCTCAGGCATGGATGGCTAGATTAAAGAAATTGAAAAAGAAAGGGGGATCGCGCCCGTTGGATAATGTTATCATAGTTTTCGTGTCTTCCATTTTCAAATTCAAAATCCCGAGGTTTTGATCCTCGGTCCCACAAGAGGAACCATGGAACAGAACTGCTGGCTAGCGAGTGAGTCCACCGTCCCTGGATCCTCAAGATGGGATTGTGGACTTGTGGCTGGGTAAGTTTGGATAGCCTCAGCTGGAAACGGATTAGGGATTAACCCGTCCAAACAAGACAATATGAAAACGAGATGATGGAAAGCAAACAATGGTGGAGGAGGTGGAACACTCTGATGGGAATGTCGACTGAGCATGAGGACAGACGAGAGAAGAACCCCAAAAAACGAGAACTAACAAGCCACCAATTCAGTAGTTCACATAATCAAAACTGCCAAGGCAACGGGAACGTCTCCTTGAACCTCCTTTAAAGTTGATTTTTTTTCCGAATGATGACGAATTGGATCCATTTCAAGACTCAGTCATAAAAACTGTGGTGCAAGATGAGAATGAACCTAAACAGGGGGTCATTTCGGCTGCAACTCAATCTAACTTTAAATGACTGTTTGGCTCATAAATTTCATGCAAATTGCTTTCGAACCACAATGCAAAAATACTCCAGTTCATCACACTCATCCACAATGAACATATTGCAGCACACACACTGTACTCAAACCGCCTGCGATACAATCCGAGTGCAGAAATATCTGCAATGTTCCATTTTTCTGGATGAAGTCTGAACTGTTCCGCATGTTGCTCGCTTTGATTGGAATCTGCAATTTCGTTCAAGGTAAACCGCATGCCTGAAGATGGAGAAGAAACAACAACAAAAACAACGACGACGACAACGTCATTTTAATAATGCTCTCAATTCACATTTTTTGATTACCATAGGATATCAGATTTCTCTCGGGGATGCAGAAAAAATAACGACACCACAAAAACACCCACCAATGTACAGTATGTAATTCACGTCGAGATAATGAAGATTGCAAGATGCAACCAACAAACAGCCTCGGATCTCCCAAAGGTAATCCCATGACAAAATAAATACGCATATAAAAAAATCTCCACCTCCAATGGGTGGTTCCTAGACCTCCCACGTTCAATGCATGTTTCATGTCGTCTTTTACAACAACTATTTGTTCACGAGGGTTCGTTTTCAATGGTTGATCCGAATCAGAAAAATGTGGCAGACCAATCGCACGACTTGTCACCTCTTGTCACTCTCGAATCTCGTTTACTGTGCTCTAAGCTCGATCAGTGGTGAGCTCAGCAGACTAGTCGAGGATAACCATCATGAGGATCATCATGGGGTTTCAATGGCCCACCAACGAAGACCTGCTTTTCATTTATGACCCTACCAACTTGTAATACACCATGTAAGCAATCCTCACAACATTTAAAGCTCATCCTGTCCCTTGTGCTTTTTTGCTCATGTGATGGAGAAAGTAAGCAAGTTTCTGTTAACATCTGTTAATTTCGTATTCATTAATCCATCAGAAACCTTTTTATAGGGTACAAAAGCGAGCTTCTCGTCATCGGGAGAGAGAAAAACACTAAGTGACAATGTTTACTTGGGAATCACTCTTATACCACTGATCTTGACGATCATCTCGACCAAACGAGAATCGAGAAAGTATGCATGAGTGCTTTTGGTATGTCCTCTGAGAGTGAGTCAAGCCCACAGAGAGGCTCAAGGGGATCTCCATCGATTTTGGTGGCCCAATGCAATCATACTATACTGTACAGTCGAGCATTCACTATCACCAAGATCATTCATCCAAGTAACCAAGTAACCATCGACTCAACCACGGCACCGTAAATGACAAGTTGTACGAGCTCAGCAGGGTTAAAGCCTTATTGAGAGACTGGATCTCACGTGGTTTTCCAATCCCTGACAACTATTGCAGTTCCAACAAAAGCTGCCCCTGCTGCAGCAGCCATATCTATTGCTACCCCTGTCTTGGATGGTTCTCAAGCAACCCATGTCCAAGTCTCGAAAAACCACTCTCAATGTCATGTTAAACGAGCGAGTGAGTCTCTTTCTTCTTTCTAGCCAAACACCCAGAGTCGAGCTTGAAGATTAATTCTAGCTGTAGTGGTGGTGGTGGTGGTTCTTTTTTTATTGAGTAGGCTCAACATTGAAGACCTAATCCGAGCGGGGTATGACAACAACCAAACGACGAAAAGCATGCGTACGTACATTGGAACGAGATTGCTACAATTCATACGCCATGTTCTCGTAGTACACGTATGAAGGAATGACTGCTTGTAGCCGGCTTTATGGCGGTCACAATTGCTCGCCGAGATTTATGCAAAACTTGCCAAAATCCTAATAGAAAAACCTTAAAAGAGCCTTTGTTCGCATGTCAAAAGTTTTTGCTCATTGGGACAGCCAAAGGCTGTTTGAAGTTGTAGAGCTTACTTGAGCTGACGAGAAGACGAGAGTGAAGGATGGAGGATGGATTCTGGTGATTGGGTTCACGGGACACTCCAGCATAGATCCAAAGACACGGACAAGAAAGAGCGACAGGATTTCGGCGGCGAATGAAACTGCTTCCACGAGTGAAGAAATGAAGGGACGACAAACTACCTTTGAATTGTAAATAGAACTGCAACAAAGGGCTACAACAACACCCACACTACTTACTATGTCGTGCCAGAAGGGCGTAAGCAATGGTGTGCCTGATCTATCCGTTCCATTGTAGAGCCTCATGCCACGCTTTTTGAGGGTTTTGTGCGGTACAATTGTAAAAAGTGTTTTTGTTTTGCTTCACAGACGATCCTATAAATCTTGCAAAGTCCTTCGTGGTTTGCCCACAGATATCTGCGCATAGGCTACCAACCCGGTCTCTATGGAAGACTTGCACCACTTGAGCAAGATCGTTTGTCCATGGTTTGCTAAGCTCAAGACAAGGCTATCCGGCCAACCAGTCAACTGGTTCGCTTTGGCTTTTGGCTTGACAGATCGAAGAGAGACTCGAAGAAATGGGCACGTGCGTCTCAGCGAGAACAACGAATATCACCGAGGAAAACGAACGAATTTTGAGGTAGAATGTAATCTTGGTCCCAGCAGGGGACAAGCCCAAAGCAAAATTCAACTCAGCCACCACTACTAGAAGACCCAAGAACGGCCTCAACCCTCCGTCCGAGAGAAACAAAATATGCCTGACATTGACTGGCAAGAGGTCAACTATCCCGTCGAGAAATGGATGTAGCAGCATGGCCTTGCCCAACTGCTGGCTTCCATCTTTTGCTAAAGACCTACGATCAAGCACACCACTTGATGATGATCATCATGACGATCACCTAGCTCCTCACCCGGATGATCGGCAGGCAACCACTATCAGACCACAAAGGGGACGGGTGATTATTCGGAAATTCCAAAATCAAGAATCCAGAAAGACGATCGAAACCACGTGTTACACTTGTTCAACACCCGACAATGGGGCTCATTTTCCAGTTATGGGCTCAAGCCTTTGGGTGGCAATCGATGCAAATTACTTCGAAAATGCCCTATGGGCGATTGCAGTACGGGTAGTTTGTACAATACTATGCACAAAAGCACAATATACTTCAAGGGGTTATTGTTTCGGGAAAACGAGCCGCAAAGGTGAACAATAGATAAATAGTTGGTGTTAAAAAATTCGTTCGGCTTTTGTGTTTGACTCAAGAAGACAAGAGAAATGAGTCTCGTTCGTGTGGACGGTCGGCGGTTGGGCCAACCAAGGGACTCCTCTGATATTGATGCCGAACACATTCCTGCATATGATTGAGAGAATTAGCTCGTTAGTTATCACGGTCAAGGATCGATCCCTGGAGAACAAGAAGAAATGAGAAAGAGGCGGGTTCATCAGTAGCACCAACGCCTCCTCTGTCTTTCTCATTACTCGTGGGTCCATCCATGTTCAAGCACAAAGGATGAAAAGGATCTCATAATTTTCTCGTCGTTTTTACACGTACAACAGTATGTTCGAAGACCATTGGGGCTTCCGAGATTGAGCTACGAATTAACGAATCCCTCCCCATTGTTGGACTGTCCTCACTTCTGCCTCATATTTGGCTCAGACTTAGGCCACATGGAGACCCACCAAAGCCACATTTCTATTCTACCTTTTCTTCTCAAATGGGTTTTCCTTTCACGAGAGAAAATCGACAACCTAAAAAGGACAAAAGGTCCAAGAAAAGCAGGACTTTTTTTTGAGAAACTCCGACCAGTGCCTGATACACCAAGTTACCCAACAGAATTGCTCGTTCCTCGACTCGTCAGAGCCCAGTATTGTAAGTGAAGACAAGGGACAAAGACATCGTGACATAAGAAGGCAGAACGACGTCTCACGCTGAGAGCTTTCTATCCTTGATTAGACAGAGGCTTTGGGAAAATCTGACTTTTGGCCCCTGAGTAACGCGAACAAACTGGGAGACTTGGGAGGAGGTGTGCGAGATCCTCCCACTGCTAACAAAGTGGCCACCAATTTCATGCCTAGCCTCTCAAGAACACTGAGTCGTCGTCTGTCAGGGTGAGAAAATGTCGAAAATGCATCAAGGTCCAAGTCCAATCTTGAGATGGATGCACCCACAGATTCATTGACTTCCCCTACTATGTTCAATACGGTAGGCAATTGAAGACTTTCCTGGTAGTTCTCTTGCGATAGCTACGAACAAGCTCAAGTAATTTGGCCCATTCTCCTTTACTTACAAATATTTTCATCTGAGATAATTACAGGTTTGTTAAATGAGAAAATTCCGCGCGGTCACTCACTCACTCAGTGCCCATTGGAGGACTCGACCGGGCAATTCCAAGGAATTAGTGCAAAACAGAGATTGTCCAAAGGACTTCTTAACAATTTTTACACCTTCCCAAAAAAACTAATGAGAATTTCATGCATGTCAGCCAAGTGTGAGACCAAAATAAAATCTGAGCTCGAATCAGATGAATCCTGATCTTGCGTCATGACCGTTGCAAAGTAGTCCTCGTAGACTGGATTTGGATAGAGCGAAAACCTCTTTGTTTCCCCGGGTCTTGAGTCTCTTCTTTACGCAGTCAGTGATCGGTGACGTCACCTTAGACGATGACCCTTTGGACCTGAGAACATCCATCGAGTTGTGATGCTTGGCCGGAAGGCTGTTGTTGACGTTGCCATGGACTGAGGTGAAACGGGTGAAACGGACAGATTCTCATCAAGGGGATCGCCATCATCGTTTCTCTTCAGTGGTGTATGTAGGTTTCACCAGGATGAGATGAGTTCTGCCAGACAGCTTGGCGACGACTGACTGGAGAGACAATCTGAGATGCTCCTGTGCTCCGGTACGCAAGTAGTTGTGCCAAGCACGAACGAATGAATGTGGGAGGAGAAAGGGGGAAAACATGAGGATGTCATGTCAGAAATGAGTCTCTCTCATCTTACCGCCCTTTCTTCCTGAATATGTGGTCCTTGGCATACATGGGGTTCCCACTCACTCATCAGGGAAGCTTTAGCTGTTTGTGCTTTCGGTATCTCTCTTTAGACAGAAACTGACAGATCATCACCATCTCCTCCTTTCCAACGATTTCTGGTTTTTTTTGGCAAAAAACTCTGGCGAGAATACGAATCCTTTTGCCAACATCATAAAGATCAATCAGAATCTGTAGCCAGTTTCATTGATCGGACATGAAATACAACCCAACCCAGTGAAACACCTAAAACCATGAAAAAAACCAGATGTAATTGGCGATATCACCGTAGTGAATAAAGAGCAACCTGCCAGCTTCCTCCCGGTTCCCTCGGTTCATATCTACAAATAGCTCTGACTAATCGATTTCAAGATGAATGGATTCTCCATTGCTTTGGCCATGGGCAGCCCTCAGGCAGGCAGCAAACTTAAGTTCGATTTCCAAATGACGATATGCTCGAAAAGGGCAATCCCAAAAAGCAATCATACAATCTATTGTTTCCGATCGTTTCTACGTTTTGCCGCTCCTTGGCGGCAATGGCAGAAGATGGTGAAGGGCAAAAAAATTGCCAATCCCTCTCTCTCTCTCCCTCTGCCATTCGTTCGTTCGTTCTATCCATCCATCCGTCCCAATTGTGGCAGTGGCTTCGTTCAGATTGGGTTTCAGTTAACTCCGTTTCGGTTCATCATTGGCCGTCGGAGGTTCGAGGAAGAGGTGATGATCAATTGTTTCCGAAATCATAACAGCCTCCTGCACATTTCGGCGTACACAGTGGTCACGACAAAAGAAAAGAGCACCACCTGATGGCAATAATTCATTACGACTCATGCAGATTGGCAACAAAAAAGAGCCATTGAGAGAGCTTCTCGGAAAGCATTGCACTTTAGAACAAGTTTCTAAGTCAGTTGTACTTAAGATCAATATGAAATAGATTGACGCATAAAGCTCATGGAAGATCGTGAGAACTTTGAGAGGCACCATACCTGAGGTTTGTCCTTCGCCACATTACGCGTATCTCTTAAGAAACCCCATGGTCACTTTGAGAGAGCATCATTCAGTGGGCTGCCAATAAAAGATGCTCTCTGCACCTGGAGAAGCTCATCTTGGGGTGCCTCTAATCGATTACGAACCCGAAGAGCCAAACCACAAGACTAACAGCCCTTTCAGGCTGAAGAGAAGAGGTCCCCACGCCCTCATCGCCCCAGAAAAAAACTACACCACACTACAACTTCTTAAGACTGTCGAACCACGGACAAGGATGCCTCCAATCTGGACTTGTCAAACTGAAATGGGTCTGGGAAAACAGCGGGTTATCCCTCCTTGCTCTTCAGGTTGCACCACAAGTAGAAGCAAGTGAGCAGTTACGAGAGTTCCCTCTGAGATCCCTCTGGGTTCCGACCTTGACCTGAAGATGATTTGCCCTGAACTAGTAGACAACTTAAAGACCGCCAAGAAAGAGATGGAAATAATGTTGATTGCAAAGCCACTTCTCTTTCCAGAGCTTGAAGACGTTCCAACCACAATCTCTCTAGTCAACATTTGGGTGCAAGTGAAAATCACGAAGCTTCGTGAGAGAGTAAATAGATGGACAAAAAATGGGCTCGGAAGTACCCCCAAGTTCACCCCGGGTGGGAGATACAGATCATTGGCTGGGGCGGTTTTGCCTTTTAGCTTTTGTCTCTGAAATCTTCACTTTGGTCAAAAGTGTGTCCGTGGCGAATAGTCAAAAGATCTGTCCGCAAAGTGTGATCTCGAGATGAAAGAGATAGCATTAGCACAACAGACACCAGAAGATCCATTGGCTAGCTAGCTACGTGGTGATGAACTCCCAAGATTCGTTCTACTCCACAAGACCAATGATTATCGATGGGAAATCCGTCAGTTGAACCTGACGACCTCAGCCCGTTGTTGAGTGTGGGCTCATCGCCGTCGAATGAAGGATGTGGGAAATTATAACCCTTGCAACATCTTTCTTAGTCATATCTCACACATTGGGATCATTTTCGACTGGCCATTTCCTTGGCCAACGAGGGTGAAGATGGGCTTGGATGAGAGAGGGAGTGAGAACGACCAGAGAGATGAAGAGGAGGAGGAGGAGATGGCATTCCACACATGACCCTGATAATGAAGCGACATCTGGGTCTTCCTCTTTTGGATTGATAACATAATTTACCAATCGGTATGAACTTCGATAGGTTGGGATGAAGAGGAACAAAGAAGAAAAGGAGATGGCAAGGAGACTTAAAGCTGTTTTTCGGAAGGTACACTTGTTTAGTGAAGAATGTAAATTTCTTTTTTTTTT